>CM038797.1:115055030-115432397 GCA_021764765.1 Vicia sativa
GACCATCCCTATTATTAGAGTCGCTTTCACTGTATTCTAAGTCACTAGAAGAGATGGCACTAATAGTCCCTTGCTCGGCTGCGCTAGAGTTATCCTCGTTCACATTGTATTCAGAGTCATTATCATCACTCACGATGTCATATTCAGGCTCCCATAACAAGGCGTCCAAAAACTCTGGTTGTGGATCAAGCACTCCTTCCAAATCAGCCAAAGGTATCACCTGGTAATCCTGGCCAACACTAAACTCTGGACCAATAGCATACTTTATCACAGAAGGACGCCATTCAATGCCAAGAGCACCGAGACGGCGTCGCTGGAATTGACTCTGATAAGGTTCTGGATATGGTATCATACCTGGTAATTAAATAATTTATGATAAGAGAAATTTGAGTCCAAATAAGGCAGCAAGAATTTCAGAATAATATCCACAACTTACTAGAATCACATAGAGGTTCCTGAATGTTTCTTCGGTGTGGTGGAAGTTGAGTTTCCTACATCAGGTGTGACATATGTTTAGATTTAGAACGTATGAAAAGGCCAATAAATGAATATTAGATTTATTGATTCAACTATGACGGTAAAATCAAAAAGTAAAAAAGAAGCATGATGATGATTCTCAACCTGATCAAGAATATTTCCCTGAGTATCCTGAATTAGGGGTCGGTAATCACCAAGGAAAAACTGTCATAAAAATCAAAGAGACAATAACATTAATTAACTTTTCATAAATATGTCTCTTTCTCTTTCTCTATTAGTGTGTGCGCTCGCAATATAGTGATATTTGACCACCTGATCATATTTGGCATCCTTCTGAGACTCGCCTTGACCTGTACTCAGAAAATATATCTGTCCAACATCATCTGAAAGCACGATTGATGTTCCATCCCTAAAATAAACACAAAAGTATATTTAAATATAATAAGTTCTCAGGGCTCTTGATGATTCATCAAAGATGGACACTATAAGGCATAATATCTATGACATGGAACACTCTCATCATCGACAAGGTGAGTGTGGAGCCTACATTGTTTCTTCATCGACACACAAAGCAGCAAACATAATGTGATTATTTTTTAACCAATCAATATGCACGTCAAAGAGGATCTCGACTATGTAAATATCCAAGCTGATCTCTGAAAGAGGAGTGCTAGCAACACACTCTTCTACTGGTTGAAAATTCAAATGGACTCCACTAAATCACGTAGGTCCCACATAAATTTAGTGGGACCCATGTGAACCAACAAATAAAAAAGTTCATTGATATTATAATTCTCTCTGAAATTATAGCACTGCATTAACCTAGTCTCCCACCTTTTCAATATTTCAAAATAATCTCTAGAATTGCAAAATGCTATGAAGTTTGTCCCTCTATCTGGATCTTTTATCGAACGCATATATTAGAGTACTAGTATCAGTAACTGATTAGTTAATTACACTGCCAGCTGTTTTAACAGCTGTAATTCTGTTAAACCAAATATGTGCACCTGTGCATGGGATTAGAGTTTGTTATAGGAAGGTTCTAGATTCTGTTAGATCTAACATGTACATTGTAGCACAAGATTAGAGTTAGTTAGAGGAATGTTCCAGATTCCGTTTCATCTAACCTGTGAACTGTGCACGGGATTAGATTCCTATATAATGCTATGATCTTTCCTCTATGAACCAATGAAAAACAGAATATTACAAATGAACTTAGGTATGAATTCTCTAAAACTTAACAATATCTGACATTATTAACCTAGTTTCATATTCATGTTTGACATTAGTAAATTTAATTATAGTCCCTCCCTGCAAATACAAGCGGAGGGACGAACCTGTTAACACTTTGCAATTTCAGATACCATTTTGAATATTGATAATGTGGGAGAAAGGGTTGATATAGTTCTACAATTTCAAGGACTAAATTAGATATTTATTCGCCCTTGACTGCACTGTTGGTATGGATCTACACAGCTATACTATTTATGACAACAGCGTTCATGACAACAGCGTAAGAACATTTGTTAGCCAGATTGCTTAGTAACAGGGGAAGAACTAGTCAGTTTACACACAAGATTCATAACAATCAAACATATATTAAAGAGAGAACAGGTAATGAAAGGTCTTTCTATAGATGAGAATGGGATATATCCAACATAGCTCAAAACAAAATCATTCAAAAGTCTCTACATAACAGCTTAAGTTGTAAGGCGAGGGTATTCTTGTCATGGTAGCAAAGCCACTGTGACTAAGTGGGTTACTACTTACTCCCCTTATTCTTCTAATTCCAAGTTTAATTTGTGCACAAGCTACAGGGTCCAATCTGTTTAGATTTGTATGAGCATGCATATTATGTTAGTGATACCATTTTAAGCTTATTCCAATAACTTCCCAGATTCACTTCCTCGTATCTATGGAATATTGAACCCAATGTGAATCAAATATATGCATCCTTACATTGCGCATTCAAGGGGATGAATTTATGATTTGAAACCATGAACTTCAAGTCACATGGCAAAAACTTTAACATTAAAAGATAGTTTAGTACAGTTGTATTTAAATAGTGAAGTAAAACCACTTTGGAAGTGTAATTTTATGCCTATAATTTAAAATTACGCTTTCCAGGTTAAATTATGTCTTTTCATATCTAAAAAAATTATTCGATATACTAGTATCCAAGATGAAATAATCTTTCTTGACCAAAATCCTTATTAACTGTAGCGAGTGGAGCAATTAGTTACAAGGACTAATTAGTGTATGGAAGGTTTAAGTACAAACAAATATGAGAAACTAAAAAGTAATTAATACTTTCTTCATATTTTAAAGTTACGAAATAGTTTGAGACAAACTAATATCTAAAGAGGACGCTAAATATGAAACAGGAGGAGTATGCATGTTGGTTACTATTGAGCAGCATTACATTGCCACAAACATGTGTCTAGCTGGCATTTGCACAAACAGCTCAAAGTGAGCCCATGAATTGCACGCACGAAGCTCGCAAGCTTCTTGCATGAAGGAGTGCCTTACATTGAAAAAGAAAACAATAAAATATATAACTCTTTGACTAACAACTTAAGCATACTCTCTTGATATGGATATCAATCAAAGCAATTACATGGAACTAGTTTAGAGTTATATAATCTCTTTGCCAAAGACAAATTCCACAATAAGTGAACGGAAAATACAAAAGACATTCATAAAGTATAACCAAAGTACATAACAAATCAAAATTTCAGTGCATAAAAAGATAAGATAAACACAAAACATATTAAATGTATTTTATACTACTATAATACTAAGCAACTGAAACTTTCCATTAATAGAAATTATCATATAACCACTTACGGAGAAAACTTTCCATCGACCAGCCTAAAGCGTCCAATTTCATATGTTCGAATAGGTATGCCCTCCCATATCTAGAAAAAGAACATTCCAAAAAGCATTAAGTTAAATAGTGTTTTACAAAGAACAGTATAATGCTCTTTTTAAAACACCACAATAGCAATAACAATAGCAATAGCAATAGCAATAACAATAACAATAACAATAACAATAACAATAACAATAACAATAACAATAACAATAACAATAACAATAACAATAACAATAACAATAACAATAACAATAACAATAACAATAATAATAATAATAATAATAATAATAATAATAATAATAATAATAATAATAATAATAATAATAATAATAATAATAATAATAATAATAGTTTTAAAAAGAACATACTAGCATATATCTATAAAAAGAATATACCGGAACACATAATTAATTTATGTTTTACGAAGAACATGTTAGTACAAGGTACTTAGGATTTAAGGACCTATAAGTAAAGAAGCTTACATCCCACACAATGGTTCGACCATCATACCCAGCACTCATAGCTATCCGAGGATTGAAAGGATGAACATCCAAAACATAAGACTGCCAACCAATGAAAACTCAGCATTCAGACGCATCACAATAGTACGGTGAGTATTCATATTATGACAGAAAATTACAAGAGGCTAGAAAGCAATCCAATCAGAAAATATGAGAAAGCAATCCAATCAGAAAAGCACGAGTACATTTCTATTTTATGTTGGTCTAGTAAAAATATAAGTTGAGTATGTGTGCTGAAAGAGCTTATTAGCAGCACATAATATAAGGAATGTTTATCTAAGATTTCTACAAGGAAAGTAGGGAATATATGTTCCCATGTTTGATAGGAGTTTAAAAAAATATTACCAGATATTATTTATTCTTGGGAATAAAGTTTCTGCATAATTACTTTATTTTACACTCCCATAATAGAGGGTGGGAAGCTATTATTCCCATGAAAATAAAAATAACTAACAATAACTTCACATTTATCTCTATTTATTTTTTATTTTTTATTTTTAAACTGTATAAATTTTTAAAAAATTCTAAAAATATCAAACACAATTGTATTTTTATCAGAAAATAATATTACCCTCATTTTTACCAGGAAATGCACCTTAATTTTGCCTTTTCTTTAATAAAAAATATATGCAGGGCTGTCCCGAAAAGCCCACAACCCACACAAGATAGAACGTGGCACTATTTTGAAAGTCTGTATTTAATCTGGGTTATTAGCCCTGTTCGATAAAACCCATGGCTGCGTTCCGGTTGGCCTGAAGCGAGTCGAGTAGCCCAGTTTGCCACGTCTAGGAAGTACACAGAGAAGGAAGAAATTAAGAGAGAACAGGGCTTACAGATTCAGTATGACCAGTCAAAGAATGCACTAAGCTGCCATCAACTGCATTCCAAACACATATTCTGCAATCTTTGAGATGAAAAGACAAATCCTCAGCTAAAGCAAGCAAAAGCCCTCCTCCATTACGAAATAACTTAGATTATCTATAGAAAATATGGAAAGGTACTACTACTACTACGTTGCATATGAAAGCAAAACCAAACAAATAAAATTAAAAGACATTATCATGATAATTATAGTTATAATAACATAATTTTGATAAATTACAGAGTAAAATATCATTATAACTTATAAATTTAGCATAATATGTGGCAAGTACTAGTTGACAACTTTAGTCAATGGGAAAATCAACTTTCTAACGATGTAGCAAAACAAGCTTGATCCATGAATAACTAATTAATTATATATTATGTTTTTCTAGTAATGGATGAGATAGCCAATGACATATCAAGGACAAATCTGTAATAATCACAGCAGAAGTTTAACTTTGACTTTGAAATAAAAGGTGTCATTGATTTGACAATCTAAGTAATACCAAAAAATACACTAATGTACTCATATAAATTCATACCAACACAACAAGTCTTTTCCCACCTTATGGCGTTGACTATTTGGATCAAACAACAACAACACAACACAAAGCCACGTTATAGCAATTAATTTGTGTAAGTACATTACCCATAATAGCTGCCAATACAAAACGGTTGTCTAGACTCCATACAATCATATTAACGCCGCGGGGAGTAGGTAGCACTCTCTGCCTTGGACCCCCTCGTGGAGGTTGAGGAGGCAGGGGTGGTGTTGGCACTTTTAGATGATATGCACGAATCCAACGTCCAACTTTTCCCTGAAATGGCAAGCGAAAACTTAAAACATAATTTACACGGTAGGCGTGGCGTGGGGTAAGGTTAAACTGCGCGTAACAAAGATGCCCAAATATTTGTGGAAAAGATATAATGGAGAAAAATGTCTTCTAGGATGAAATAGAATATAGTTCTATGGTAAATAATATAGAGGCACTCACATGAGATCTACGAGATCTGGGAACCCATATAATTGCACTTCCATCACGAGAGCAGGTGACTATGTTATCATGAGAATACCTGAAAATATACAATACCAGCATGCATCTATGAGGTGTTAGTTCAGTGGTGAGAGTTTGACCTTGTAAACTGAAGGGACGGAGTACAAATCCCATTCCCGTTCCCAAACTTTTATTAGAAAAATTAACACAATATCAGCATGGAAAGTGATTAGGAATGAGAATGGGGCACGGCAGTTATATTAAATGAACACCTAACAAGTTCAATAAAAACAATAATAACAGAAGGCAATAATCATTAAGATAGGTATTGACCAGAAATTTCTGAACTTCGGTGTATTTTCTTCTTTCCAAGAGTCAGATGTCCAAGCTTTCGAAGACACTGCACAACCACTGTAGATAGAAGTACCGATGCGAAGAAAATGAGAAGCATTACAAAATAAAGCATCATGAAAAAAGATATAAGCACAACAGCTAACCTGAACTGTACATAATTAACATCATTCTCATGACCAGATAATAAATCCATCTCATGTATTGGCAGCTCTGAGTTCTCAGCGTTGGGCTTAGGAGCACTCCATACCTGTTAAATAGTAGTATTTTTCGAATCTGAATAGATGCCATATTTTAACAAGAGAAGGCCAATTGTATTAATCAAAGAATAGGAAATATCTGGAGAGTGCTTCAGTAAGCATACCCTGGCAAAAGTATCAGAGCTACCAGTAACAAAAACAGTTCCATTTGCATTATATGCACAACAAAGTATTTGGAGTTCTGGTTGAGCATTACTTGAGGACGGTAGATTAGCAGATGGAGCATTTCCCTTCCCTACAAAAATTTATAATTCCTCAAGCAATCCTATAATGAATTGACTTAACCTAATATCACAAAAAGATGGCAGTGAACAGGTAAAACTATTGATCTAGAAGGCTTAAGAAACTTGCATGTCCACACTTAAATAATTTTGGTTTGAACCAGAAATGATAACACCTTTCACAGCTCTAAAATGTAATATTCATTTAAACTACTCCTTCCGTCCCTAATTATAAGCACCCATTGGAAATGGGTCCCTAAATATAAGCCCCTTTCAAATTACTAGATGCATTTATTACTATTTTCCAAACATACCCCTAACTATACTCCAAATTTGCTTCGGAATATGAAAATTCAGTATTGAATACATGGCTTAAAATTTGAGAGAGAATGAGTAATATGTTTCAAAGTAAAATGATCTTTTATACTGTATTTAGATTTAATTATATAAATTATAAATTATAAATTATAAATTATAAATATTAGTTCAACTAAAAACATAACATTGTAAAATAAAACAAATTTATTATGGTAATAATGCCAAACCCAAACCAATTTCAGATCCAGTCCTAATTTATTCACAAAATTATAACCTAGAATCTGACCAGTTATAGCATCTGAAGGCCGCGGCACGTATATGCATGGGTTTTGTGAATTTCTTGCATCCCATATTCTACATGTTCCATCATCCGATGACCTATATATCACATAAGAGTCATAAATGTCAAGAGACAGAACGGGAACCCGTATTATTGAAGACCATGAGTACTAGAACGAAAATTACACAACACACGTGTACCCAGAGGATTGATTTTAAAACCAAAGTAATATTTTATAAGATAATTTTATACATAAAAGAATCAATATGATACACATTTAAAATATATGAAAATAAGAACCAATTGTCACACCCAGTGTTGTCGATCGCGGAAGGTGGTCCATGACGGAGAGCCAAAATTACTGGCCGCTTTGCAGCGCCGTTATAGCGGATTATGGCGGAAAACCCGTAATATCGGCCGATATTTACCATTGCGACGAGCCCAAAAACCGCCATGTATAGCCGCCATAGCGACTATGGCACCGCTATTTGATAACACTAGTCACACTCACACGTGACACTTGCAATAAATTTAGGATTCGATTATCCGTGTACGAAATAGATTAACAAGACATTTGAGCTACAGAGAATCATAGAAAAGCAATGATGGGGAATAGAAACTCTTAAAATAAACTTACGATAGCAGCTGGTATACAGCACTCGGCCTGGGACTAAACGCAATGGTATTCACAGCTCCACCATGCCCACGCAAAACTGAGATGGGCATCCCATCAGGTAAGCGCCACTGTTGTGAAGCAATTATCAACATAGTTCCCGAAGGTTTACAGGATTGAACATACAGATTAAGAAATACTACTTACAACTCGAATAGAATAATCATTTGAAGCAGATGCCACCAAAGCATTGTTTGAGCTTACTGCCAAGTCAGTGATGTCACCCTTCGTTTTATGACAAGAGAACGTCAGATAATATTGAAAGAAACAAATTAATCAAAATTAGTTCCATAATCCATACTCTAGACTCACATCATGTCCACGACAACTAGCCAAACAAAATGCAGTTTCCATAGACCAAATCTTGACAAGACGGTCATCTGAGCCACTGATAACATATCGCCCTGATCCATCGAGTATGGCTGCGAGATACCACCATTTTTCAAATTTCATCAATCTTAGTATGGCTAGTGAAATCATTAGTTATATCACTCTATATGCGTTTTAGAAGAAAGTATGATAAAATCAGTATTTAACTTCAGAATAAAACAACAAGAGAAAGCAACACATGATGTAAAAAGTCATGTGGCTTTTACATCTAATTAATGGCATTAATGAGAATAACTGAAGACGAACTTGTATTAAAGTATGCCCATAAAGCCACCATATTAATAGCAAATTTAGCAGAGGAGTATATCATACCACAATAGACAGCCACACGGTGGCCCCTTAACTTTTTAATATTTTGCATCTTCTGCACCATGGTAGATGGTTTGGCAATAGCATAACAGGCACTCTGAACAGATGGAGCACGATGGTGCTTTGTAAAACCACCTCCAATTTCCCTTAAACTTAGCCCCTGAACCTGATTAGCCTTCAAGTGTGGCCAACGCATGTAAAGTGGAGGTCGCTTCACCTGCTTAGCAGACGTTTTTCTATCAACTGTAAAAACACAAGGATTAAAATAAAGAGATATGAATATCTTACTCTTCCACACGTATGTTTTTAGTGAATGTTGGGCATAACATAAGCCAAGTATAGCAATTACAAGACGTATTGATATAAATGTCAATAGAGGCGATAGATCAGTATTCAGTACTACACTTCTAAAAAGGAAAGACTATGAAGATATTACAAAACCAAGCCAATCAGCAATTCGTATTTGAACAATCAAATCTTGGCTTTTTTCCCTTTTATAAATGTTCGTGTCTGCACAATGATAATATCGTATATACGCCCTCAATACCAGTCATGACGAAGTGGACAAAAATATACTCACTGCAAAAAAGTGTATTCTAAGGAAGCAAAGTTAATTTTGGTGTGTTCATATATTCAATTTTCAATTATTACCAAAGCAGACTCTGGAACAAGGATTATATACCCAATTCAGAACTAGAAGTATGCAGCTAGCCCTAACATATTAATACATCCCTTTCCGAATTTCTACATGACAAAAAAAAAATCTTTAATAGATATGAAATATGAATAAATCACAAATTGACTGCATTCATATACTAGCCGAAAATTGCAAGACATTATAAAGAGGTTGTTTTCAGTGTATTTAAGTTAAAAACTATATAGATCTTAACTTGAATGATCAAAAGAAAGAAGACTATTGTAGCATATCACATACTATCAAGAAGTGAAAATGAACCATCTCCGAGTAAAGTGGGAACATCCGCTGCATTAGGACTACTTCCTCCATGCTTTCCATTCAAAAGGTGGGTTGTACTCGGCATTAATTGCTCCAGAAGCTTTACCAGGTGGTCCTTAGCTATGTGAGGATACCTTGAAGTTACACGAAATGACCAATGTTAGTCCTCCATGCATGTAATACCAAGGAGCAGCCATCCCTAGCTCAAGAGACAAGATTTTCAAACCAAATAACAGATATCTGGATTAAAAGACGAAATATCCCCCATTTCCATGTAATATAATCTACAAATGGAGATACCTCTACCAATAGGCAGCAGCAATCATATCCATCCATCATAAGTTTCTTTTTCCTTTTCTTAATTGAAAAAACTATACTAAATGGCCATCATTTTTAAAACTATAATGAACAAATGAAATTGAACATGCCCTCAGTAACAAAAAAACATTTTTTCAATGGCAGCACCTAAAACTCTAACCTTATTTACAGCAATAAAATGACAAGGAAAAATACCTGTCCATTAAATTATTGTAATGTAAAGGTAAAGAGACGCCATCATCGTCGTCAGCCTCATCTTCACCGCGGTCACCACTTCTAGAAAACCAAGCATGATACCTTCTAGGTAGAAGTCTATGCTCTAAAAGCTCATTCCTAAGCTGAAGAAACGACCTCTGGCACGGGCCAGCAGACAAAAAATGCAAAATCAAAAAGTAAACTTCCCTGAGGTCTATATCCACATTACTCTTAACAGCCCCCATCTCATGATTCTCATCCTCCTGCTTTGGAACACTCAAAGGAACAACATTCATCGAAGACGCAACAACACCCTTAGAAGGCTTGCACTTCTTCGAATCCATGTTCCAAAACCAGCCTACAACAAACCAAACCAACAAACTTCAACTAAAGCAGCTAACAACAACAAAAAATACTCGATCACTACAAATTCAAAAGAGATATACCGCAGAAATTACCTCTGAAGATAATTTCGATGCTACAACGATAGGTTTAGCTACAAAGCAAGCAATTTCCATTCGAAAGGAAGCATTAATACAGAGATTGAAAAGGAACAAAGCAATGCAATGAATTCGAAACCGAAAAGGGTTTAGGGTTAGGAAAAGACAGTGAATTCAACTCCGAAAGGAAATTTTTCTGAACTGTGAAAGAATTAATTGCGTTTTTATCACTCTAAGGATGAGTTTGGAAATGAAAATGAAAAGGTTTATTTTCAACTTTAATTGAAAAAGGGAAAATAAATCGTTTAACGCGAATGGGTTCCGATTTGAATCTGATGAATCTGGCGGCGGTGGTAGGTCGGTGTCGACGGCGGAGTAACGGAGGACGGAGTTGGCAGAGATTTAATTTATGGATTTATATATAAATTTTATTTTTATTTTGAGAAAATCTGAAAAATATTCGACTATGGTAAAAACATAAAATCATACTGTTGTTCATAATATAAAAGAATCAAAAAGATATAGTTTGGCCGTAGGTGAAATTTGCGAGAACTAAATGACAAATGTACCCCTGAAGTCGTTTGTAGTAGTTTATTCAAATGCAAATGAAATTTTGGTCATTGTTGTAAATTATTAAATTAAAAACGAAAAGAATTTTTTAATTTGACAGAGTATTAATCAGTAAATTATTAAATTATTAAGTATTAACATTAAATTATTAACTCTATTAAATATTAATATTAAATTATTAAGAATATTAGTCAGTAAAATATTTTATAATTTGATGAGAAATTTTAATTAATTTTACTAAAGTATCATTTTTATGTTATAAAAAACTTTATTTAATTGATTTATTATTAATTGATCTAATGGTGATTCACGTTAAACTTGATAGAAAATATTATGATCTGATCTCATAACTCCTGTATATTTATCCTCCTTGGTGTTATATAAAGCTTGTTTTACGAATTCAACCAACATCATTATGTGAATACTCCCTACTTTCTAAGGCAAGGTAAAAATCCATACAACAACATATAGTTGAGGGTTCAAGAAACAAAGAAATCAACATCCATACAAAAAAAAGTGAATTGACACTCATAGACAAGCATCAAGTTCAAATAAAAATGGATGTTGATAAAAGTTCAAAGGGGCTAACAAAGGATCACACACTCACATGGTGAATTGAATATTTGGCCAAGGTAGTTATGCTCAAAATCAACAAAATGCCTTGATCATTTTCTTGCAATCATACAATCAACACAAAACAAAAGATTAAGCATAATAAAATCCAGTTAAAACAAGAATGTGGACTCTCATATGTAAACAATGGAAAGCTTCCTCACATTTATGGTTAAAAATGGTACTAAAGTGATTCAATTCATGAGCAAGTAATGCAAAAATAATGAATAGCATGGTAATTATACAAATGATAAATTTCCTAAACATGTTATGCTATAGAAAGCGATAAACGAGTACCTGACGTGTACCAACTTTGAAACTATCATTACCATACATCCGCGAGTTGAAACGATCAAACTCGGAAAATCACCTCAAAAGTCTTCAAGTTACCGAACCAAAATTTGAGTCCAAACAACAACAAAAGAATTAGAAAAACAATACTAATTTTATTCAATACAAAAAGCCTTGGTAAAAGTGGGAAAAAGGAAAACCAAGTGAAATTTTAAAGAATTCATGCATAGCGAGCGCTAAGCGCCAGAAACGTTAAGCGCTACACCATTGAGAAAAATGACAGCAACAGGTGCAACTGCTATGCAAGCTCCACTTACACACCTATACAATCTCATTTACACATCTAAACAATATTTACAATACATACACACTTCCACGAGCTAAAACACTACAAACTTGTGGGAAATAACAAATTGACATAACAAAACAAAAGCAAATAACAATACACACAATTGGTGAAAAGGAATTAACAAGTTGAAAAGTGAAAATTTGAAATTAAGAGCAAGTCCTATTTCAACTTGTCAAAACACAAGTCACCACACACATAAACAACATAAGCAAACATGTTTGTTTTACGTCGTAAGCTCGACGCCTTTATTGTGCGAGCACTAGTAACCTCCTCTCGTCATGCCATGGTATTGTCACACCGTGCAAACCTAAAGAAAGTGTCCTAAAAACCACACAATAAACGTTACGAATACGAGACAACTTACAACAATACTTGAAAACAAGGGAAAACACACATATGTACAAGTATGGAAAGTAAACACATAACATGTACATGTAACAATATACAAGTTCATATACAAAGTCTATACAACATATACAATAATTACAAAACTCAAAAACAACAGAATTATCGCAATACAGAAACAATAAAACCAATCCCCAGCAACGGCGCCATTTTGTTGCTGCGGTATAGCGGCAAGCAAAGAGTTGGTATTATTTTTACCGGGTGATATATACCGGTTAGGTTATATCGTATCGTGTCCACAGAGATTGGTTATTGATTCGTCATTCGATAATTCTACCGTTAATGAGTTTGAGATTAAAAGAAATGAAAATAAAAGACAAAAGTAAATGAACAAAAAGTATAAAGGATAGACAGCTTGTCTGGAACGAATGTAAACTATCCGTCACAGACTTAAATCTACCACCCACGTCATACTCGGCCTACGGTACTCGTCCGTGTCATCACATACCTCTCACAACCTTGGTTATTTCTAACCCAAATTGAGAATCCTCCTAAATCATCTCAATAGCCATGTTTGGCCTATCTCAACAACACAGGAGTCATCTGCGTCACCTCCATAACCATCTCTAGCATACTTCACCAACGCAGAGGCATTAAGTTCGGATACTCTATAGTGAATGTTAGATCTAAATCCATTTCTAGTATTCAGAAACTAACAGATAATCATCCTAGGTAAGAATCTAAGCAATCTATCTCTAGTAAAGCTCAAACCCCTAACATAAAGTAAAAACCCAAGACAATCACCGAGACAAATTCGTAAAACAAGCTTTATATAACACCAAGGGTGATAAATATACAGGAGTTATGAGTTGATATACATACAAAACCCAACAAAAGAGATTACAAAGAGAAGAGAAGAAGAGGAACCAAACATTTCTTGGTTTGTCAACACCAATCGACGAGGGATTCGACTCCGGATCATCCAAATGCAAGCTCCAATGTTGTTTTCTAAGCTAATCTATCAAAAATATGATGTTGATGGTGTTGGGACTCAAAAATACCCAACCCATAACCTAAAAATGTGTTTTTAGCTCCTTTTAAAGAATTCTGAAGTCGCAGGGCGCGCTAAGCGCGGTCTGTGATGTTCAGCATCTTGTTTTTGCCATATCTTGAGAACCGTAACTCGGAATTACGCCCGGTTTGAAGCGTTGGAAAGCTTATTCAATGATCTATCTGACCATGAATAAATATCAAGCAAATTCATGATTTTTATTCTTTGGATTTGAGCCTTATTCGTTGATGAGTTGCCCAAATCGCGCATTTGAAGCCGTGTCTTCGACACTTTATTACTCAATGCTCTAATTATGAATGAATACCTATAAAAGAGATGAAAAAATATCAAATGATACAATATTTACACAAAAAATCAATTATTCTATTATGTACACATTTATACCAAAAGCGGGGGATTTATTCGAAGAATATCAACAAAAGAATCGATAACTGCCACAAAATGTATATACAAAATAACTATATTTTGGCACTTATCAGTGCCTGTGTCATAAGACACGGCCCGTGTCAAGTCAGCTGAGCAAGAATGCGTGGGACAAGCAAAAAAACATGAGCTGACATGGCCGCCTGTGTCACAGGACATGACCTGTGTCAACGTAGGCGACAGAAATCCCAATTTTTAGAGTTTTAAGTGTTTTTGGATCATTAAGGGTACTTTGGACATTTTGCATTACTGAGGAATAACCTACTACTATTTAAACTTGCTTTTGAGAATAAGAAAGGGACTTTTTGCCACACGAAGAATTTAGAGGATTGAAGAGAGCAACGAGATTCTTGGGGAACATAGATTTTTCATGAGTCGCAGCAATTGGAGATCAGAGTTCATCATTTATCTGTAATGTTTAACTTTTATATCATTGAAATTCTTTTGAACATTATGAGTAGCTAAACCACCCAATGCTAGGGGTGTCCCTGATTTGATTATGTAACGATGTTGAATTCCTGAGTGATCAATTTCATGGTTTTTATTATTCAATTTAATCGTGCAATGTTTTTATGCTTTCATGATTGGACCAATTATGATTGATTTACGGTTAACAACCACCTGGACCGCAGTTGTTAAGGTGTTTGTGTGATTAGGCTATAGTAGATATCACCTAGGACTAGGGATACCCTATAGTTACCAGATTTAACTCTTGATAAAACCAATGGCTTGATTTCATCATATGTTCAGAGGTTTTTTCACTAAGGAATTATAGGAAAATAACCTAAAGGGTTGATAATTGAATGTTTATGAACTTGTTGAAAAGATTAGGATTAAAGGTTGTTGCATGGCAAATCACACACTTACCTTAGCATATTCCTCATATTCGTAAAAAGCCAAAACTTACATTCTGCTTAATTTTACAGTGACAACAAACCAAACTCAAATTCAAATTTTTGTTTAATTGAACCATAGATTGAACTCGATACAGATACGCAGTCCTTGAGATCGACATTCGGGGAGTTTCCCTATTATTACTGCAAGTCAAAATAGTACACTTGCTACTTTTTCTATCAACGTTACAAACACAACTTGACATTATGTTATTTCATGTTTATGCTTTTTTTTTAACTAAAAAATTGATTAATTCAAAAAACCAATACACGCAAGGTGATCACAAACCGATCCAGCCCACAAACTAAGATAACAAAAAAGAGCATCCTACATCAAAAAGGGTACCAAATACTTCCTATATTTGATGTTATTCCACAATCTATAGGTGATAGTGTCTATAAGTCTTTTCTCACTATCTATGACATTTACAGGGGTCCCAAAAATCTTGTCATTCTTAAACTTCCAAACAACATAAATCGTTTCCGCCGCAACACACTTAAGAAAGGCATCCTTCCACCCCTTTCCAGCATAACTCTGCGCCATCCATACCAACTCAGTCTGCCAAACTCCTGGTGTATGCACAAGATGGAGCCACTGAAGAACCTTATTCCATATTCCTTGAAGAATAGAGAACTCAAAAAAGAGGTGGTTATGGGATTCCACATGATGGCAGAAAGAATAAGAATCATCCAATAAAAAACCAAATTTCTTCAATTGGTCCTTCGTAGCTAAACGACAATTGTGATCCAGGTCATGTAAAGTTAAGTACATTGCGTGCATGCTAAACTTTCCATTGATGAGTTGTTGTGTCGACAAGAACTGAGTTCTCTACTGCAAAATTGTCTTGAAAATCCAAGAGAAATTAGTCTTGGTGTCCATAGTAAGAACAACATCCTGCTTGATATAATAGACATGAATCCATTTACTCCATAAGTTGTCAGACTTATTACAGATATTCCATAACAGCTTGAGAAAGTTAATGTGATTCCACAAGTGTAAGTCAATTATATTCAAACCACCAATAGATTTAGGCCGACAAATATTTTTCCAAGCCACTGGAGCTTTTCTAGAAGCTTCTTTACCACCAGTCCAGAGAAAAGTCCTGCAAATCCCTTCAATTCTCTTCAGCACAACAATGGGAATATGGAGGCTTTGGATCCAAAAACTAACAGTAGAGAAAATTACACTTTGAATTAACTGCAGTCGGCCAGCATACGTGAGCAAACTAGCACTCCAGTGGGTAACTCTATTGACAATCTTATCCATGAGAACCAAGTAATGCTTGATAGCCAACTTCCTACACGTAAGAGGAATGCCCAAATATCAAAATGGCAGAGAACCTTCCTTAAAACCAGTGCAAACCAGAATACTACTTTTACTAACCTCATCCACACTCCCAAAGTAAATTTGGCATTTATGAGGGTTAACTTTTAACCCGATGGATCGAAGCAACCTATTGAACTGCCCCATTATTTGCTCAATGGAGATAATATCACCCCTAGCAAACAACAACAAATCATCAGCAAAGCAAAGGTTAGTGATGTGCAGTTTCTCGCATCTAGCATGGAAGTTGAAGTTGTCATACCCCAAAATTTGCCCTCCATCTATTCAAGAGATTTCATACATCCATACTCAAGGATTCCTCAAGAGTTGATCAGACAAACTCTCTCCTAGACAATCAACCCAAACTAGGGTTTGGTATCTCTCAAGTCAAGATGAATTTCCTACATCTCCAATGGTCTTCATGCCTCCTCATATGCTTCAAAGATTCTCCATGACAAGTTTCAAGCCTCACAAGTCAAGTTTCCTCAGACAATTGCTCAGATGGTTGAAAATCGGTTGATTGGACAAAAAGTCAATGTGGTCAACATACAGTCAAACTTCATAATTTTTGGTCAACATCCTCATTTTGAAGTTACATTCATCATTTGATCAAGGGTTGATCATGATTCATCAAGAAAACTCAAGATTTGCTCAAAAGTCAAACTTTCTAAATTAGGGTTTCTAGGTGAAAAGTCAACTGAACTTTGACTGATCATAACTTTCTCATACTTTCTCAGAAATTTTTCCACTACCTCTTGTTTTGAAGGAAATTCAATTCTCTACAACTTCATGTCTCACAAGAATGTCCAAAAAATGCTTCATTTGAGAGGTATGGCCCAAAACATTACAGGTCATTTTCAAAGTCAACAAAAAGTCAACATTTTGTTTTGAGTATATATTGAGCATGGAAACTCCAATTGAGATGAGACCAAAAAGGTTGGTTAGAGGACTCTTAGAGATTTCCAAAAAGTCCAAGAACACTCAAAAATGTGAAAAATTGAGCAAGATACACCATTCACAAGTTGGGCAATTTTGAAAGAATGCACAAAGAGAGATACTTCTAAAAATCAAAATTTTTGCAAATGGGCTTGCTTTTTGTTCATCCAAACTTATTCCTCATACAATTAGGAATATCCAAGCCCAATGCCATGAATTTTTATTTTATTTTTCTATTTAATTTGGAATTTATTCATTTAAATACAAATTAAATTTTAAAATAAAGTATAAAATTAAAAATTAATTGCAAGATTGATTTTATTCTTTCCTTGAGACTCAAGTAACTCACCAAGGCCAGCAATTTTCGAAATTAGATCAAATATGGCAAGATTGGATTGGAAATTAATCAAGTTTTGAAAATTTGATTTTATACAAAAATCAAATTTGATTTTCATTGAATGGTGATTGATTCTTACCAAAAACAATGCCAAATCCTTTCAGTACTTATACCTGATGCATTCCACACGAAAGAGAACAGAAGGATTGCTCTAAGAACCCTAACCTAAAAGCAAAAAAACCGTGGCAAACAAGCAAGTGTCAATCATACTTCCAGCCGTTTTCAATCGTTTTTGAGGATTCCATTGCATTCCTTGAGGTCTTTAGAGTCGATCCAGACTCTTACATCATTCAAAACCATCAAGAATTCATCAAACACGATTTCGGTTTGTCAAGTTTCTTTCAAAATCGATTTTCATCATTCATGCATTATTAACCTATTTTGATTGTTTGTTCATGTTTAGAATCAAGTTTGCAAGCGATCTGGGCAAGCCAATCGTGTTTCCATGGCCTGAATCGTGATATACCATAGCTAGGGTTTCTGAGTTCGAATTAGGGCTTTGTTTAAATGGAAAAATTGGACCATGAGACCTATACAATCGTGTTCGGAATGCTTCAAGGAATCGAACCATGGCCTTAGATGTCATTTATATTATGTATGTTGTGTTTTTGATTTAGCCAGGGCCTGTAGCGTCGAGCAAAAGCCGACGCTATCTTTCAAAAATTCAAAAGGTTGAAGACGATGGATGGCGCGAAGCCAAGGGACGACGCGTGTTTTGATCCCACTCACTTCATTTTCAAACATCAGACGCAACGTGGCCTAGTGGTTAGAGCGCTCACTGTTCTTGGATCCTCTCCCATGTCCTGAGTTCGATCCCTATGGGCACCAGTGACCAGTTTTGTTTCTTTTTCTCAACTTTGCATATTTTCATGTTTTTCATATATTTTAATATTTTGCATTATTTTTAATTCTTTTCCTAATTTTATTTATGCATTAAAAAATTGTCAAAAATTATTTTCCTTTTGCATTTATTTTCAGAAAATCTTTATTTAATTTAATAAATTTAAAAATATAATTTTGCATGCATATTTATTTTTATTTATAATTTTGCATTTAAATCACTTTTAATTCATTTTTAATTATTAAAATGCATCTAAAAAATCCCAAAAATTTATTTTAGCATATTTATATTATTTCCAGCATGTCATATTTTTTCCAATTAAAAATTTGCATTTTTTCTAACATTTTCTCTTATTTCGATTTCATCATATTTTCCGATTTCTCGTTCGTTTCACAGGTTCTTCCAACACAGACGTTTCTTTACCATTTTCATGTTTTTTTTTTGTAACTGTACACGGGATGTAATAGTTTAACTTAGGACTTTATTTTCCGCATTTTAAATTATGTATCTGCCCCAAAGCCTTGTAATAGCGTAGGACATTTACCTTTCCGCATCTTTACATTCCGCATCTTACTTTCCGCACTCTATCAATTGCTAGTAACTAGGCGTGTATGGCAAGATAATAATGAACTTAGCCCACTAATTTTCAAGATAAAATATCTGAAATCAACACACTTCTTTCACACACGCACCCCTTAGGGTAATTTTCTCTCGTTGCCTTACGAATACAAATGGTCATGTCCCTCGAACGTAGAGGTATCCTAGCACCGTTACCTTCAAACAAATCATCATAGTCCCTTCGATACAAAGATCATAGACCCACGATGTCGCCTCTGAATACATGATCTTGACCCTCGATTGTCGCCTACGAAAAATGATGATAGTCCCTTCGAATGTGCTAGGATACTTCCTACAAGTTGCCTTCAATGACCATCCGATGTCCCTTCGAATGTCCCGCTTACATCCAACGAATGGAGCTACCTATTAACTAATGGTACGGCTAGCGCTATTCTAAAGGAATGTAAAAGTACGAGAACGACCAATTCTGAGTGGGTAATAAGTCTTTTAGTTGCTCGCTCTACCAAATGCTTTTCACACCACACACTCTTTTTCAAAGTTCAAACTCTTTTCAAAACGAAACATTTCCGAACACTTTGTATACACTCCTACATGAGTCATTACAAAGTCAAAGCAAAATGCCCTTTTTTCAAAACATTTTTGTCAAACACACAGAAATCAATTTTAAAAGATCTAGAGCAACTAAGAGCCCGTAGAATAAACTGCGGATGGAAAGGGGTGCTAATACCTTTCCTTTTCATAACCATTCTCCCGAACTCAGAATCTAAACGAAGGTCTTTTTCTGCACTTTTACCTTCCCTTAATTGGATAAAAATAAAAGTCGGTGGCGACTCTTGCTATCCGCATATTTGCGATACAAAAATCCACAAAGTCAGTTCACCGTATTACAGAACTGGCGACTCTGCTGGGGACTTACCCTAAAAGAGAGAATTGCCTTAGGGATTTCTAGATAACCTTTATTGCTTTTTGTTTGACTTGTATGCTTTATCTTTAAGGGTTGCTTGGGTATTATATTTGTGGGGGATCCTACACCCGGATCCGGGTTTCCTTTTAGGTAAGTAGCATTAGATCATCGCGACCGCTAGACGTATAACTAAACGGTCAACATGATGGCTACGTTAGTGTGACACTTTGGATGTCCTGATACTCTTCATTTCCAAGTTGAGGATAGTATTTGGCTTCTGCGTGGTGTCATCAAGCACTAACTAAACTTTTAGAACCTTAATTGACCCATCTTGGCCATTAGAAGGTAGTGAGATGGTCGGCTTTAGTGCAGACTAAGGTTGGTTGATACTCGATGCTACGCTCATTGAGATCAGACTTTTGGGATATTTTCGATCGACCACTTGGCCGTCGTATTGAAATAAACGCCTACGAGAAAGATCTATGATATGAGATTCCTAGAACCCGGTTACTATTATAGGACAGGATGAACCAACTCAAACCTTTGGTAGGGTAATCACCTATACCTCATGCAAGCCTTAAACCTAGGCTCATTGTGTGAATTGCTTGTGTGTGCCAAACATGACATCATGACATCATCCGCATTGCATATCATTTCTAACTATTTCAAGGACCTAGGGATTTATCTTTGCTCTGTTTTGTAGGGATTATGGCTTCTAGAAAGACTATCCGAATCAACTTCATGGGTATACCTTCTCAGCTCAAAGAATTGGTTTGAAAATTCCGACCATGCTCAGTTCATCAAAAGACATGGTTATCTGCTTGATTTGGTTATCTCCGGTTTTGAAGAAGATATGATGCATGTCCTATTCCAGTTCTTTGATTCGAAACACCATTGCTTTACATTCTCAGATTATCAGTTGGTTCCTACCTTGGAAGAGTTCTCTAAGCTACTTGGGATACCTGTTCTTGACCAAATGCCATTCACCGGTCTAGAAAAGGTTCCTAAGTACGAAGACATTGCATCAGCCTTACATCTTAAGCGTTCAGATATTGAAGCCAATTGGGAAACAAGAAGCGGCGTTAAGGGTTTACTTTCCAAGTTTCTAATTAAGAAAGCCCGGGAATTCCTCAAAGTTATGAGTTTCCATGCATTTGAAAACATTGTGGCCTTATTAATTTATGGTTTGGTTCTATTTCCTAACTCGAATCAATTCATAGATATCAATGCCATCAAATTGTTTCTTACCCGCAACCCTGTGCCTACCTTACTTGGAGACATCCTACATTCTCTCCACACTCGTACTACTAAGAGACAAGGAACTCTCATGTGTTGTATACCGTTACTTTCAAGGTGGTTTATTTCGCACCTTCCTCCATCAGTTTTGAAGAATGAACAAAGGTTGAGATGGTCTCAAAGATTGATGTCACTCTCTCATTCAGATATCCGTTGGAATCTTTTCTCTCAAAAGGACTTCACCTTCATCGAGCGTTGTGGAGAATTCCCTAATGTACCGCTACTTGGTATAAGGGGAGGTATTACTTACAACCCTTCTCTAGCTCTACGTCAGTTTGGTTTTGCTCGAAAAGATGGTCCACATGATATGCTTCTCCAAGATATTGTGTTCGACTACAACCACGATCTCCAAAATTACCGACGAAGGTTTATACACGCTTGGGGCATGGTAAAGAAGACTGATACCAAGACTTTGGGGCACCAAAATCCCATTCCTTGGGAACCTTACCTCAAATGGGTGCGAGCTCGAGCTCAAAACCTCATGATGCCATTCACACCTGTTCTACCAGTAATTATGGAACCTGTTGCTATAGGTGACGAGTCCTATAATGTTCTCCATCCTGACATGCCTACTGATTTTGAAGACTTGAAGAGATCCTGGATCCAGCTTAAAGAGGAGAGGGATACCTTTGAAGCTCAGTGTTATGCAAGTGAGAAGAAAGTGCTAGAGTTGACCAAACTACTTCATGGGGAGCGAAGCATCAACACCTACCTCGGCACCAAGAGGAAGCGCCCGTGGGAGAGTTAGAGCTTTAGGATTTTTATGCTTTTCTTTTATTATTGTTTTGAACTATCTCTTGTACTTTAAAAGAAAAAGAATAATAAAAAGAGTACTAATAAATGTTTGTTCATTGCTTGTTTAACAAATTTAAATCTCTAAGGTCCTTGAAAACATTGCATTGCATCCGCATAAACATTGCATATCATAGCATAAAATTGCATCACAGGTACATTGAAAATTGGTTTTCTCATCTGCTCGCTATTTATTTTAGCAGAAATGGCTCTTGAACAGACTGTCAAAGATCTCCAAGCTCAGAATGCTCAGTTTCAGGAGATGTTCACCAGCTTGGTCCAAGGCCAAGAAGATCGAAGAAGCTCATCAACGAGAAGAAGAAGGTTGTTGGTCTTCTCAACATGGGCAGACGCTACAAAGGAGGTCCTAGAGTGGTTAGTCGAATTGAGCTCTCTGAAGGAAGTGTCAAGAAGGAGGATGAGCAAAGTAACAAGGGTGATGGTGAAGGTAGTCAGCATGAGCCTGAAAAGGACTATGATGATGGCCAATACTCTGATGAAGATGACAAGTACAAACAACTTGAAGACCGTTTGAATGCTGTGGAAAATCTAAAAATGTCAGGGCTGAATTTTGATGATCTAAGTCTTGTTCCTGGTGTTGTGATTCCCCCCAAGTTCAAAGTTCCTACTTTTGCCAAGTATGATGGCATGTCTTGCCCTAAGATGCATCTGAAATCCTATGTCCAGAAGATCAACCCCCACACTGATGACAGAAAGTTGTGGATGCACTATTTTCAAGAGAGTTTGTCCGGAACTCAATTGGAGTGGTATTATCAGCTAGAGAATGACCGTATCCGTACTTGGAGTGACTTGGTGATGCTTTCTGACGATATGAGTACAATCTGAATTGACACCTACTGCATGCAACTACAAAGCATGTCCATGGGTCGTGATGAGAAGTTCAAGGAGTATGCTCGAAATGGAGAGATCTAGCGGTGAGTTCAACCACCCTTGTCCAATAGGGAGTTGGTTGATATGTTCATGGAACACCGCGGGCCCATTCTTCAATCATCGATTGGAAACTCTTGATCGGGTTCACCGAGTGATACTAACACGTATTGAAGTGGTATCAAGAGTGGGAAGATTCATGTAGAGTCATCTTCAAATGCTGCAAAGAGATCTTTTGGTGGTAAGAAAGAAGCTAATCTGTATGGTCGAAAAGCCGAGCCAAGACCGACCGTGCTCAATCTGGGCGGTTGTGATCTCCAATCCTACATCAAGACAACCTCGGGAGACAACGTGGCAGCGTGCCACGAAGACAGTTTACGAAGATCAACATGCCATTGTCGCAAGCCTTGCAACACATGTTGAACGGTGATAACCTTGAGGATCCTCCTCGAATGTCAACACTTCCTCTCGAGATACAATCCTAATGCTAAGTGTGCTTACCACTCCAATGCCAGGACATAACATGATGTTGGGCTCTGAAGAACAAGATTCAAGATATGATTGAAGCTAAGCAGATTGAGTTTGACCCTCCCATTGAGACCCCGAATGTGATCAACGCGCCTATGCCTAATCATGACAAGAGTTCCAATGCTGTTGGTGATGATACTTACATTTTCAACATAGATGACTTGACCATCCCTCTGATGACTGTTAAGAAGAACTTGTTGCAAGCCGGTGTCAACCCAGGATGCCCAGAGAATTGTCGTTGGTGCCCATCTGCACCTGATGGTTGTGCTTGGTTGAGAAGACATGTTCAGTGCATGATGGACAACCGTGAGATACTATTTCTGAAACCACCTATGAAGAAGCTGTGCGAAGAAATGTCTAAACTGAAGATCGAAGATGTGAATAAAACTACACCACCTGTGTGGGATACCTTGGGGAAGCCAAGTGGAAAGTATGATTACATGGTGAAGTACACTGTCCCTGATAGTTACAAAATTCCTATTGAAGATGTTAAAGGCGATGGGGTGACGAGTTCCAGAAGACTATCCGATGTTAACACAATAAGGATTTCCTCTGCTGATTCTGTGCCCAGAGTGGCACCTCTCATTATCACTTCTCCGAGACCAGTTCCGTATTCCTCTGACAAGGCTATCCCTTGGAATTATGGAGCTGATGTTTACTATCATGGCGTCAAGCAAGATCCTCTGACCATTGAAGATCTTACAGTTGAAGCTACCATTCCGACATTGACAACATCACCGATCCAGAAGGTGACCGAACCGGAAGAGTATTCTCTCCAAATCTCTCCTCCAAAAGACACTACGACTCCACTCGCATTCCATCTATTCAACCCATTCCCTAAGCTAGAGGAAAGAACCTGACTCATCCCCTACCAAAGGAAGTTCAAGACACCTCCAACGAGAAATGGAGGAAATTAAGATTATCAAGAAGAGTGACTACAATGTTGTGGAACAATTGGGACTCGTCCAAGATCTCCATGCTTGCTCGCTCTTGTGCTCGAGGCTCATGCTAATGCCTTGGTGAAGTTTCAAGAATGCTCATGTGCCGCAAGACACTACGACCGATCAATTTGAAGTTTGTATTGCTAGCCTGGCTGCCAACAACGGCCTAGGCTTCTCTGATGCTGATTTGACTCGGAAAGAAACACAACAAAGCCTTGCACATCTCTGTTGAATGCAAGGGTACTACCTTATCTCATGTCTTGGTAGATACCGGTTCGCTCAATATCCTACAAGCGCTTTTGATCGGCTTAATGTCGAAGGGTTGGTTTTGAGACCCAGTGACATTATTGTGAGAGCCTTTGATGGTTCTAAGTGAACAGTGCTTGGAGAGCTCATTCTGCCTGTTAAAGTTGGTTCCTAGACTTTTGACTCCACTTTCTTTGTCATGGACATCCGTCCAGCTTACTCTTGCCTACTTGGACGCCTTGGATACATGGGCGCCTCTACCTTACATCAGAAGCTAAAGTACCCGGTGAAAGGAAAGGTTGTCACAGTATGCGGTGAAGAATAGTACATGGTCAGTCATCTACAGTCATTCCGATACCTCGAGGTGGAGGGTGAATTCTTTGAGACTCCCTGTCAAGCTTTTGAAACAATACCCATAGTCATGCTTGTTAACTCCCCTGTCACTCCTGAAGTTACACAAGCTCCGCCTAGGATGGCCTCGTTGAAAGATGCTCAAGCTGCTATTGAAGAAGGTAGTACTATTTGGGGTCGGCTCCCTGATCTTCCTTTCAAATTTGACAAGACTGGTTTAGGCTTCACCATCAAGGGTCAGAAGATGATACGCCGCGAACGTGCCGGCCAACTTCCTTTCCGCATCAGTCAGAGTGGAATCCATGCTATAGAAGACGACGACAACGGCTTTGACATCAGCAAGTGGATCTTCCCAACTCCAGACAAAGGGCTCAGCAATTGGAAGACTGAAGACGTCATACCAATCTCCTTTAGCCAGGAGTAATTGCTTTTGTTTTGTTTTACTTTTCGTATTTCTTTATGTTTTGAACAATAAACTTTGAAAGCCTAGTGCCTTGCCCGGGGCATCATGGCTCGTTTGCGAGGGTTATTATCTATCGTTTGTGTATTTTCATTTAATAAATCGTTGGACTTTTGCATTCAATTGTTTGTTTTCTTTCTTTTACTTTATCACCCCTTCAAAAAAGCTATGTGTTCTTACACACACCGTGATACATGCGAATCACTCGAATCTCGTTAATAACTATGCTAGTGCTAAATATGACTTCGATAATCCGATCTACCAAGCCGAAGACGAAAGTGAGGAAGATTGTGAAGTGCCAGGAGAACTTGCCAGACTGCTACAGCAAGAAGAGCGAGTTATACAGCCGCATGAAGAGCAAGTTGAAGTTGTAAATTTGGTTACTAACAAAGACAAGAAAGAGATCAAGATAGGAGCGGGTCTTGAGAACAGTGTTAAAGAAAGGTTGATTCAGATGCTACGAGACTATGTTGAGGTTTTTGCTTGGTCATACGAAGACATGTCTGGTTTAGACATTGATATTGTGGTACACCGATTGCCGACAAAAGAAGGTTTTCTCGGTGAACGAAGGTTAAATCGCATCGTCCGAAATGTCAGAGAAAATCAAAGCCGAAGTTATGAAACAGTTCAACGCCGGTTTCTTAGCTGTCACCTCTTATCCCCAGTGGGTGGCTAATGTGGTACCCGTGCCTAAGAAAGATGGTAAGGTACAAATGTGTGTAGATTACAGAGATCTGAACAAAGCGAGTCCGAAAGACGACTTTCCACTTCCTCATATTGATGTTCTAGTTGACAACACCGCTCAACACAAGGTTTTCTCCTTCATGGATGGTTTCTCCGACTACAATCAGATCAAAATGGCTCCTGCAGACATGGAGAAGACAACTTTCGTTACACAGTGGGGCACTTTCTGTTACAAGGTTATGCCGTTCGGACTGAAGAACGCTGGCGCCACTTATCAGCGTGCCATGGTGACATTGTTTCATGACATGATTCATCACGAGATAGAGGTCTCGTCGGCGACATGATAGCTCGATCACGAAGAAGAACATCTTGATCATTTGCGCTGTTTGATTGAAGAAGTACAGATCGAGACTTAATCCTAACAAGTGCACCTTTGGAGTCGATCCGAAAACTCCTAGGGTTTGTTGTCAGTGGTAAAGGTATTGAGGTTGACCCCGCCAAGGTTAGAGCCATTCAAGAGATGCCAGCGCCCCGCACTGAGAAGGAAGTCAGAGGTTTCTTGGGTCGGTTGAACTACATTGCCAGATTCATTGCACACCTAACTGCTACTTGTGAGCCAATCTTCAAGTTACTTAAGAAAGATCAAGTGGTAGAATGGAACGACGATTGTCGGATCGCTTTTGACAAAATCAAGGAGTACCTAATCCTCCTATCCCGATGTCGCTGCCGAAGACCTCTTATCATGTACTTGATGTTAGAGAACTCGATGGGTTGTGTGTTGGGGCAACATGACGAGTCTGGTCGAAAAGAGCATGCTATATACTACCTTAGCAAAAAGTTTACCGACTGTGAAACAAGATACTCACAACTCGAGAAAACTTGCAACGCTTTGGCTTGGGCTGCTCGCCGACTAAGACAGTATATGTCGACTCACACTACCTTGTTGATTTCCAAGATGGATCCGATAAAATACATATTTGAGAAACCAGCTCTCTCCGGAAGAATAGCAAGATGGCAAATGATCTTGACCGAATATGACATCCATACACTTCTCGAAAGCGATCAAAGGAAGTGTAGTAGCCGATCATTTGGCTCATCAAGCCGTAGATGACTATCAGTCTATGCAGTTCGAATTTCAGACGAAGATGTTTTACTAATTACAGATTGCGAAGAACCAGGCCCAGACGAAGGACCTGAACAAGGATCCCGATGGACCATGGTCTTTGATGGAGCCTCAAACACACTTGGCAATGGCATTGGCGCCATCATTACATCCCCTGCAGGCGGACATACACCTTTCACCGCCAGATTATGTTTCAGTTGCACTAACAACATGGCCGAATACGAAGCGTGCATCATGGGTCTTAAAGCTGCTATTGACTTAAGAATCAAGTTCTTGCAAGTGTATGGAGACTCAGCTTTAGTGATCAGTCAGATAAAAGGCGAGTGAGATACGAAGCATTCGAATCTCATTCCGTATCGAGAGCATGTTCTGAGTTTGATCCCCTACTTCGAAGAGATTACTTTTGATCATATTCCACGAGAAGAGAATCAGTTGGCTGACGCGTTAGCTACTATGTCATCTATGTTCAAGGTCAGACGGGACAACGAGGCTCCCCAGATCATCATTGAGAAGTTTGACGAACCAGCATATTGTTGTGAGCTTGATACATAAGAGAAACCTTGGTACTACGATGTGAAGAGGTATCTTGAGACTCAGGAATATCCCGCAGGGGCATCTGTTAATGATAAGAAGTTCATGAGGAGATTCGCTTCCAAATTCTTCCTTAGCAACGACATCCTATACAAGCGCAACCACGACTTGTGCTTACTCCGCTGTGTAGACCAGAAAACAGCAATACGCATCATGGAAGAGTTACACGGATGCGCATTTGGTACCCACTCCAGTGGGCACACCATGGCTAAGAAGATTTTGAGAACAGGTTACTATTGGTCCACCATGGAAGCTGATTGTCACCGCTACGCTCGATCTTGTCACAAATGCCAGATTTACGCAGACAAAGTGCACATACCTCCGGTACCTCTGAATGTTCTAACAGCTCCTTGGCCTTTTGCAATGTGGGGCATTGACATGATTGGGGAAATCAAGCCCACTGCTTCCAACGGACATCGGTTCATCCTTGTGGCAATCGATTACTTCACCAAGTGGGTAGAAGCAGTCTCGTATGCATCTGTTACCAAGAATGTTGTGGCTCGATTCATCACACATAATCTTATTTGTCGGTATGACACTCCTGAAAGGATTATCACAGATAACGGTTCCAATCTCAACAATAAAATGATCACCGAACTTTGCACGCAGTTCAAGATCAAACATCACAACTCTTCTCCTTATCGGCCTAAGATGAACGGCACAGTGGAAGCCGCCAACAAGAACATTAAGAAGATTATACAGAAGATGACAGTGACTTACAAGGATTGACATGAGATGTTATCATTTGCTCTTCATGGTTATCGCACTACAACACGGACATCCACAGGGGCAACCCCCTTCTCTCTCGTCTACGGTATGGAAGCCGTCTTACCCATCGAGGTTCAGATACCCTCAACCAGAGTCCTCCAGGAGGCAAAGTTAGGCGAAGATGATTGGGTCCAGACCCGCCTTGACCAGATTAATTTGATTGATGAGAAACGACTCGCGTCCATCTGCCACGGGCAGATCTATCAGAAACGAATGATCAGAGCATTTAACAAAAAGGTCAAGCACCGAGTCTACCAAGTCGGTGATCTAGTAGTCAAGCGCATCATTCTTCCACAAGGTGATCCCAGGGGCAAATGGACTCCCACCTATGAGGGACCATTTGTAGTCAAGACAGTATTTTCTGGCGGAGCTATGATACTTAGCACCATGGATGGTGAAGACTTCCCATACTTTGTGAATGCAGACATAGTCAAAAAATACTACGCATAAAAGAGAACCGGTAGGTCGACTGGCCTAGGCAAAAATAAGGGCATCCTGGCGAACCAAAAGGTTCGGGCAAAAGTTAAGGATATATACAAAAGATGTACACCCGGCAAGTCGAAAACCTGAAAAGGCGGCTTGGGCAAAAAAGGGTATCCCGGTAGACTGAAAACCCGAAAGGGCGGTCTAGGCAAAAGTTAGGGATATGAGCGTAAGATTATGTCTCTTCCAGATCACCTACCTCCGGACTACTATCAGCATTCAAGATTCAAATGGCGAAGATCAGTCTACTCACTTTCCACTGACAGCAAGGAGATGAGATAGTTGAAATATATGAGTACTAGCATAGTTGGAACTTAACGAGATTGTTTCCGCATAGCTTTTTTTACCTTTCTTGTGTACAAACTACTTGGCCATACGCCACACTTCAAATAAATGCAAGTTCTTTCTTTTTTACAATTTTCACTATTGTTGTTTGCATAAAGTCCAACGTTTGCTTTGAATGATTATATGCATTTGACAATAAGAATCTAATCGCAAACATACGAAAAGTTGAACATGCAAAAGTAACTGCTGCAGGCTCCAGGAATTGAGATGACGACAAAAGTCACCAATACAGTTCCCTGCAGAGCGTGATCCCCACAAAAGGTGTCACTCACTATAAATTTTCCCCAACGGAGTAAAAGTGTATCCACGAGCAGTGATTCTACCCAACTAAAATCATGTTACATCCATACTATTCAAGAGATTTCATACATCCATACTCAAGGATTCCTCAAGAGTTGATCAGACAAACTCTCTCCTAGACAATCAACCCAAACTAGGGTTTGGTATCTCTCAAGTCAAGATGAATTTCCTACATCTCCAATGGTCTTCATGCCTCCTCATATGCTTCAAAGATTCTCCATGACAAGTTTCAAGCCTCACAAGTCAAGTTTCCTCAGACAATTGCTCAGATGGTTGAAAATCAGTTGTATTGGACAAAAAGTCAACTGTGGTCAACATACAGTCAAACTTCATAATTTTTGGTCAACATCCTCATTTTGAAGTTACATTCATCATTTGATCAAGGGTTGATCATGATTCATCAAGAAAACTCAAGATTTGCTCAAAAGTCAAACTTTCTAAATTAGGGTTTCTAGGTGAAAAGTCAACTGAACTTTGACTGATCATAACTTTCTCATACTTTCTCAGAAATTTTTCCACTACCTCTTGTTTTGAAGGAAATTCAATTCTCTACAACTTCATGTCTCACAAGAATGTCCAAAAAATGCTTCATTTGAGAGGTATGGCCCAAAACATTACAGGTCATTTTCAAAGTCAACAAAAAGTCAACATTTTGTTTTGAGTATATATTGAGCATGGAAACTCCAATTGAGATGAGACCAAAAAGGTTGGTTAGAGGACTCTTAGAGCTTTCCAAAAAGTCCAAGAACACTCAAAAATGTGGAAAATTGAGCAAGATACACCATTCACAAGTTGGGCAATTTTGAAAGAATGCACAAAGAGAGATACTTCTAAAAATCAAATTTTTTGCAAATGGGCTTGCTTTTTCTTCATCCAAACTTATTCCTCATACAATTAGGAATATCCAAGCCCAATGCCATGAATTTTTATTTTATTTTTCTATTTAATTTGGAATTTATTCATTTAAATACAAATTAAATTTTAAAATAAAGTATAAAATTAAAAATTAATTGCAAGATTGATTTTATTCTTTCCTTGAGACTCAAGTAACTCACCAAGGCCAGCAATTTTCGAAATTAGATCAAATATGGCAAGATTGGATTGGAAATTAATCAAGTTTTGAAAATTTGATTTTATACAAAAATCAAATTTGATTTTCATTGAATGGTGATTGATTCTTACCAAAAACAATGCCAAATCCTTTCAGTACTTATACCTGATGCATACCACACGAAAGAGAACAGAAGGATTGCTCTAAGAACCCTAACCTAAAAGCAAAAAAACCGTGGCAAACAAGCAAGTGTCAATCATACTTCCAGCCGTTTTCAATCGTTTTTGAGGATTCCATTGCATTCCTTGAGGTCTTTAGAGTCGATCCAAACTCTTACATCATTCAAAACCATCAAGAATTCATCAAACACGATTTCGGTTTGTCAAGTTTCTTTCAAAATCGATTTTCATCATTCATGCATTATTAACCTATTTTGATTGTTTGTTCATGTTTAGAATCAAGTTTGCAAGCGATTTGGGCAAGCCAATCGTGTTTCCATGGCCTGAATCGTGATATACCATAGCTAGGGTTTCTGAGTTCGAATTAGGGCTTTGTTTAAATGGAAAAATTGGACCATGAGACCTATACAATCGTGTTCGGAATGCTTCAAGGAATCGAACCATGGCCTTAGATGTCATTTATATTATGTATGCTGTGTTTTGATTTAGCTTGGGGCTGGCGTCGAGCAAAAGCCTATCTTTCAAAAATTCAAAAGGTTGAAGACGATGGATGGCGCGAGCGGGAGGAAGCCAGGGGACGACGCGTGTTTTGATCCCACTCACTTCATTTTCAAACATCAGACGCAACGTGGCCTAGTGGTTAGAGCGCTCACTGTTCCTGGATCCTCTCCCATGTCCTGAGTTCGATCCCTATGGGCACCAGTGACCAGTTTTGTTTCTTTTTCTCAACTTTGCATATTTTCATGTTTTTCATATATTTTAATATTTTGCATTATTTTTAATTCTTTTCCTAATTTTATTTATGCATTAAAAAATTGTCAAAAATTATTTTCCTTTTGCATTTATTTTCAGAAAATCTTTATTTAATTTAATAAATTTAAAAATATAATTTTGCATGCATATTTATTTTTATTTATAATTTTGCATTTAAATCACTTTTAATTCATTTTTAATTATTAAAATGCATCTAAAAAATCCCAAAAATTTATTTTAGCATATTTATATTATTTCCAGCATGTCATATTTTTTCCAATTAAAAATTTGCATTTTTTCTAACATTTTCTCTTATTTCGATTTCATCATATTTTCCGATTTCTCGTTCGTTTCACAGGTTCTTCCAACTCAGACGTTTCTTTACCATTTTCATGTTTATTTTTTTTTTGTAACTGTATACGGGATGTAAGAGTTTAACTTAGGACTTTATTTTCCGCATTTTAAATTATGTATCTGCCCCAAAGCCTTGTAATAGCGTAGGACATTTACCTTTCCGCATCTTTACATTCCGCATCTTACTTTCCGCACTCTATCAATTGCTAGTAACTAGGCGTGTATGGCAAGATAATAATGAACTTAGCCCACTAATTTTCAAGATAAAATATCTGAAATCAACACACTTCTTTCACACACGCACCCCTTAGGGTAATTTTCTCTCGTTGCCTTACGAATACAAATGGTCATGTCCCTCGAACGTAGAGGTATCCTAGCACCGTTACCTTCAAACAAATCATCATAGTCCCTTCGATACAAAGATCATAGACCCACGATGTCGCCTCTGAATACATGATCTTGACCCTCGATTGTCGCCTACGAAAAATGATGATAGTCCCTTCGAATGTGCTAGGATACTTCCTACAAGTTGCCTTCAATGACCATCCGATGTCCCTTCGAATGTCCCGTTTACATCCAACGAATGGAGCTACCTATCAACTAATGGTATGGCTAGCGCTATTCTAAAGGAATGTAAAAGTACGATAACGACCAATTCTGAGTGAGTAATAAGTCTTTTAGTTGCTCGCTCTACCAAATGCTTTTCACACCACACACTCTTTTTCAAAGTTCAAACTCTTTTCAAAACGAAACATTTCCGAACACTTTGTATACACTCCTACATGAGTCATTACAAAGTCAAAGCAAAATGCCCTTTTTTCAAAACATTTTTGTCAAACACACAGAAATCAATTTTAAAAGATCTAGAGCAACTAAGAGCCCGTAGAATAAACTGCGGATGGAAAGGGGTGCTAATACATTCCTTTTTCATAACCATTCTCCCGAACTCAGAATCTAAACGAAGGTCTTTTTCTGTACTTTTACCTTTCCTTAATTGGATAAAAATAAAAGTCGGTGGCGACTCTTGCTATCCGCACATTTGCGATACAAAAATCCACAAAGTCAGTTCACCGTATTACAGAAGTCTAGAATTTTCTGCAACTGCTTTAACAGTCTGTTCAAATACTCCATAACTAAAACAAAAAGCAAGGGAGAGATGTGATCTCCCTGCCTTATCCTTCTCTTAACTGACATGACTGTAGTAAGATTTCCATTAATATTGAAATGATAGTGCACATTCTTAACAATCAGCATAACCCAATTGACAAACCTGTTATGAATACCAAACTTCAGCAAGATCTTCTCCAAAGCAGTCCAATTCACCATGTCATAGGCTTTCTGAATATTCACTTGCATCATACAATGAGGAGTACCATTTCTCTTACCATATCCCCTCAATAACTCATAGGCCAGAATCACATGATCGTGAAGGTGTTTTCCCGGGACAAAAGCATCCTGATTATGGTCAACAATGCTGCCAATAACTCCTCCCAATCTGGCAGTCATAATTTCTGAGATGATCTTGTAAATGGTATTGCAGCAAAAGATGGGACGATAGTCTTTTATCATTTTGGCTTCAGTCGATTTTGGAATGAGAGTCACCACTGCACAGTTAAAGCCCCTATGAAGTCTATTATTATTAAAGAAATCCATGATTGCATTACTAACATCATCACCCACTATGCTCCAAGAATCCTTGAAAAAACCAGAGCCATAACCATCATAACCAGGAGATTTATTAACATCAATGCCTTTGAGAGCTCTATAAATCTCAACTCTAGTAACAGGAGCAAGGAGGTTGTCTCGCTGCACAGAGCTGAGCTGACCATCATCTCTAAGAGAAGGAATGCCAAGCCCTTCTAGCATGCTGTCAGTATCTCCCATAAGCGCCCCATAAAAATTCAGAACTTCCTCCTCAATGTCCTTCTGCAAAAACACAGTGATACCATCCTCCTTAAGCAAGGATTTGATCTTATTCAAACGCTGCCTACTCGCTATGGAAGCATAGAAATACTTCTTGTTGCCATCACTATTCTTGAGCCAATTTATTTCAGCATATTGTCTTAAGTCTTGATTTTCTAAATCATGCCAATGCATCAGCTGGTCAGTGTAGTGTTTCACATAAACAATCTTTTTAGGATTCAACCTATTATTTTGCAGAGTGATTTAAGCTTTCTCCAACTCCCCTCTAGCTTTTTCGATCTTAACTTTCAACCCATGGATAGGGATACTCAACTTATATATAACATGCTTAAGTCTCATAAGTTTCATCCATAGAGATTTCATAGGGTTTCCATGCATAAGAAGGTTCCAATTCGCTTGAACAACAACAATATAACCATCAATTTTTTATAAGCAATTTCTATATCGGAATTGGTACTTAGGCTTACTGCTCATCTCCTTGTCTTTTAAGTAGAGCATTCCATAATCTGATACCTGAGGCACTAACACATGATAAGTGGACTCAATGTTGTTCTAAAGCCAATCAATGTTGTCTAACAATCTGTCAATCCTAGAGTAGATTATGTTATCAACCTCCTTATTTGACCATGTGTAATACTCCCCAATACTATCCATCCCAAAAAGCCCAGATCTACTCATCATGTTACAAAGATCCACAAATTCAGTTTTTGCAACCATACGACCTCCAATTCGATCTTGAGGCTTCAAAACATTGTTAAAATTTCCCAGAAGACACCAGGGACCCTACTGCAAGTTACCAATTTTCTCAATGTCCTGCCACAACTTTCTTCTTTCCTCAAGCTTGTTCATAGCATGGATGGAAGTTAGCCAATATTTGAAATTCCCACTAGCTCCATAAACTCCACAATGCACTAACTGAGTTGTGCTACTAACAAGTTTAACATCAACCAAATCGTCATCCCAAGTTAGCCAAATTCTTCCATTGTCATGACAGTCATAGTTATCAAGTAAATGCTTCCCCAAGTTGAGCTTCAAGTAATATACTAATGGTATGCTTCAGATTTTTGAGCCTTCGAACACCCCAGGGGACCAAAACCATTAGTACATTTGAGCATCTCTTTGTCTGTCACTTTTTTCATCTCCTTGCCATGCTTCTTCGCTTTAATCCAAACACCTGCATTCACATTGGTAGGGTAATGATAATATCACACGAAATATTCCCTTCTTCATCATATTCCACCTGAGTATGAACCTTTGAAACCTTTGAACCCTCCCCAATCTCCAACTGAGCAGGTTTGGGCATCCAAGTTTGCTCCTTCTTTGATTGAGGCTTGTCACATATATTACCAAATTGTTTGCACTTGGGACAAAATTTTGGTTTCCATTCATACTCAACCACTTGATCCATCGCATTTCCCTCAGTATCTCTGATTATGATAGTTTTCGGAAGCTCCTGGGTTATGTCTATCTCCACCAGAATTCAAGCGTATGACACTCTGAGCCGCTGAGCAATACATTTGTCAGGTTCTATGGGCGTCCCCAAGGAACTTCCCAATTTACCTAGAGTTGTCGCTCCCCACAGATACAGAGAGAGTTGGGGAAGTTTAACCCAAATAGGCACCGTCCTCAGCATATCCCTCTTTAGATTGAAATCTAGAGTACACTCTTTAAGCAGCATTGACATATTCAAGATCGTGTATGATCCTCTCGTTAATATATTTTCCTTCTCCCTGAATGAATGAAATCTCATGATAAAGTAGCCCTCCTCATTATAAAACAAATTTGGAAGCTTCACATGATTCCAATTTCTCTCCATAAAGGCATTCACTGCGTGCATACTGATATCTCTCCCAATCACGTACATAATTAGTGAGGATTCCCAGTATCGAACTTCAACAATGATATCTTCAGCCTTAATCTCCACTTCCACTTTGCCATTGATAACCTTGGGAGCAAAGAATTTAAGTTTTATTCCACTCTCAACCTTACGATTGTCGCTAATAACATTTGTCCATAGTTTTCGCTGCGTACCCTTTTTCTTCTCCTCAGCTTTCTTCAAAGACTCACTCTCAACTGCCGGTGGATCTAGGGTTTTCACTGTCACTTGTTCCTCTTCCGGAATTATTGTGCTAGCATCACCCAACCTAGATCTTCATCTACATCAGAAAGATTGTGCGTCAAATCTCGGACTTGCAATTCCTTCGATGTTTGAAATTGGATTCCTGGCGACGGAGGCACCGAAAATGGTGTCCGTCTTCGTCCCCTTCTCCCCATTTCGATTTTTAGTTAATCGATTTTTTGTTTTTCATGTTTATGCATTGCACTATATTTTTTGTAATGTTTGATGCTCATTATTTAAAATTTCTCATAATTTTATATATATATATATATATATATATATATATATATATATATATATATATATATAAAATTGTCGCTCTTCTATGCAAAATAGCATCTGAGTGATATTTATGCATTGTTATGAAACTATGGTACTTCTTACTGTTTGCTATCTTTCTTTTTGATATTGTCAAAGTGGGAGAAGTATAGTTGAGACGAAGTTGGGACGCACAAAGCCAGGGAGAGTCTTCAATAAATACAAGAAATGCATCGTCGCAAGTTTTGCCATAATCAAAAAGAGTTTGTGAGTACAACTTCGATATTAGGTATTCTGCATGATGTCAAAATTGGGAAATGTCAGCACTTCTGTATATTGGATGGAACCTCTATGTCTTGTGGGACTCCTCTGCATTATAGGTTTAAGAATCATTAAAAAGCCTTTTGAAGTTGATTCAAGTCATTGAAAACTAGTTTTTTTTCATAATTTTCTATTGCATGTTTCGACACATCCGTTTTTCAGGTCGACACATGAAACTCATTTTTAAAGTTTGTAGCTTCCGTAAGTTTTCTTGACACATGCATCATACAGGTCGACACATATTGAAGTATTTCTGAAATTGCAGAAATTCTTATTTTATGTGCCGACACATAGCATTATGCAGGTCGATGCATAAAACATGAAAATAATGTATGTGACACATTTGTTTTACAGGTCGACACATATTGTTTAATTGGTCAATTCTTTCAAATCTTTTTAATTCCAAATTTGTACTTTTTTCCATAAATGTTCCAAAACTATAAATACTCATTCATGCATCATTCATAACTTGATGATATAATAAAATTAGCCTACAATTGTTTTTCATCTTTAACCTGCAACCTATATATACACACTAGCATTACATTGTAATGGCGTTCCATTGGGATGCCATCTAGACGAGGATTGAGATTTTCCGATTAAGTTCTTGTGTAGCCAAAGATAATGGATTGAAATTTGTAGGGGTCTTCATCCAGAAAAACCGTGGGTTTGTCCTCCAAGATCATGGGATGATTTAGGGGTGTTCATGCAAGACATTCAAGAGGTAATTATGGCCAAGTGAAGTCCTTTGTAGATAAAGAATAAAATGGATTCTTTGGAGGTAAAGAACACAAAATAAGTAATGAGAGAACAACAAATTACAATTGGAGTCTTGTGTTGCGATAGGTAAAGTTAACGGTGCGCGAAAAATTTAAAGATAAAGTATGCAAAGGTAGCAAGATCAAGATAGTCAATTTTCAACTATTGTGTACTTGGTCTTTCTCAAGATCAAAAGAGGAGAAAGGGTTGAATCAACAATAAGCTTAGGATTTATAGAGTTGCTCTTGAACACTTATCTTGTATCAACACTTTTGGATAGTAAGAATTATTCTAATTCCATTGGAATTAGGTGTAGACGTACTCACACACGAGGACGAAAGTGGAGAACTGTAAAGACAAATTCCTCGTGTCTCTTTTATTTTTTGCTTTTACTTGCTTTGATATTCATCAATCAATTTATCAAATAACATTGAGTTATCAATTGAATTGTAAGAATTTTCCTAACTTGTTTTGATTTTAACTCAAGTGTGGATATAACTTATAATCACTTTTGATTATAAGTGGTTTTGTATATCAACACTAATCAAGGAAATTTTTTGAAAATCCACTTGCACTCCAAGTGTTTGATAAATTGACCAAGTTTGTTCTTTGATTTTTGGCACTGGAAATAGCCTTACAAGTAAATTGATTCAAACGTCAAATAAGTTGTTAAGTAATTTAAGTGTATTAAGTTGATTATCACACTTATTCCATATTCTATTTTGATATTAAATTTGCATATCCGAGCTTCCAATAACTTTGATATAGACGGCTTATCCAGACAAGTTCTTCCGCACAAACTCTTTCAAAAATATTTTTATAACTAGATTTGTGTCTAGAATTTTTATTGGGTATCTATTCACCCCCTCTAGATAGGTTGTCATCTAACAATTAAATGGCAAGAGATTGGGGAACAAAACCTACAATAGAGGGCTAAAATAGTGTGGCTTAGATTGAGGGATGGAAATAATGCCTATTCCCATGCCACAATCAAAGCAAAACACAATCACAAAGTTATGAAGGTTTTGTACAGAGATGAATGAACTCATTTGACAACTGAGGATGAGTTGAAAGACAAGGTCATGATCTTTTATTAAAATCTAATGGGGAAATTTGATGAGAATTTGAGCAATATCAACATCCTTGCTATGAGAGAGGGAACTCTAATAATTAATGAGCAGAAGCAATACTTTATCCAACCTGTAAATGAGAATGAGATCTATAAAACTCTGCTGAGTCAGGGAAATCTGAAAGCATGGGATTTGGATAGGTTTGGTGCCAAAAATTTTAAGACTAGTGGGTCAACTATCAAACATGGCATTGCAGCTGATGTTATGGATTTCTTCAACATGAATAAGATATAAAAACTATAAATTGTACAATGGTTACTCTCATTCCCAAAAAGGATGAAGCTACGAATATTAAGGACTATAGGCCAATTTCTTATTGCACTACCCCTTACAAAATTATTTCCAAGTTTCTTACAAATAGGTTGGGTGGGGTAATTGGTGCTATTGTGGATAAGTTCCAAGCTGATTTTATCCCTGGACAGAATATTCACAATCACATTCTCCTTGCTTTTGAACTATCAAAGGGTATTTTAGATGTGGAGGAACATCTAGATGCATGATGCAAATTAATTTACAAAGGCCTATGACACAATTGATTGGAAGGCCCTCGAATGCATCCGTAACAAATTTGGAATGCCTAGACAATTCACAAGGTAGGTCATGACAACTATCTCAACCGTGTCCTATAGGTTTCAAATCAATGGTGAGTTGACTGATGCCATGACAGCTAAGTGTGTGATCAAACAGGGGGACCCTATATACTTTATTTTGTTTGTTTTGGTAATGGAATATCTGAACGGTTGCTTTCACAAGATGTAGAAAAAAAATTGGTAATGGAATATCTGAACCGTTGCTTTCACAAGATGCGGAAAAAGTTACCACTCTAGTTTGAAAAGGTACATATTACAAATTTGAGCTTTGCAAATGATTTCAGCTTTAAAAAATAAATTTTTCTTTGTATCGTTTAAAATAGATTTTATAAAATTGTTTTTCAAAATATTACAATTTTTTATATTTATTTTTCTAAATTACGACATCCTATAACATTAACATGCATAAATTGAAGACCAAAACATAGTCAAAATCACAATTTTAAAAAAAAATTATAATTCAAAAATGATTTTTATAAAAATTTATTTGAAATAGCTTCAAAATATTTTTAAAAATTTTAATATCCAATTTTTTTTTCAATAATTAGGCTTAGTTACAGTTTTGGTCCTCCTATTTTTCTCAACTCACGATCTCCCATGCACATTTTTCTGGCAACACTGAGTTGGAGAAAATAAAGGACAAAACTGTTTAAAAAACAAAAATAAAAGGACCAAAATTGTAATTAAAACTGGTACATCTCAACACATTTTGGCCAAAAATAGACATGGAAGACCAAAACTGTTTAAAATAAAAATAAGGAGAATGATATTATAAATTGGAAAAAATAGGAGAACCAAAACTCTAATTAAGCCTTTAAAATAACTATTCAAACCAAATTTTTATTTAAAACTTTTATATAAAGTTTATTTAGAAAAAAATTTTATACAAAATTATATAATATTATAAAAATCATTTTTTTAACAAAAACCAAAATAAACGGACCGGAAATTTGAGTAAGTAGAATAAATAGGATTTAACATGCCACATATATGTTTTTACCCATACCCTTGTGAATAACTGCCAAAACTTTGGTCTTGACTGTACACCTCAATTTATTAAAGACATTTTTAGAATATCGAAAAATGAAAGGTGTCATGTATAACTTGATAGATGTCATGTTAAATCTTCCAGAATCAATCAGTTTTGTAAAAAGTTCTCAAAACTAATCAACATAATTAACCCTCCTCCCCTACTAATGGTCCAAGAGAGTCTGTCAACCATATTCATACGTGTTTCTAGAGCGTGTCCTTCTCATGATCTACATTAGGTCAACACGGATGAAGCTTCATCAAGAAATCCTGAAATATTGAGATGTAATCACCAAGCACGAATAGAATTGAAGTCTGAGTCATGAACGGATGCAACTTCCTAGTTTCCATACTTAAATACTAACCATATGCAATGTGACATTATGTTACACAAAGTTACAAGAAATTTACAAATTGAACAGAAAAGTAACCAAGTAATCAACTTCCAAGTCACTAATTCTACATGAGATGAAAGAATACCACAAAGGCATCCTCCTCTTCAGCTCTTTTTAATATTCTCAAGATTGAACGTGTATATATATGTATATCAGCATGTATGAAATGTCCATATCATCATAGCCTTCAATCCAAAAATAATATGTTTATGAAGAGATTGCTGTGCTCTGTTCCTTGGTTTTAGTCAACTTTGCTTGTATAAGTTTGTCCAGAATGGGAGGCTCCAACGGAATTGGATCGAGACACCGCTCAGCAGTAGCAACAATCACCTGTGTCCAACAAATTAAAAAAAAAATCAATTAGGCATAGGAGAAGACAAGCAGAAACTAGAGCCTATAGAAAAGTTTGCAATAAAAATACAGTAAGACCATAAAAATACAGGAACACTGTTTCTCCAAACCTCATCAAGCAAGAAGTCGACTGCAGCTTCATCTTCAACTATTTCCCTAAAAGGGGTCCTCAGGAACAAGATATCCAGTTGAACTTGTTGGAATCCACTCCTGTTAAAAGTGTGGAGACGGACAAATTCTTGTAAACTTTTCAGGCAGAGTTTCACTATAGTAGTAACAACAGACTCCTGCAGTTTGTCAGCAAAAATGATATCATGGCTAACAATAAATTGCTTATATTTAAATCACCAATTTGATAGCCACTCTCAATAACTACCTGTGTATATTCTATTTTTGTGAAAATTTCAACTTTTTGCTTAAACAGTTTTGCTAGATGTGTTTCCAGAAGCTGGCTCCTTGCCCTTTGAGTATTTGATCTACCCAATTTCTCCTCCCGCAAGGGGTTACTCATTGATGAAACACTACTTCCATTGCTATCAGTCCTGCGGTGCTTACGTGTACCTTGAGGCAAAATCTGCTTCACTTCATTAACTATAGCTTCAAGCTGGAACAGAAAATAAAAAAGTCAAAATTTTCCTCAAGTTTACTGCAATTAAATACTACTCCCTCAGATTACTTTTTACAGTTTCTTTTTTTTTTACTTTTTACACATAACCAATAAATTTTGTTACTTTTAATACTATTATTTTTTTCCTATAATACCCTTAATCATTTCTTTATTTCATTTTGTCTATTTCTCTCTACAGTCAATAACTAATTATTGACAAATTATAGTTAATGATGCATTGAAACAAAAAATTTCAGCAAATGAGACATGTAATTAGGAACTGAGGTTGTATCATACTATCTTTGAGTGAAGATATTCAATCAAGACTTCATAGTCAATGGCAAGAAAACATCGTGGTTGATATGAAAACACATAAATACTAACCTCTTGAAGAAAAAAATCAACAAACATGTGCACTTCTCTTGGCTCCTTATGCTGTATAAAGTAAGTAATAATCTTTAGAATGCTCTTTCATAGATAATCACCAATTTATTTTCTTTTTAATGAAGAGCATATAACAGCCTGACCTTAACCCAATTAGGAGTTGTAAACCTCTTCTTCAGAATAAGTGAAATCCTTTGAGTTCTCATATTTATGTACTGAAAAGAATCAAACAGTATATGCAAATTATGCTTAAACAGTAGAAAGAGATTAAATATCATCCAAAACCAAAGCATTCACGGAAAGAACACTACAAAACAAAAAAACAGAAGTGAAGCTTGCTAGTTTCTTTGGAAATCAAACCAGAAAAGTACTTTAAGGGTGTGTTTGATTTGCTAAAAAATAAGGGACGGAAAATGATAACTCCTATTTACCCTGTTTGATTTAAAAACTGGGCATGAGACTGGACAAAATAGGGGGCCAGAGAATCAGAAAAAACATGAATTTTTGTCTCTTACTAAACCACAGGAAATTTTTGGTCCCAAGTACAAGCTATATAAACGACCATTTTCATTTTCTAATCAAAATATTACCTTTCATCTCTCCCTTCCCCCTCCCACTCTCACTCATCTCTTTTCTCCCCTCTCTTCCTCGTTATATTCTTTCTTTCTGTCCCTCATTTATCAAGATTTACATTCATAAAGATAACACCATACAGGATAAAAAGTTGTCTAGTAACTAAAAGATTTGTCTAGTACTGTTTCTTCTAATCAAATGGACCCTACAATAAACCAAACTGATGAACGTTACAGCTAAATTTTCTTCCCTACTGTCCTTTAACTACCCATTAAATAATGAATTAAGCCTTTATTTTAATTTCATTGATTCTGAATTTCTTCGTTTACCAACAAACACAGTCTAGGACTATATACAAAGTTGTCACATGAACTGCAATTCCATTGAAAAGAGTATATGAACTTGAAAGCATACCAGCTGCAGGAATTTTTCACCAGCTGACCGGAATTTTCTACAAATTTCTCCAGGAACAAATGCAGGTCTAGATTCATAGCCTCTAACACTACCACCAGAAAAGGAAGCAGCTATTTCCTGAAGATACAAAGAGAATTATCAGGAATACTCGTGAGGATATGGAAGGAAAATAACCACACAAATTGATCCAATTTCAGAAATCAAATCCAAGTCTACAAAGTAGATCATTACCTCAGTGATTTTGGGGATGACAGTTTGTTCAATAAAAGCAGACACTTGTGCCAGCACTAGGACAAGGCCAGGAAAAGCTTTTTCAACAATAGCTCCCTCTGCCACCAAACCATGAACTTGAATAGCAGAAGAATTATTTCTCCCCGAAAATATGAGGAACTGATCTTCAAGTTGCCTAAAAAAATCTTGAAATCCTTCTTGAACCAAATCAACAAATAACTCTCTTAGTCTAACTAAGATCCCAGAGTTGTCGTCTAAAATTTTGCGGAAGTCCTGAAGGGAGAGAGATAAAATGTAAATGAAACACAATAAAACAAAAATAATAGAAACTCTACACAATAGCATTGCAAGCTTGTATACATGATTACATTAAATCAATTAGACTAGTCTGAGCATAAAAAGTGCTTACCAACAAGACGTTCATGCCTCCTTGCAGAACTGCTTTTGTACTAGCATCAAGAACAGCTTCAAGAGAGTACTGCTCTGCTCCAGCCTTTTTCAGGACTTGTAAGAAGGAGTCTATTAAACAGAAGCCAGCTCAGCATAGTTATAAATGCAAAAAATTTAACAGATTTTTCCATGAGCAATCATGTGATGTGACTACATATTATATTAGACGTCAAACAAGAACCAGTGACAGCATAATAAACATCATCTTGAGATTTGGTCATTTTAGAAAACAAGCAGTCAGCTTGGGGCAAAGTTTTTCAGTTTCGACACTCTGTAATTCTCCTATGATATGGTACAGTAAATATTTCAAACTTAGAGCTGAAACTAAAGATTGGCAGCATTCTTAATATGAGTCATAGAAGTTAGAACAAACCTGAGATGTCTTCCAGAAGGTGAGAAAATGCACTTCTAACATACACCGTAACAACAGCACTTGAAGCCTACAAATATTCAGGGTTCATTGATGAAAATCAATTTTCTAACAGAGGCTTCAAATTTATAACTCTGAGAAAAACAGAAGTGGAATTGAAAAACTACAGCTTAGGTCAGAAACAAATTTGAGCCAATGACATCAATGGATAACCTGAAGAGAATGGTTAGAGAGAGTTGCTTCCGGCAAGACTTCATCTATCAGAAGTACATCATTCCAAACAACTCCTGTAATTATCATTTAAAGATATCATAATCAGGCCGCCTATATAGCACAAAATATACAGGGTGCATAAATAATGGCGAAAGATGGGGTTAATGACTGTATTTTTTGTGGTCCTAATAAATCAACGAAGACACGTAGTTAAACAAACACTGCATTACAATAAAGGCATCCAGAAAGACAACAAAATCAAATGGATGCATATGATCCAGGAGAATACAGGCCACTTTCAAAACATTCAGGCCTCTAAGAAACTAATTTAGATTGCTTGAGATTTTATAGAAATATTTAAAACAGAAGTGTTAGTCTTTACTTCAAAAATCATTTGCCAAAGTTAAATTGGACTAAACATATGATTATTTTCCATTTAAACAAAACATACATATTATATAACAGACATGGGATTCAAAGATCATTGTGGCACGTCTACTTAATGTAGAACTAAAAGTAAATCTAAAAAACCACCAAGCATATGTCTAGAAATTGGGAAAGTAGCAAAGTTGTATTCCTTACGAAGAACACCGAGTAGATCTACTGGGTGAATCCGTGTCTTTACATATTCCTTTGCAATTACAAAATTCCTAGCAAACATTTAAAAAGTGAGCAAAATATACAAACTTAGTAACCAAATCTTGAGCAGTGGATAAATTGGCTGCCTATGGTAGATAAAAATACTAACTTAGTAACCAAATCTTGAGCTAGTTTGATCAACTGCTTTTCTGAATCCGGAAATATGACTAAAAGAGCACGAACTGCCTCCATAAATTCATGAGATGTTGCCTATGATAGGAAATGGAACAGAAACAATTTTAATTTATCAGTTTTGTAATATCAGATATGAAATAAAACATATGTACAAGTGAAAGTAAATTAGGATAAGTTAGAAAAAAAAAAGAATTTTGGATATAATCAGAATAGCCATCCTATAATTATAAATATTCCATTAATCCATTTTGGGGCAGATAATTAGACACAATGAAACGACCATCATACTACGAGATATGCTCATTAAACACAAAAGTGACATCTACACCGCATATGGATGTTGGATTTTTTTATATTTCCCGCCCACCTTGAAATCCGTGCCCATACAGATTTGATGAGCATTTTCTGCATGATGGCATACGGTGTCTGGGAATGATGTTTGGTTCTGTGTTTGAATAGCAAGTCTCTCATACTAAATGTGATACTATTTTATTTCCTATTATTTACTGAGTCGACAATAATTGATTACATTACATAAACTTCTCAAACAAACCATCTTCTCATAGAGTGCAGCATTAATTTATCTTCTATAAGGATGTACTCCAGTCCTCTGATAGGCATCCACAATGTTCAGATCAGAGCCGTATATTATTATTATTATTTCACAGAATCGTCACTATCTTGATTGAAATGGTTTATTAAGATACATAACTTTAATGCTGTTTTCTGTCAACATGTTAAGTAACCAAGATACGAGAGTGAAACCACGATTAAAGGGGCAAGGAAGGAGGACAATAAACAAAAACATACTGTTTTGTTACTACTTACCTTGTGAGCAGATGCTGAAGGAGAAGAGTCTCCCGAAGCATTGTTTATTTCCTCGGGGCTCAGCTGAATGTCTGTAATGGATTGTTCTAGTTTCTCAAGTAACTGTGCCTTCAAATTGTTCACCTGCCAACAAATAGAAAACCAACTATCAGATAAATTATAAACTCAATCAATAACACCTAAAAAAATAGTGTTCATTCTCTCTATTAAAAGGAGGGACGTGAAAGACCCGAAATTCACCATACAGATCAACAAAAGAAGTATATCACGACATAAGGAAAGTTCTTTAAAAGTGAACATCTACTATCTATCTATTACTATTCAATTGACCACTTTTTCGAAATTACCCTTTTCCTAAAATAAAATTACACTACAAATTGGACAAAATAGTAATTAACATATCATCCTTCCACTTTTCTACTTTTTTCAGTAAATGCACCACTTGTCATCATTTTATTAGTGGTCAATTGAATCACTCTTACATCTCCATTTGATTCACACTTGTCACACTGTTACTAGCACAATTTCAAATTTCAAATCAATGTTTATCAAAGGAGAAACACCTGATTCTCTTTCTTTTTTGAATCCATTCCCCCTCCTCTCTTCCTCTCTCCACCACATTCTTCTTATCTTTCTTTTTTCTCTCTTCCTTTTTCCCATTTACCCTTTTTTCAGATCTGTTTTATCAAAAAAAAAAAACTAAAGTAAACACATTCTTGTGCATGTGCTTCTGTGTGACTGCCGATTATGACAATGGAAATTGAGACGGATGTTGGTTCTGAGCACTGTTCTTTTGACCAATCGGTAGTTATTCTAAAAGATATTGTTGCAAGCAAGGTTATGCGACTTCGAAGTTGTTCTAACTGTGGTTGTTGCGAGCGTGGTTCCGAACGCCATCTCTTCTTATATGATTTGTTTAAATCCTGGTAACTTTCATTTAGTTAGAGTTCCTATTAAGTTTATGTCTGACAAGTTCTGATTATGATATTTATTTGCCGTTGAGTATGACGTATATTTGCTGGTTAGTTTGGTTTGTATAAATTTCTATTAAGTTTCGTCTGATTTTAATTTTGTTAAGTTTGTGGTTGTGCAGGTACCGTCGAATCCGAACACTTCTTTACCAAGCTCATTGAGAAACAAGTCCATTTAAGGCATTTGTTTAATTTTGTCTAATAATTACTATGAATGTGTTTGATATTCTTGATGTGGATCTGATATATTATAGACTCTATATGCATTGTTTTCTACAAGCTGTAGAATGAGTTTCTCTTTGTTAAAGGTTCCTTTAAGAAATAAATTTATATGGTTCTTTCTTTATAATTTCTCTTATATATGTTATGTTATTTATGTTGTTATTTATGTTTCTTCTTAGAGATGTCTGTGATGATAAGTGGATGGGTTAATGAATGTTTCTTTTCCTTTTTTTCCTTCTGCAGGGGAGAAATAGACTTCTTTTCTGTTATGGTGCCACGGGAGTTGGAAAACACATACAATGATAGGCACTGGGAATAATCCATGGATTAAATAAACTTAATTTATAAATTGTTGCTTCTTATACCCTATCAGATTTAGTTTCATCTAATTTTCAGACTGTTGTTGTTGCAAGCAAGAAACAATGCTTGAAAGATTGCAATTTAAATTTTGAGAAGGACCAATGATAAATATGAACTATATATCTAAGATTTGCGAAAATCCTATTAATAATATATGCTTATTAGTTAGAGAGTGATTTCATATATTTGTTAGAGTGGTTGAAATTTGCTATAGTAATTAGTTATTTATTTTGCTTATTGTTTATTGTTTAGTTTGAGGAGACACCGGTTTCGGCAAACATATCTATCATATGGAACTTCTACGAACACTAAAGTGCAGGACAATGAATGGTTTATGGTTCTAAGAAGAAAATGTAATGGATATCTGCCATAGTCTTTCTGATTATGTAGATTTATATACTCTCCTAACAACATATATGCTTTTCAACTATAATGATATGTGCAGTCAAGCAACATCAAAGGCGAATCATACAACAATGAAAAACATGGTAATTGATACGCCTGGACTAGATAGCAAATCTAATCCTTTGGTGTCAAAACAAGAAAAGAAAGTGAAAAGAAAACCCAGACAAAAGCAACTCAATTATGAAATTGAAGGTTTGAGATAAATGCTTTATTATTGGAAACTACTTCTACAGCATGTGTAGTTTCTGCAATATGTTGTTGTTCTCTTGAATCTATAAGTTAATTGGTTTTCTAAGTTTATGACAATAATTTTTTGTCAAAATACATATAACACTTTTTATCATAAAATCGTATAACACATAGATACCTGATAGATGCTTAAATGAGTACTTTGTTGTTGTAGTAGTTTTTTATTACTAAAAATTGTTGTAATTAAATAGGGAAAATATTGGATAGATGTTTCATGTTTGTATGATTGATAGAAACTAATATGCGTAGTATTATATATTAATGTTGCATATGAAGAGTTGCTAAATTCAAATTTATATTCTCTCTACAAAGTATTATTTTATTATTTTTATATATCATCACCGAATAGTTTTAGTAGTAAGCATTTTGTTTATAGGTCTGATGTAGATTTATTAGAAACTTTTTTCCATTAAGAATATGATTCATTGTAGTTTGTAATGACATTTCTATTGGTTTTGATTCAGCAATGGAGCAAAATAACTTCTTTTAGAAAAGAATATTGTTACATAATTCAATTTTGGTGTTCTCTAAATGTGACGTGGAATATAGTAAATATTGTGATATGGTAACTCATTTAATTTTTAAATTATAAATGTACCTTTATTTTCTAAATTATCATAAAAGCAAAAAAAATTGAATCAAATAAAATAGCAAAAAAAAAAGTATCTTTTTTAAGTAAATAGAGAGTTTAGAAAAGAAAATACATAAATTATTCACAATATTAAAAAATATATAATTTTATTAAGTAAAGAGTAAGAGATACATAGATTAATTTCTGGACAGTTGGTGGACATATAGTGAAATGGGCTAATTGAGAGTTTCATTTGAAACCAGGCCTTAGAGCTGGAATCATTATTTCTCAAGCTAAGGTGAGAGATACAGATACATCAGAACAAATACATATACATCAGTTATACTGGTGACATTGTTTGGCGACACGCCGAGTGTCTAATTACTACTGGTGACATTCCATGACTACTTAATTTGTTGAGGAACATTCATGACCATAATTTGTTCGAACTACTTAGTTATATGTGAAACATATATAGTTGATTATTTTTAATACTAATTAACAGGAATCTCAAGTGACTTACATACTTAGATATTCCAATTTACATAAAGTCTTATATCAATGTTTTTTGTTTCAATTCTCTAAAACTTAACTAAAATATAATAAAAATTATTTAAATTGAATTTATAAATAAACATTTCACAGACTATGAAATTCCTAAAGTTGAATTTCCATTAAGTGTAAATTATGTTTCAAAACACTGTCAGATTTGTTTGGAAAATATTCAAAATGCATAGTTTGGTTGAAACATAATAAACTCTTTGGTTTGGTTAGATAATAGTTTGGTTTGATTAGATATACTATAATTTGTAGTAGTTACAAAACATGTTTGTTGTCTTGGCTAATGTGTATTTTTAGATATGATGAATAAAATGTGTATTTCTAGATATAATGAATAAAGCCTGCTGTGAAAAAAGTGTTCTTATTGAATGATCTAAGCTATGAATGACAAACAAAATTCATGGTTGGTCTAAAACTATATGGTTACATCCTTAGCTTGAATGCATTACTGTATAAATTGATTCTTAAAATTGTGTTACTGAGAATAGTTGTTTGTATTTTACTTTTCCAACTCATTAAATGTTTGGATAATAAGTTTTTAGTGAGTTGTGTTATTGAGAATATCATATTTTTTTACGGATCACTATCAACACAATATTTTTTTAATCATATCTTTATTTATTTTTTAATCATATCTTTATTTGTAAATATTATTTTTTTCTCTATCTCACAGTTCTTTTTTTTCCATCTTTTTGTATGATTATTTTATATAATTAAATCTATATGATTATTGTTAACTTTATAAATAAATAAATCATTTTAAATTTTACATTTAAAACTTTATTATTTGTTAAAATTTAATCTTTTTCTATGATTATTTAATATTTAATATTTATGTATTTTTTTATATATGATTATTTAATACTGTTAAGTTTCTATAATTATTATTTATTTCAAGTTTAATTATATTATATTTAGTGTGTCTAAATATATTTAATTATATTTATATCTTTTATTATATGATTAAATTAATAATTTACATTTTCATTATGCAAATTACTCATAATTCCTTCTATTTATATTACTCATATCGTTCAAAAAATACTACATTAGAAAAAATTCACCCGTGCGGCAGCACGGATCTCTGACTAGTTCAGAAAATAGATACTACCTAATACAAACGACATTCCATAAATTTTATAAGAAAAAACTGTACAAACCGGAAAGTCCAACTGCTTAAGGAGCACTGCAGCCTCGGCTCTCACTTGTATTGATTCAGAATCTGAAAATAGCTTCCCCTGGTTAGAGAGGGGGAAAGAAAAAGAAATCAAATCACAAAAACATTAATAAATTAATTACATCATTTCAGCATAACATTGATTTAAAGTTGACTCTCATCCTACAAAGCACGATATCTCCCCAAACTGCCGTGCTTGGAGATGGACCATGAGAATGAGCCAGTATCTACTCTTGATCGGACACTTCTATAATTGAAGAATAAAATAATTTTTTAAAGGTCAACCTATATTACATTCGAAAATTGAAATCAACTAAAATATAAGAAACACAAAATTTATTCGTTGAAACATATAGTCGTATAATGACTCCTAGTAGTTTTAAAAGACATAACTTGTCTTCTTATTTTGGAGTTATTTCTATAAGGGTTACATTATGAGATGAACCCTCTTAGAGCACTATATATTGCACTAGTGTTTCACACTGTCCTGTGTCAGTGCTTCATAGTTGTTTATATGTTTTGCCCATGTTGGGAAAACTATATTAGAAATGTTTAACAAATGACAAGAGAAGTTAATCCTATCCAATTTTACTATGAAATCGATACCTAAATAACATAGAATATGGATATCTATCAAGAGTGTCATACCATGTTATGAACTGATATGGCTATTCTAGACACAAGAGAGATAGAATATAGCAGACTAATAACTTAACTAAATAATCCATATATATCTCCCCCTGGCTTGAATTTGGCTGATTGGCCCATGTCTAAAGATCCCAACAAGATGCTAGAATTATACCTGCAAGTTTCTTATTACATTAGCTATTGCTTCTTCAGATGCTTGCTTACAGTCCTGAAACGATGAATCTCCATATGCCTGACAAAGAGGAGACATAACCAAGATATTTCATTTGAGACCAAGATTGTTATGTTTCGTGTAAAAGTAATCAAGTGAATGAATTAGAAACCATGTAAAGGCAAAAGAAACCTTAAAAATTGGCATTGCTCCAATGTAAAACCTAACTGCATCCGCATACGCCTCTGACTTGATGCACTTGCCAAGTCTATCAGGAAGATCATATATAAACTACTCTTCAACAGGGTGAAAAGTGTGTCAGTCATCACATAAACACTTGTAAGATAATAAAGCTATCGGGCATATAAAGATATGGACGAATCATTCATTGTTAGGTCCATTTTGCAAAACCTCAACTTGCATCACGTTTGATATGTGGAAACCTAAATATTCAGTGAAGACAATTGCTTTAGTACCTGAACTTTCCGAAGAAGATTGCAAGTCCTATGAAGTTTTTCAATATGCTCCCTTTTGTCAAATAATGAAGTGTTCACATTGTCACTCCTTGACTGCACAGACATTATCTACAACCACGGAAAAACGTGGATTCCTATCAAATTCAAATCTCTTATCTTCCTCTTTTCATTTGCTTCTCTTCAATAAAAGCACACAACAACAACAACAAAAATTGAAACTCTATAAAACTAAAGCTACTGTTACCTTGTCAAGAAGCTGTTCCATATTAGTCTCCATCCCTGAAATGTTACTTTTCATCCTGTTCAACAAAAGCAAAATATAATGATTCTTTCTCACACAACACCTCTAAAAAAAGTGTGTCTCAGTGTCGTGTTTCTGGTGTCTGTGTTTCATACCACAATACCCTCTAAACAAATCAAGAGAAAAACAGCGATCAAAATACCTCTTTATAGTATCTGTAGCGCTAATGAACTTATTATAATTCTCATAAACAAGCATTTGCAAATCAGTATCAAGATTCTTAATTTCAGCTGCCACTTCAACATGTCGCTGAAGTAACCCTTCCAAATTCGACTTATACACCTTTCAAATCAAATGAATCAATTAACCAATTCAGTTTAACGAAAACGAAATCAAATTACAGAGATGAATCATGGAAAGGGGAGAATAGATTACGAGTATGTTCATGTATTGATCGGGATCGAATTCAGAGGAGTTGATGTCGTCGATTGAAGCGTGTTTGGGGGAAGTGATGCCGGTGGAGTTAGATGAGATGGAAGGGTCTGGAGAGTAGAAACTAGATAGCAGATCTCGCATTCTCTTTGCTTTGTCGTCAAGCTGAACTTCATCTGCACCCATTTTTCACACCGATGAGCCGAATCAATTCAATTTCTCTTCCTCTGATCTGTGAAATGATGAATTGAAGCAAAACTGGTGTTTGAGATTTTGGGAAGACGATGGTTTTTTTCCCTACCCCGTACTACACAAAAGAATTTGACGTGCCACCCCCACTTTATTTCATAATCCCAAAAGTGCCCCTTTACCAATTTGGATTCAAATTTCGTACAAATTTTTAGTAGATAATTCAAAATTTCTAGTACAAATAATTTTTCCGATGGGGTATTCGCTATTCTTGACTTTATACGCATTGTTAAATTCTTTTTTAAATTGATTTAATTTAGTTAATTAAATGTATTACGAGAGAAAGTTCTTGAATGGGCACGACCAATTGAAAAAATTTATGGTATTGTTGTTGTTACAATCTGATCTGACGCTTCTAATGGTATATGCGAGCGAGGAAGGATAAATTGATTATGGACTGTGATAGAGGAGGTAATTACAAAAAAAAAAAAAAAATTGCAGCTCCTTCCGACGACACTAATTCTATGAAGGTTAGATGCTCATTCAGGCTGAGATCTGTTCCGAGTGGAGATGACTGGAAGGTGATGGTAAGATGCGGGATACACAATCATAAACTAGACAAAGAATTGGTAGGGCATGACATTTTGGGCGTCTAAAAGAAGAAGAAAGAAAGTTTGTGAATGACATGACGAAGTACAACATGGCTCCAAGGTACATCGTTTCTGCTTTGAAAGATAAAGATCCAGAAAACCTTACGAGTATTACCCAGATATATAAAGCTAGAGCAACATACATAATGAACAAGAGAGGTGCAATGACAAAAATGCAAATGTTATTGGGTCTTGCTCACCAAGAGAAATACTTGTATTGGTCTAGAAATAAGGATAATTCAGATATGGTGGCTGATATCTTCTGGACACACGCTAATTCTGTGAAGTTGTTGAATATGTTTTCGATGGTCTTGATTTTTGATTGCACTTACAAAACAAACAGGTAAGAATTTTAATTTTAATTTCATTACATCTTAAAAATATGTCGAGTGAGTTGGTTGCTGAATTGTTTGCGTTTTGTAACTGTGCAGGTACCGGATACCACTGCTTGAGGTTGTTGGTGTTACATCAACAAAATTGACGTTTTCAGTTGCTTTTGCATATTTAGAACATGAAAGGGAAAAGAACTTCACATGGGCGTTGAAGAGGTTGAAAGAGTTATTTTATTCGGAGAAGTTGCTACCAAATGTCATGGTGACAGATCGGGAACTTGCATTAATGAATGTCATTGAGTCAGTGTATCTGAATGCTTCTCATATGTTGTGTACGTTTCACATTTCAAAAAATGTTAGCATGAAGTGTAATAAGTATATGAAATCAGAGAGACATGAACATGTCATGGATCAATGGAACAACATGATGTATTCAAACACAAAAGACGAATTTGATGTACATCTAAACCATTTTGAGAGTGTTTGTGGTGATATTCCTAAATTTGTGAAGTATGTTAAAGAAACATGGTTAACACCATATAAAGAACGGTTTGTTGATGCATGGACTAACAAAATCACTCATTTAAGGAACATAACAACAAACAGGTACATTCTTCTAACATGAAATGTGTTTATGTTTATGCATTAAATTAAGAGTTGTTTATGTGATGTGTTTATGATGTCTAGGGTGGAGTTTGCACATTGGAGACTGAAAAACGTGTTGACTACAAGTCGTGGTGATTTATGTGCAAGCTGGGATGTTGTGAACACAATGTTGAAGTTGCAGTTAGGTTCTATAAGGGTGTCTTTTCAAAAAAATATCTTCAATATTGATCACAAGTATAACACATCATTCTATTCTAAGTTACACGATTTTGTTTCAAGAGAGTGTATACAACTCATTGGAAATAAACTTGAAAGAGTCAAATATGTTGGTACAAGCAAAGAGAGTTGTTGTTGTTACATTAGAACAACACATGGGTTACCGTGTGCGTGTCAGCTTGCAGGTTTTCAGATTTTAGGCACACCTATACCTTTGAAAACAATTCATGTGTTTTGGACAAAATTGAAAATTGTAGAACATGAGGAGAGTCCTGAAGAGAAAATGTGGGATTTAGAAGAGGAGTGTGAAGACTTGAAGAAGCAGTTTAGTGCTCTGGATATTGTGGGACAAAGAGTATTGGGAAAAAAAGTCTGTGACCTAGTATATTGATCAACAACTTCAATGTGTCCACCGTAGGTGAAATATAAGTCATCAAAGAGAGGAGTTAAGAAGAGTAAAAAGGGTACGGAAAATGATGTGCATCGTGATCCAAGTCAGTGAGAATATGCTGAAGCTTTGCAAGGGAGTCAGACTATAAAGAGATCATGCACATAACCAAGTGGAATTCAATCATAAACCATATCGATTCATAGGCAACCTTGTATCAATTGTGCAAAAAGCGAGTACTTGCCACAGTTTCCTGCTTTCTTTCATCCATACATTGAAGATATTATTGATGTAGAACCAGATGGAAAATGTGGTTACCATTGTATTGCAATTGCGTTGGGATGGGACACAGATGCATGTTTTGATGTTAGGAGGCAGTTGGATACTCGTATCCATCAACACGAAACATTGTTTTCCAAGATGTTCTACAACATTGTGTCTTATGTGAGAAATTCATTAATCGTGAAACACTTGGGTCCTCAGGATAGAGAGAAATGGATGTCGATTCCAGATATGGGTTACCCTATTGCTTGTAGATATGGTGTTGTCTTGGTTTGTTTATACATGAGTCATAGCAGGACATTTTTTCGCTTCTCATACCTCCACCTCTGTACACAAGTCATCATACAATTGTTGCAGTTGGTTTTGTCAACATAAATCATTAGGTTCTTGTTGTACGTATTTTCTTACACAAGTATTTTTAATTATCGTTTTCCACAGGGATTGATGTGATATTACCGTCGTTCAATAGTTAAAGCGTATTTTAAGATTTGGTAACAAGAGGGTTTCGTTTTCTAGTCACAAAAATCATAAGTTTCAATCAAATAAGTTTAGTATTCTTTTCACAAAAGAGTTGTTTAGATTAAAGAGAGTTTTGGTTAGTTTTCAATTGGTAAAGGCATGTCAAGATTAGTTTCATTAACCTAATTTCATATAAATTCTATTAATCAAGCGAATGAACTAGTTGATGATCGATATAATTACGTATCCTCTCAATATTGTTGATTTCCAACAAATATTGTTAGTTTTATCATGTTAATCTTTAGATGATGTCTCACTCTAACTATTGACATGATAATCTTTAAGTTCAATACAAGTAAATACTAACTCACAAATCTATATCTAGCATTTGTTCCTTAATAGAAGAATATATTAGGTCAACTTTGAAGCATATTTCTCAATCATGATCCAAAGCATAAAAAAGATAGTAAAACAAAAATATTTAATATATATATATATATATATATATATATATATATATATATATATATATATATATATATATATACCAAGTTCATACACCAAGAGATCAAAAGAAATACATAAAAAGTTAGGTTAACTACCTCTAATCTTGACACAAAGAGGTTTAGCTATTCATCTCCATGGTAGCTTGATGATCAAGGAAACTACAAAGCTTTATGGACATCAACCTTGAATGATTGAAGGTTGAGGTAGTAAAACTTTGATTTTGAGTAAAAATGGAGGAAAAAGGATTTTTTTCCCCACAAAATATGATGTTTCTAGGTTACAAGAGTGAAATGCATGGTGGAATGATGACATATATCCCAAAATATCTACTAAGTATGGTAGAAATACCAACTACTGCCCAGGCTTCACCGTCGGGCGCTACTTTACACCGCCAGGCGGTGCCCTATTTTCTCCCCACGTCTGCTTACATGGTTGTCCTTGGATGGCAAAAATATCTTCCTTCGCTCGGCGCTCTGCACTCACCACCGGGCGCTGCTCCAGAAATCAGCCCTCCAAATTTGTGCAATTAGATGCTCCAATTTCAATCGATTCAAGCTTCGATTCCTGAACATAAAATGCTAAAAAACTAACAAACATATTAAAACATTCAACGTTATTTACATTTACACAAAATGACTACAAATAAGTGCTTAACTTAATTAAAAACAATAAAAGAGCTAAAAAGTGTCAATAAATGATAGGAAAAATATCCAAAAGCTAACACTTAAAAGTTCTGCTAAAATTGAAACTCGATTGTCCATTGCCTCTCATCACAGAGCGTTGGAGAGATAATTGTTTTGATGTTGCGAAAGGATTGGAATCAGCATATGCGGGTCAGATCACACATTGGGCAGTACTCTCTGGAGAGTGATTGTATTTTATTTGTAATGCATCTATGTATAATATTAATTATATTTGTTGACGTTAATTATATTTATAATGCCTCTATGTATGACATTAATTATATTTGTGTATTCTATTTGAGTAAAAGTGTAAAAAAAATTCGAAATTTCAAAAAAATTTAAGTCTCAGTATTACCGGAAATTTTAAATTTTCAGTACAAAAGCAGTACCAATTTCCGGTATGTATTTCATTTTATAATATACTGGAAATTTTAAATTTCCGGTACAAATCGAGAAATCATTTTTTTTTATTTTCTCGAATTTTAAATTTTAACTCGATTTTTGATATTTCGAGAAAACTCTTTTTTTTTTGACAAAACTCGATTTTTTGATTTTCCTACAAAACTCGATTTTTCGAGAAAACTCGATTTTTGATTTTCTGAGAAAACTCGATTTTATCGGTTTTTTGACAAAACTCGATTTTTTCATATTTTCGAAAAAAAACTCAATTTTTTTTTCAATTTTTCGACAAAACTCAATTTTTTGAGAAAACTCGATTTTTCAATATTCAGACAAAACTTGATTTTTCGTATTTCCGACAAAACTCTATTTTTTGTATTTCCAACAAAACGCAATTTTTTTAATTTCCTACAAAACTCGATTTTTCGTATTTCCGACCAAAGTAGATTTTTTGGATTTTCCGACAAAACTTGATTTTTTCAATTTTCCGACAAAACTCGATTTTTTTTCTTTGTATTTTTGAAAAAACTTGATTTTTTCGAATTTCTGACAAAACTCATTTTTTTTTGTATTTTCGAAAAAATTCTTTTTTTTTTTGTATTTTCCGAAAAAACTCAATTTTTTCGTATTTCTGAGAAAACTCGATTTTTTGAATTTCCAATAAAGTTCTATTTTTTGAATTTTCGAAAAAACTCGACTTTTTTAAATATTTTTAAAAAATATGCTAATTTAATTTTTATTTTGGAGATGGATGTCCAAAATATGGATGTAATTAAAATTATACTAATAAAATGTCCAAAATATAACAAATACTTGATTGGTTCTAAAGTAATTAGCGTTGAATATGATAGGGAGAACCACGGTTCGAACCAGACTATAACGGTAATGATAAACTAAAAAAAAATCCAAAATCAAAGTGTTTGTATTTAGATGATGCCCTATTCTAATTAAACATCATCATCTAAAGGTGTGAAGTCATTCTCCACTATTATGCTCTTGCTTTTGTGGCTAAATTTATGTCAATCAAAATAAATTGGGGCATATCAATTCATTCTAAAAAATAATCATAAAGGTTGCAATATATACATTCAATTATTCAATCAAATTAAATCATACTAATCAATATGATTCCGTCTTAAAATATGTAGAGTATCTTTTTATTAGTTATTATCGATTTTAATATTATATAATAAAATACTCGTTTTTTATTGATTGTCAATTTATATATATATATATATATATATATATATATATATATTCTCTTTCAACTAATTAGAGTCTAAACCACGATTTAGAAAAAATAAAATATTATAAATCAATTTATTTTCATTACTAAAACTTATTATGTAATTGTATTTATATATTAATTTTTTTTAAAATATATTACCCTTTTAAATGACTTTATAAAAAAAAAGCCTATTTTAGGAAAATTGAATCAAACTTATCCAAATACACACCATAATAATTTCATATATATCACATTGTGGGATGGAAACAACACATATCTCACATTATAATTTAGGAAATAAAACAACAAATTGATAATATAATAACACAAATTGATATGAATGTATTGTATAAATCTTTTCACAATCAAGGCTATATCCACTGAATTTTTTAATTAGTAAATACAATATTTCATACCAACACTTTTTTATTTAACCATCTAAAAATAGAAATCCTATGGCGCTTTCTTTGATTACAAACCTATATCATCATAATATGATTTTTAATAATAAAAGTCAAATACACTGAATATTGCATTTATTTTAAAACTACATTGTAGATTTCATGTTATTTAAAAAAGCAAAAACAAATATAAAACATTTGTAAAATAATAACACTAAAATAACATCTTTGTTTAATTTTTTTTTAATATTAACTGTGTATACTAATCAACTCTTAAAGATATTAAAAGTCATAAAGAGGAAAAATGTAGAAAATACAGTTATATAATTTTTTACGACAGGTCCTTTGATTTAAAATTTGTTCATTGAACATAATTTTTAAGATGAAAATGATTAAAAAATATTCTTTATCAAAAAATAATTAAATATAACCAAATGAAAATCAAATATTAAAGAAAAAATTAAATATTTAAGTTAATTAATTTCTATATTATAATAACACTATAAAATGGTTTGTTTAATTTTATATACAAAACTGTTTATCCATATCACTGATATAAATAAACAATTGTTTATAGGATAGTAGTACAACTACCAATTTATCTTATGATATGAAGAAAAAGAAAACATACATGATTTGTAAAATAAATATATAATTTAAAAAATTATTGTGCACAAACTGTCGCATTAAATCAAATTAATTGATACTCATGTAAAAATATAATTTTTTTTTGTAATAACTATATTTAAAAAAAAATACACAAATAACTATGAATTGAAATTAATTATCTAAATAACTATGTTTCTGGTTTAACATACAAGCAGAAGTCATCTCAGGTTGCTCCTGCATTGATTTTTAATAAGTAGGAGTCATTCAAGATGGCGCCTCCATATAAAAATATTCCTAAAAGTCATCTCAAATGATGCCTATGTGCAAATCACATGGGAAAAGCCATCTGAGATGACGCCTATGTGTATTAGGTAAAAAAAAAATCAATTTAAATTAAAGTGCAGGACAATGTTGTGAAATAAAACTTGCATTATAAATTATCATTACAACGAATAACAATTACATAAATTTATTCCCGGCGATCCGGGACGTGTAGACGACCACAGGTTCCACATGCGCGTCCTCTCCTAACTCGTGTGATGCGAGGTTCTTGATCCAACTGTTGTTGGGTCGATGGACCCTGTTCACGGGTTGATGGTTGCTCATAGTGAATGCGACCAGGATCCATGAATGCCTCAAGATCTGCATTGCTTGTTGTACCGCTTTCGTATAGACGTGTTCCCATGTTCTCATAGCTTGATCATTGTGGTGGGGGGTTAGGTTCCATTTGGGGAGGATAGCAGTCATCATCCGTATAGGTGGATTGTGAATGAGTGGGGTAAAAAGGAAATTGGGTGTTTGGAGACTCGTACCCATATGAATGGTGGGGGGTTTGGTAAGGTGATAGTTGGTGGTATGTTGGGTTGGTTAGGGAATATTCCTCGGGAAAGCCAGTGTCTGGGCTGAGGTGAGATGTTGATGGGCCCATATAGGGGGGTTGGACATATGCTTTTTGTTCAGAGTATTGTACTTGAATGTGTGGCATATGTGAGTATTGAAATTGTGGTTGGGGTTGGTAATCAGGTTGAGGTTGGGGTTGGGATTGAGTGTTGGTGGTCTTGTATCGTCGGGTTGGTTGGCAGGAGGTTGATGGATGTTGGGTCTATTGTTGGTAGTATTTTTGGGGTGGTTGTTGGTATTGTTGGTGTGGTTGTTGTTGGTATTGTTGGTGTGGTTGTTGTTGTTGGTGTTGGTGTTGAGGCTGTTGTTGGTATTGTTGTTGATGTTGTTGTTAGTGGTGGTGTTGTCGCGGTTGTTGTTGTGGCTCTGAAGGTTGGCCCCACTGGGTGCGAGGGTCGACCAAATAGTGGGGATGAGAAACATGCATTTCTGGATTTGTCACTGACTGATACCAAGCAATGTATTAACGAGAGTGTTGCATAATCTCGTCATCTTTGTAAACAGGAAATTGTAAGATATGGTCTGCTCGGTTTTTCCACATCCTACGATACTCCCTGGCAAAATTTCTCCAATTATCATATCCTCATTAGGCATCGACCCTTCTAAGATGCCAAGGATCCAAACATATCGGATCGCGTGGTATGTCTTAGAACATACCGAACTGCATCTTCACACGGTCGATGTGGTGCATTTCCACAATGTTAAACCGTATGCTAGCAGTCTTTGCAGGCCAAACCTCTGCATCATCATCATTGGGTATATGGTCCAAACCCAATAATGGTTTCCATGTAAACTGTTGATAAAAAATGCAGATTAATGATAAATTTTAAAATAATATACGTTAAAGTTAAAATTAGTTAGAGTTAATCGAAATTACGTACATCAGGTGCGCCAAGGTGGTCTATTAGATTATGATAGATGACAATATTGTGTCTCGGATTCTTTCCATAATCCATGTTTGTTACGCTATACCTAAATGAATTAACATTTAATATATTAGGATTTTATATATATATATATATGAAAGATATAAATATTTTAATAATTAAGCAATGTACTTGCTTTGTTGCGTATGGAAAACTGAACGGTATGTCGTTGACGGGATTAAGTGATTGCACTCTCCACCAACCCCATGTTTGAAGTAAGAAAGCGCATCCATTAAAAGTTGTTGTGTCTTTCTTACAGTTCTTACACAAAGAATAGTATAGCTGGGCTAGAACAGCAGAACCCCAACAATATTTTCCTATCTTATCAACGTCCCCAAGTAAACTCAAGTACATAAAATTTACACAATTTCCTGTACTCTCGAAGAATAATAAACTCCCAAACATTAACATAATATAGTTTCTTGTTTTTATTATTTTTTCTTCCTCGGTGGAATTTTCGTCCAAACCAAGGGAATAATAATGCGCTCTAAGTGTGGATAAAAATATACGTTGGCCTCTTGCACTAGGACCTTCCACCATATCTCTGCCCAACATCTCCTCGCATAGAGTGTTTGCATGTTGGACCGGACCATTAACTGCCTTACCATTAATCGGAAGATCCATCAACATGTAAACGTCCTCAAGTGTGACGATACATTCACCTACAGATAGATGAAAGGTATGTGTCTCGGGTCTCCATCTTTCGCATAATGCAATAATAAACTTTGAATCGATTGTACAGGTGGAGATTTTAAAAACATCCCCAAAACCGACACGTACAAGGTATGGAACGATTAATGGATCTGGAAAAACATAATGATGTGAGCAACATCTAAATTTTTTCGTGTCCTAAATATAATGTAAAAATAAATTGTGTAAGAAAGTGTAAACAATATTAAAAACATAATAAAAAAAGAATGTAACAAAAAACAAGAATATAACGAATAAAACTTACATAGGTAGCAATGTTTGCCCTTGTTTCTCGGTGAGATTCTCCTAACGTCAAAAGACTCATGCTTAAATTTTTTCCTGATGATATGAGAATTGTATTAGAGGTAGAGGTAGAGTGAAAAGTGGTGATGGAAAAAACACAAATAAGGAGCCATATTTATAGGCAATTCAAGGAACGGAGGAATAAATGAGGTGGTTGGGGCCTTGCATGCATGCAGGCCACGTGTCATGGAGGAGCCAAGTGAGATGGCGCCTCCTCTCTATATTAACACTAAGGCTCCATTCAAGATGGCTTGTGACAGGCTAGGTGGCAGCTAGGATCAGCTAGGTGGCAGGTTGCATGCATGTAGACTAGGGTGGCAGCTAGGTGGCAGGCCTAATTATAACTAAGCCTGTAAAAAGCTAAATGGGATGACGCCTCCCCTTTTAAAAGACACCTAGGAGCCATTCAACATGGCTTGTACATGTCATTTTGAAATTTGAATTTTGTCCCATATATTCTCATATAATCATCTGCACCATCTATAAATATCTCACACAATCAAACATTTTCAGACACACAAACATCTCAAACACTCAAATTTCAAACACTCAAACTCAGAAAAAATGTCATTTGTACCACAATATATTATCACTGTACATTTTAATGGTGAGACGTACAACAGTGAGGTAGCAGGTTTTTTATTCAGAAACACCGAAAATATCCAATTTTGTCTAAATAGCAATGTGAATTTTTCGTATTTCAAAAAAAGACTCGAGACCAAACTTTGGTGAGGTCCGACATCACACATTTTCTACCAACATCCTGTTTTTACTGGTGAGAACCAAGTAACATCTTACCAGGTAGCTGTTAAAGACGATGAAGATCTGCAAAATATGTTTTGTAATCATGAATATTCTGGGTACGACTCGATTGAGTTGTACATTGTGTTCCATGATACATAGAGGGTTGATCCGACGGAGGAGGAACAAGCTGAGGTGGATGTTGCTGACGAAGAAGAGGAAGCTGACAAGATGCAGCTCAACATCATGGTAAACGAAGAATCAGAGGCCTATGAAGAACGCCAACTGCCTCCACATGAGATCTACAAACCACCTCTGTACATGACCACCCTCAACATGTGCACAGATGACCTATCATCTGATATATTCTACAACCCTGAAGTGCAGTTAGATGCAAATTTAAAAGTGAAAGACAAATTTCGTTCAAAAGAAGATTGCGTGCGAGTATTAAAAAAGTTCCACATGATAAACAACTATGACTTTCATGTAGATCGAATAAATGCAAAGAGATATAGAATCATATGTGTCCACCCTGAGTGTAACTTCCATATAACTGCATCGTATAGATTGCGGAGTGATTCTTGGGTGATAGGTTCTATGACGAACACACTTATGTTAATTCCACACAATCACAGGATCACCGCAAATTAAGTTATGATCTCATTTGTCAAGAAATTGTACCTCTTGTTAGCTGCGATCCTTCATTGAAGGTGAAAACAATAATCTCGCACATCACTACAGCATACAACTATACCCCCTCGTACAGAAAGAACTGGTTAGCAAAAAACAAGGCTATTGAGAAAATCTACGGAAACTGGGAGGGTTCGTACAAAGAGTTACCTCGCTACATGAATGCATTGTGAACGTATGCTCCTGGAACAATTTATGCTATGGAGACGACACCGGCGTATACCCAAGACGATATCTGTGTCAACTGACATGGTATATTCAGTAGACTTTTCTGGGCTTTTCGACCTTGCATCAATGGGTTTGCACACTTCAAACCTATCATACAGATAGGCGGAACATGGTTGTACGGGAAATACAAGGGCACCCTACTGATGGTCGTCGCACAGGATGACAACAATAACGTGTTCCCAATCGCCTATGCTCTTGTAGAGGCAGAGACTAGAGCAGCTTGGAGTTTCTTCCTAAAGAACCTTCGAACACAAGTAGCTCCACAATGTGATCTTTGTCTGATTTCTGACAGACATGCCTCAATTGATAATGCATACAACAATCTCGCTAACGGTTGACACGAGCCACCGTCTACACATGTTTACCGCGCAAGACATATCTTTCAAAATTTCATGTGCAAGATCAAAGATAAGCGTCTTCGGAAAATAGTTATGAACGCAGGGTACACACTAACACAACCAGGTTTTACATATTATCGCAGCCAGATTAGAATGGAAAACCCAGATGCAGGTGCGTGGGTTGATAATCTGCAAGTGGAAAAGTGGACACGGTCATACGATAATGGAGTGCGTTGGGGCCACATGACAACAAATCTAGTCGAACCAATGAACAACGTCTTCAAAGGCATAAGAGCACTCCCAATAACCGCTTTGGTGAGTACATCATATTTTAGGATGACCTCGTTGTTTGCAGAGAAAGGTGAAAAGTGGAAAGCGGTGGTACAATCCGGACAAGTGTGGAGTGAAAGTTGCCTGAAATTTATTAAGGCCGAATGTTCCAAAGCTAGCACTCATCTTGTTACAAGATTCGACCGACATAACCATAACTTCATTGTCAAAGAGACAATCGACCACAATGAGGGTTTGCCTAGACAAGAGTACAGGGTTAAACTACCATCTCGTTGGTGCGACTGTGGAAAGTTTCAGGCCTTTCGAATGCCTTGCTCTCATGTCATTGTGGAGCGAGCACATGTTCATCAAGATGCACTAGTACTTCTTTCTCCCATTTACAAGTATGAGACCTTGCTCAACGTATACAATAATGCCTTCGAACCAGTAGCAAAACCATATTATTGGTCTGCGTTCGAAGGAGAAGTAGTTTGACATAACAGTCAAATGCGGAGAAATAAAAAGGGTCGTCCCAAGAGAAAACGTATAACAACTGAAATGGACGACGTTGACAAACTAGAAAGAAAGTGTGGTCTATGTCGTCAACCCGGACACAATCAAAAAAATTGTCCCCAACGTGCTACAAGCTCAACATCCTGAAATTTGTATTTAATTTATTTGCACTTTCTAATATTGTAACAAACCTTCTTCTTTCCATTAATAGCATTTATTACAAACACCAATACGCATACAACAAAATAAAAAACTACACGCTTAAAACAACAACATGAAAATGACGCATCAACAACACAAAAAATTATTTAAGACACTGCAACCGTCAAAACAATTTCGTCGACGTCTGTTTTGACTTCCTCCAACCAAATTCGAGGTTGTCCAATTGTGAAGTTCATGGTTGTTCTCTTCCTATGGATCCTTCTAATTTCTTCACCAACTTCTATTTTCCCTCTAACCAACGCATCAACTATTTTTTCAATTTGGTCATGGTAAATATGTGCCAAAATTTCATTTTCATTTGAGGTTTGGAGACCGAGAAAACAACGTATCCATCTCTGGTATGGATGTATGGAGGTGTCATGATAGAAAAATAACAGAGAATAACAGAGAATAAGAGAGAATATGAGATGAGAAGTTGAAAAAATGTGAAAAATGAAGGAGACATGAGTGTTTATTTATAAAAAACACAAATACACGTAGGAGCCATCTGAAATGGCTCATACATGTAAACAACAACAAGGAGGCGCCATCTAGGATGACTTTTTCATGAGGAGGAGCCAAATGGGATGACGCCTATGCGCATTATTTTAATGCAGGAGCCATCTCAGATGACTCCTATGTGTTATTTAGTCCTGAAAGTTTATTATTTGTGTAAATATTTTTCAAAAGTTGATTATTTGCGTTTTTTTTTTAACAATTGATTATTACAAACAAAAAAATTCTAAAAATACTCGAATGTAATGATACATGCAAAAATACTATCAATTTATTTCGATATACCTAAAGAATGTAAAATATTTTATGATTAAAAATTAGAATGAATTGATTCTAAATTTTAGAAAGAAATAAATTTTTATAATATCATAAAATAAAATAAGATCATTTAAAAGGTAATATTCTTCTTTTTAATATATTTGAATAAAGAGGTAATAAATATTAAACATATATAACTGCTAGTTTGTGAGGTTTAGAGTTTAAAGTATAGTGATCAACCTTAAAATTTTAATTTTTATAGAATTTGAGGATTGTTCTTTTTTATGATAAAAAGATAATATTAAGTATCCCCTCTGTCACACACTAATCACACTTTTTAATAATTTATATAAATTTTCAGAAAAGTTACAAGAAAAAAAACGTTATTTCAACAATTTTAAAAAAAAATTATAGTTAAAATTAAGTTTATTCTTTATTAATTAAAAAATTAAAATAACATGCATTGAAGATGTTATTTATTTACAAGAATTTGATCAAGTTGAATAGATATTTTTGAAAATATTTAAAAATTATAAATTAATTATTATACACCATCAAAAATTATTTATAAATAATATTTTAAAAAGACTATACTATTTAAAAACTCTATTGAAAACTATTTTTCTTTCTTATTTTTAATCTCATTCATTTTTATAAATTTCAAAAATATATTATTACGCTCAAAATTAAAATATATTAAGAAAGATTAAATATATTATTTATTAAAGATGTTAAATAAAAGAGTTAAATAAGTTTTTAATTCCTATAAATATTACAGTTTTTATTTTTAGTCCCTCTTAGTTTTTAGGCAGAGAGGCAATATATATATATATATATATATATATATATATATATATATATATATATATATATATATATATATATATATATATATATATATATATATATATATATATATATATATATATATATATATAGAATAAGTAAAAAATTGACATCCAAATATTAAGATAGTTATAAAGGATTTGTAATTGTATTGTGCCTATAGAAATCTTACTCTACAATGTATACTAAGTATGTACTCGAGAATACAGATAAGTTTCTAGAATATTCATTAGTAATTGTTTAATGAGTAGCTTGAACTCAAATGAGTTAAAAATAAAGAATTTTTTCTGCGATCCCTCACTTGAATCTGACACCCATTAAATAGGGTCATTTTACAAAAAAATCCATGTAAAATATCGGAGATTTTAAGAAATTTTATGATAAATATCAGAAATTGTGAAAAAGTTATCATTTTATCGTGTTATATGAAATGTTTTCCGTAAAATTCAAATGTCTGTTATCGGAAATTTTAAATTTCAGGTACAAAAGCAGTAACGGAAATTTACGATTTCCGGTATGGATTTCAGTTTATAATAAATCGAAAATTTGAAATTTTCGGTACTGCTTTTGTACCGGAAATTTAAAATTTTCGGTCTATTATAAAATGAAATACATACCGGAAATTGTAAATTTCCGGTACTGCTTTTGTACCGTAAATTTAAAATTTTCGATAATACTGAGACTTAAATTTTTTCAAAATTTAGAATTTTTTTACACTTTTACTTAAATAGAATACACGAATATAATTAATGTCATACATAGAGGCATTACAAATATAATTAATGTCAACAAATATAATTAATATTATACATAAATGCATTACAAATAAAATACAATCACTCTCCAGACAGTACTGCCCAATGTGTGATTCGACCCGCATATGCTGATTCCCATCCTTTTGCAACATCAAAACAGTTATCTCTCCAATGCTCCGTGATGGGAGGCAATGGACAATCGAGTTTCAATTTTAGCAGATTTTTTAAGTGTCAACTTTTGGATATTTTTTCTATCATTTATTGACACTTTTTAGCTCTTTTATTGTTTTTAATTGAGTTAAACACTTATTTTTAGTCATTTTGTGTAAATGTAAATAATTTTGAATGTTTTAATATGTTTGTTAGTTTTTCAGCATTTTATGCTCAGGAATCGAAGCTTGAATCGATTGAAATTGGAGCATCTAATTGCACAAATTTGGAGGGTTGATTTTTGGAGCAGCGCCTGTAACACCCCAATTTACCCAAACTTTAATATACAAAAAAATCAGAGTAATTAAAAATTTCATAAATTAAATACAGAGGCGTCACACCATCAAAACCAAATCACTTTAAACAGTTTGATTTAAAGCATAAGTCTCGGATACATAGCATCGCAGGAAGGCATAAATTGATTCAAAACATCAAAACATCTTCTTTAATAAACTTCCTTAACGATTCATGTTTTCATAAAGTATGGTTCCTCTTTACAAAAGGAAAACAACAAAAGAACAACAACAATGACAACATAAATATTCCCCCCGAGTGCTACGTATCAGAGCGACACCGACTGACTAACGACAACTATAAACTCATCTTCATAACACGTTACCAATATAAAGGTAGCGCGAAACAAGTAAAGGTGAGATACTCCAAAATATATAATTAAAGGCATGGTAATATATATATATATATATATATATATATATATATATATATATATATAGTTTTGGAATTGTAAAGGATATAAGTTAATAAGTGCATTCCAGCACATATCCAAACCTCACTTACTTCGATCGTCATTCTAATGTGTATAATCTACACTATATCGTCATAACCTCATCGGCATACTTCATCGCAACAACACATAACCCTCCATCACCACGAAATCATCACGAGCTAATACATCACTAATTAACACGGCAATCTTAAACAACAACATCAACCAACAACATTAAATAATGCTAATAATATAAGCAGCATAAACAAATCATCACAAATTGGCTAAAGCCCATCTTCGCTTTTGGCATAAAGTCCATCATCGCTTGTGGCATAAAGCCCATCATCACAAACATCATCACGTCCTATTTGCATTAAGCACTTCATCTAGTTAAATCATCGCAAAACTCATCATTAGCCATCAAATAAAACTAAATACCAAAAGACTCTAAAATAAACATAATGGACTTCATGAGACACGACTATGTTATGCATGTGGTACCCATCGCTTTGTCCGTAATTAGGGACACTTGGCATAAAGCCGATCTTCGCTCGGCATAAAAGCCATCATCGCTTGGCATAAAATCCCTCTTCGCTGATGAAATGTATGTGACTCGACAATAAAACAACACAACACAAAAACATCATCATCGCTCATCCAAATTGGCATAAAGCCTACATCGCCATAATTTATCCAAAACAAGATAAATATATCATCGCATCATAATTACATTATGCAAACATCACTAATAAATTCACCAAAAGTCATGCATTCACAAATCGGAAGCATTTATTAACAACATCAATTTAATCATCACATTATCATGTACAAAACATATATCATCGCATTGCATATCAACAAGTATTCATTAATAAATACACCGTCGCAAAAGCTAGGTTTATTTACACCACATCATTATCAATTAATTCGTCAAATTCCAAAAACGGGAAAAATAGTCAAAACGTCAATAATCGTCGCGAAAGCCATTCCTAACAACCGGTATTGATCATAATCGTCAACGTCGAAATCAGATTGTCCATACGTGCCTTAAATCTATTAAAACACAGTCCGATTCAATTTTACCGTAAATTGGCCTATTTCGGGTCGTCTTGTAAAAACTCGTAATTTCCAAAAACTAACCTCACCACTACGTTCTACACGTCGAATTTAGCTAGCACGTCAATTTTCGTTGAATTCAGAGCAACTTGCTCCGTCGTCGAATTTATTGAAATCGAAAAATTGGAACATAATCTGGTTCGAAATTTAATCGGCTATCTTATCCCGTAATTATATTTTATTAATAATAACTAGTAGTATAAGGGATTTGGAAAATTAATAGAAAGAGAAACATAATATAAAATTATGCAGGTAAACAAATTATGCAGAACAAAAAACGCAAAAAAACAGAAACAACAAGCAGAACAAAATTCCGTTGCACACTCCTTGCACAAATGGGACGAACGTCCCTGGCCTTAATTAAGAAGGGAGGCGTGGGCCTCAGGATAGGGGTGGGCGCCTCCCACCCTTAAACTCCTTCCATCCAATTCGTCCTCTTTCCCTACATGTTTTATGTATTTTCCAGTTTTCCCATTTTTTGTTCTTGTTATTTACTGATAAGCTTTTCTTTTCTATTTCCACTTCTACTTCCATTTTTAATACTTCTAATTATGCAAGCTAGCACCAAACACTCACACTCTATGCTCCTAACTCAAACTTCCTAAATCATTTCAACCATCACACAACCAAAACTCAAGAATCAACCCCATTAATTTTCCCCCAAATCTAACATATATCATCAAACCCTAACTATAATGAAATGGAAGATCAAAACCCTTACCTCTAGCTTGGTTGATCCATGATGATTCTACAAAGCTCAATCCACAAGCTTGCTCATGATCTTCCTCTTCTTCTCTTCTTGCTCTTCTTCTCAAAACCCTTTCTTCTTTCTCTAAGACCAAGTTTGGCTTAAGATGTTGTATATGGAAAGAAAATGAGGAAAAGACTTTTATAAGTTATGTTTCTTACTAGCTTCCTCACTTGCTCTTGTTTGGCTTTGGTGTGTTATGTTGGAAGAAAAACAAGGAAAGTGTTTGGATGGAAAGAAAATGAGGAAAGTGGTTTTATGATAACCTTACTAGCAAACTAAGGTGTAAACCCAATCCTTCCCAATTAATCCTCACACTCCTAATTTATTCTTATAAATTAACACACTAATAATATCTACCAATATTATTTATTCAATCAATTAAAACAATATTGGGGAATTAAATATCGGATCCGAATAATGTTTTACCGAACCGAACGGAATAAAACTCGGACCAAACAAAACGTCGCCAGATAAATCAATAGATATATTAGTTAACACAAATATTCTCGTCGTAGAGTAAATATCGATCGAAAATTCGAAAATATTAATATAATATAATATTAATAAAAACGGGCGTTACAGCGCCCGACGATGGCAATCAATAGCGCCAGACGGAGACCAGGCGACGAGCTGGTGATGGAAACTTGAAAAATTCCAGTGGCTACTAGAATTTGAGAAATTTTGAGAATTATGGAGCACCTGACCACCGCCCGGCGGTGAAGGCAGCGAGGAGAGCGCCCGACGGCGAGTGCAGAGAGCCGGGCGAAGGAAGATATTTTTGCCATCCAAGGACAACCACGTAAGCAGACGTGGGGAGAAGGTAGGGCACCGCCTGGCGGTGTAAAGTAGCGCCCAACGGTGAAGCCTGAGCAGCAGTTGGTATTTCTACTATACTTAGTAGATATTTTGGGATATATGTCATTATTCCACCATACATTTCACTCTTGTAACCTAGAAACATCATATTTTGTGGGGGGGGACCCTTTTTTCTCCATTTTTACTCAAAATCAAAGCTTTACTACCTCAACCTTTGATCATTCAAGGTTGGTGTCCATAAAGCTTTGTAATTTCCTTGATCATCAAGCTACCATGGAGATGGATAGCTAAACCTCTTTGTGTCAAGATTAGAGGCAGTTAACCTAACTTTTATGTATTTCTTTTGATCTCTTGGTGTATGAACTTGGTTGATGATACACACACACACACACACACACACACACACACACACACACACACATATATATGTTGAATATCTTTGTTTTACTATCTTTTTATGCTTCGGATCATGATTGAGAATTTTTCTACTAAGGAACAAATGCTAGATATAGATTTGTGAGTTAGTATTTACATGTATTGAATTTAAAGATTATCATGTCAATAGTTAGAGTGAGACATCATCTAAAGATTAACATGATAAAACTAACAATATTTGTTGGAAATCAACAATATTGAGAGGATACGCAATTATATCGATCATCAACTAGTTCATTCATTTGATTAATTGAATTTATATGAAATTAGGTTAATGAAACTAATCTTGACATGCCTTTACCAATTGAAAACCAACCATAACTCTCTTTAATCCAAACAACTATCTTTTGGAAAGATACTAAACTTGTTTGATTGAAACTTATGATTTTTGTGACAAGTACTCGCCTTTTGCGAAATTGATACAAGGTTGTCTATGAATCGGTATGATTGACGATTGAATCCCACTTGGTTCTGTGCATGATCTCTTTGTAGTCTGACTCCCTTGCGAAGCTTCAACATATTCTCACTGACTTGGATCACGACGCACATCACTTTTCGTACCTTTTTTACTCTTCTTAACTCCTCTATTTGATGACTTATATTTCACCTGCAGTGGACACATTGAAGTTGTTAATCTATAGACTAGGTCACAGTTTTTTTCCAACACTCTTTATCCCACAATATCCAGAGCACTGAACTGCTTCTTCAACTCTTCACACTCCTCTTCTAAATCCCACCTTTTCTCTTCAGGACTCTCCTCATGTTCTATAATTTTCAATTTTGTCCAAAACACATGAATTGTTTTCAAAGGTATAGGTGTGCCTAAAATCTGAAAAACTGCAAGCTGACACGCACACGGTAACCCATGTGTTGTTCTAATGTAACAACAACACCTCTCTTTGTTTGTACAAACATATTTGACTCTTTCAAGTTCCTTTCCAATGAGTTGTATACACTGTCTTGAAATAAAACCGTATAACTTAGAATAGAATGAGGTGTTATACTTGTGATCAATATTGACGATACTTTTTTTGAAACGACACCCTTATAGAACCTAACTGCCACTTCAACAATGTGTTCACAGCATCCCAGCTTGCACATAAATCACCACGACTTGCAGTCAACATGTCTTTCAGTCTCCAATGTGCAGACTTCACCCTAGACATCATAAACACGTTACATAAACAACGCTCAATTTAATGCATAAACATAAACACATTTCATGTTAGAAGAATGTATGTGTTTGTTGTTGTGTTCCCTAAATGAGTGATTTTGTTAGTCCATGCAACAACAAACCGTTCTTTATATGGTGTTTACCATGTTTCTTTCACATACTTCACAAATTTAGGAATATCACCACAAACACTCTCAAAATGGTTTAGATGTACATCAAATTCTTCTTCTGTATTTGAATACATCATGTTGTTCCATTGATCCATGACATGTTCATGTCTCTCTGATTTCATATACTCCTTACACTTCATGCTAACATTTTTTGAAATGTGAAACCTACACAACATATGAGAAACATTCAGATACACTAACTCAATGGCATTCATTAATGCAAGCTCCCGATCTGTCACCATGACATTTGGTAGCAACTTCTTCGAATAAAACAACTCTTTCAACCTCTTCAGCGCCTATGTGAAGTTCTCTTCCCTTTCATGTTCCAAATTTGCAAAAGCAACTGAAAACGTCAATTTTGTTGATGTAACACCAACAACCTCAAGCAGTGGTATCCAGTACCTGCACAGTTACAAAACGCAGACAATTCAACAACCAACTCACTCGGCATATTTTTAAGATGTAATGAAATTAAAATTAAAATTCTTACCTGTTTATTTTGTAAGTGCAATCAAAAATCAACACCATCGGAAACATATTCAACAACTTCACGAAATCAGCGTGTGTCTAGAAGATATCAGCCACCATATCTGAATTATCCTTATTTCTAGACCAATACAAGTATTTCTCTTGGTGAGCAAGACCCAATAACATTTGCATTTTTGTCTTTGCACCTCTCTTGTTCATTTTGTATGTTGCTCTAGCTTTATATATCTGGGTAATACTCGTAAGGTTTTATGGATCTTTGTCTTTCAAAGCAGAAATGATGTACCTTGGAGCCATGTTGTACTTCTTCATGTCATTCACATAATTTCTTTCTTCCTCTTTTAGACGGCCCAAAATGTCATGCCCTACCAATTCTTTGTCTAGTTTATGGTTGTGTATCCCGCATCTTACCATCACCTTACAGCCATCTCCACTCGGAACAGATCTCAGCCTGAATGGGCATTTAACCTTCATAGAATAAGTGCCGTCAGAAGGAGCTGCAACTTTATTTTTCTTTTTGTAATTACGTCCTCTGTCACAATCCATAATCAATTTATCCTTCCTCCCTCGCATATACCATTAGAAGCGTCAGATCAAATTGTAACAACAACAATACCATGAGTTTTTCCAATTGGTTGTGCCCATTCAAGAACTTTCTCCCGTGATACATTTAATTAACTAAATTAGATCAATTTAGAAAAGAATTTAACAATGAGTATAAAGTCAAGAATAGTGTACCCTATCGGAGATGAAGTACTCCGTAAGATCAGTACATGAATTCGTAGAAGAAGCTGAAGTAGTCGATTCAGTACCACAAAGAAGAAGTTGAAGCAACCGATTCAGTACCACAAATATATAACATTTTATCTGTCATACCAGAAATTTCAGGCTTTAATGAAATTTCTGGTATACCGGAAATATGAAATTTCTGGTATTACTGAAGCAACTCGATTTTCAAAAATCATTTAAAATGAATTTTCAAAACAATGAAATCGCCACCTAATTTTATTCGTTCTAGAAAGAACGGGAAAATATAGATAAAACCCACAAATGCGGATAAGACGGTCTACAAGACCAAAAGGATGGATTCGGGAGTCGGTTACGCAAGAGGAAGGTATTAGCACCTCTTACGTCCATCGTACTCGATGGGACCCATTTAGTTCAAAATGTGTTTGTGCGTGTAATCGCTAATTTCTAAGTTATGAATTTAAGAAAGAAGAAAACGGTATTTGTTTGTTATTATTTTGAGTTTGACACGGTTTCGAAACCGCGTGCCTACGTATTCTCTTGTGCAATGGGAAAGTCAAAACTCCGTAGTTCTTGTTGAAAATGTCTTGGATTGGTTGTATTGATTTTAATTGAAATGTTTTTTGATTTTTGATAATCGCATATGAGCGAAAAAGGATTTGAATGGGTTGAATTGATTTTAATTGCAGATGACAAGTACCAAAACGTCGGGATATCCTCTAACGATTCGATACTCGAGATTGGTGATTGAGGTCAACCGATCTTCTCTCATCCAAAAAATCTTTATTATGAAAGGAGTGAGGTGAAACAAAGTTCACTTTTATTAAGTGTTATGGAATAAAGTATTCGAGTCATTGGGTTACCCTCTAATGGCCCAAATACTTTACATTTTTAATTAAATCGTTGGGCGAACCTCTAACAATTTAATTAAGTACCATAACACTATATTTTTTTGTTTTTTTGTATAAAAATTGATTTTTGAAAACAAATTCAATTAATTAATTTAATATGAAAGTGTTTTAAATGCTCAAGTGTATGGAATAAAGTATTCGAGTCATTGGGTTTCCCTCTAATGGCCCAAATACTTTACATTTTTTAATTAAATCGTTGGGCGAACCTCTAACAATTTAATTAAGTACCATAACATTATTTCGAAAATCGCGGCGTTGGACGCAGAGAAATGATATTTCGGGTTATGGTTAACCAAGTATATGAACTTGATTAACCATGAGACCCTGGTGCATGGTGATTGGTATATGGACCAATTATTTTTCGGGTTATGATTAATCAAGGCAATGAGGGCCCTAATTAACCTCGTGAGGATGGCCATGCCCATCCCCAACCATGAGACCCTTAGAGAATTTGGTGTGGGTAACCAAAAAATAAGAGAGCGGAGGCGTTGTTGATTTTATATTAATTTGAGAGTGAGTGTACGATCGTGAAATAAACATGCAGGCGGATAATGTAATAGCGGATAATAAAAGAAAATAAATTAACACACAATACAAATCGGAATTTAAATAATTATTAGTATAGATATTCTTTTACTTGATGAAAAATCAATTAACAATTTAATTGGTAATTCAACAAATAAAAAACTACCATATGCCAAAATATTATTTAATACATCATTGTATAATAATAAAAAAACTTGCATAATATAAATTTTAAAGAGAAAAGTTGAGAAATGGGCACGATTGGAGCTTTAATGGAGGTGTAGATAGCAATCGAGCCCAAGCCCAAAATCTTCTTTGGATCTTGTGTAGAAGCTCCATGGAGGCATGCTGTGGTCCACCATTCTGGATCGTTGGATCTGGACTTTGGCAGATCTGATGGCTTAAGCAGGAGGGTGCAAGATAGGTATAATAGACATACACACACTAGATTCGAACAGATCACACAGGTGGTGACAAGTGTCACCACCTACACTAAACAACTCACCTTAGAACTAAAACACCCTTCTTAAACTATATTAACCTATCTATTAGTTAAATAAACATTAACCAAACATGCATATGTAAAAAAAATTAAATTAAACCAAGGTTTTTTATTCACTAAGTTACTAAACATTAATTTTAAATGTGTTTAATATTAAACTAAACTAAATTGTTTTAACATGATAATAAAAAAAAAGAAAACAAATTAACGATTTTTTTATAAAAACTAATAAATAAAAAACAGTTTCTTTTTTTTTAAAAAATAAGAATAATAGCGTTAAAGAAAAGTTTACAAACTCAAATATATATAAAAAAAACAAAGTGAGTTATTTTAACCAGGTTTTAAATTAAACAAAACTTAAGAAGAAAACCCACTAAATGTAAATTAAAGCAAAAATGGAAAAGAAAGCATTTCACTTTCTCATTCACGATGGGTTTCAGTTTTCTTCTTCCTCTCTAAAAACCCTAGCCGCCGCCGCGTTTCGTTTTTCGAACAAGCCCAACTATGGCCGCCGCTTATCTCACTGTCCTCTCGCGATCCGGTTCGCTCCGGCCCTCACCAGTTTCCTCACGGTCTGGTTCGCTCATCCTCACCGGATCTCTCGCGGTTCGCTCACGATCTCACTGTCGCCGTCCTCTCATCGATCTGAACCGCTCTCGACCTCCGACTTCTCACTCTATTACACTCATCTATGTTTTGTCACTTGGTTGTTCGATTTTTGATTTGAAAGTTTGGTTTCGTTATGTTTCTGAGATCGGAACTATAACCCTAAACCGCTAAACATGATGGTGATGGTGATGATTTGCGGAAAAGTAAAGAGCGAGAGGAGAAAGAAGGAAGGACGGCCATGGTGGTTCGACCTCCTTCTCTTCCTCCAAAATCGGGTATTACCTTTCGAATCTTTGCTTTCTGGCTATTTCGAATTTCTGAAGGATTTATTTTTCTGGAAAATGATGAGTTTTCAATATCGTTCTGGGTTTTTGGCTTATTGAATCTCAGTTTGGTTTTGGCTTGTTGATGTTTAGTATGCTGTTAGGGTTTGGTTGATGAATTTCGGCTAGGGTTTTTGAACAGTAGTCTCCGCCTCCTTTGTTATAAACTTAATGTTTTTATACTGTCAGCAGTTAGGGTTTCTTTGTTCTGATCTTTTGAAAAACAAACCTTACCAATGTTTGATGGGCCTGCATCGATTTGCATTGGGCTGATATGTTTCTGATCATTTTTGGCTGTTTTGATGCCTTTAGCTGTTATATCCTCTGCTGTACTGGCTGTTGGTGTATTTGTGGTAAAAATTGCCTGAAAAGATGCTTGCCATTGCTGCCCTGCATAAAACTCTTGTACTGTCATGCCAAAACTGTTTTTCAAAACTGCTTTTCCTCATCTTCTTTCCACACCTCCTATTGTGAACCAAGGGTACACCCTTGAGGATTTGCAATAACGAGTTTATGGCCGATGATTCGCTATGAGGCCGGTTTTGAACGATTGAAACCCTTGCACAACCTGATTCCGGAAAGAAAATCCTAATGATGATTTGAAAATTGCGCATCTTGTATCTTGTTTATGTTATCATTGCTGTCCGTTTATTGCTAATCACATTTCTTTGCTTGTTTCATGAACATGAGAAATGCTACGAGTTCGGAAGAACAATGAAGGACAGTTTGGAGGATTGGAATGCTCGAGCACGAAGTCAAAACACATTCATGAAGGCATTGGCGGGAAAATTTCAAAGAGTGTAGAACACACTAGTATTCAATAGGAACTTGTGACTTGTATCAAGATTTGATAAGTTGTAAATACATGTTTCTTGATTTGTTCTTACATTCTTGTACAAATACAACTTTGAAATAATGTGATACTCTTGAATTTTCATGAATGCAAGATTTAAAGATTATGTGCCAATTTGAATTTTAGTTCTAAATCTTCAAATGCTACTAATGTGAGCTTTATCGTTGTAACAAATGTATGAAAGTTGGAAATTCGTTGTGAACAAAATATTCCCAAAATTTGTCATGAACCAAAAGTAATTTGGTTAAACAAACCATGTCGAAATGTTGATTAACAAATGTATTCAATTCCACTTCAATCTACAACTCAATCCGTAGCCTTGAATCAAATGAGTGATAACATGGTCATTGCATTTTTTAGAACTTGGGAAAAATTGTCATGTATGATCTTGATTCAAGTTCTAAAAAGAATGAGGTCTTAAGAGAGCTTATGAATGAAATTTGAATATGTATTCAATTTCCTAAATCCTCCTTGAACTCAATAATGCACATTATAAAAGCTTTGAATTTGTGATAAAAAACTCGAAATCAAGTTATCTTGTAATTAAATTAATCCCATTTGAACTTCCGGCCACAAAAGTTTCCATTCTTATCCATTCTCGTAGAAATTGAGACCTTTTGCTTCTTGAGACAAAAATTGAAACTCTAAGTTTCAAATGGAACTCTTGATCAAAAACCTCGATCAACTTGCGATTTCACCTTTTGAATTAATCGATAGGTTCCACTTGAAAATAATGGAATCATCAACGCATTTCCAAATCGACCCATATTCATGGAGTAAAATTCGGAACCAAGCAATTCCAAAGGAAGCTTCTAGTTTTTAGAATGCCCGAATCTTGTGAGCGATGAACGCGACAGGAAAAGATCTCAACATGTGGCAACTTGGACATCCTTAAATCTTGCAAACAGACCCTCTGGACGAATATTTTCACACACGCCATATATCAACTGTTGCTAAGAACGAACAAAGTTGACGAGCAAACCAAATGCACTAGAACTGGAATTGTTGATCAATAATCGGATAATCATAATCCACCCTTTCACATCTTGAACAATGAATTCGAAACAACAGCAGAACCCAAACTCGTGATGAAATGATCTCCTGAATCAGGAGGTAAAGACATTTAATATAACAAAGCTTCCATAGTTCCATCAAAGACAGACCATTTAATTCAACAATCGAACACCAAGCCCCGAAAGCCGATAGATATGAACGAATAAGATTTAACATTAAACCTCGTCATTTTCAAATATCCCCAAATTGGTCGAAAACACCGCGCCTTTTCTGCTCAACGGAGAAATCTTTGGGAATCAACTCCAATCCGTAACCATAAACCCAGTGATATGAATGCATGTGAGTGTCATGATAAATGCAAAGCCTAGACCAGATAAGATCGAGATAGGAGGGCAAATTTTGGGGTGCAACAGTTGCCCCTATTTAATCGTCTTAAACCTGAAAGTGAGATTGGTGCTAGCCTTTCGAGCTTTCAAGGTAGAAGAAGATTAAATACTACAAGAACCCAAAAATTTGCGCTCCGAAGAACAAGTATAAATGTTTTTTTTTTGCATTTTTTTTTTGACTTTCTATTTTTTTGTGATTTTTTTTTTGAACAGTGGGATTTGGAACAGAGATTCTGGTATGTCAGGTAAGGATATTAGACATACACTGGAAAGAGATCGACCGAAGACGACTCCAACAAAGGTTTTGAAATATACATGCCCGGTAAGGATATTGGACACATAAAGATCGAATATACATGTTCGGTAAGGATATTGAACACATATAGAGAGCATATGTCAGGTAAGGATATTAGACATACCTTTGAAGAGACCGACCGAAGACGACTCTAACAAAGGTTTCGAAAGATACATGCCCGGTAAGGATATTGGACATATAAGGATCGAATATACATGTTCGGTAAGGATATTGAACACATATAGAGAGCATATGTCAGGTAAGGATATTAGACATACACTGGAAAGAGACCGACCGAAGACGACTCTAACAAAGGTTTCGAAATATACATGCCCGGTAAGGATATTGGACATATAAGGATCGAATATACATGTTCGGTAAGGATATTGAACACATATAGGAGCATATGTCAGGTAAGGATATTAGACATACACCGGAAAGAGACCGACCGAAGACGACTCTAACAAAGGTTTCGAAATATACATGCCCGGTAAGGATATTGGACACATAAAGATCGAATATACATGTTCGGTAAGGATATTGAACACATATAGAGAGCATATGTCAGGTAAGGATATTAGACATACCTTTGGAAAGAGACCGACCGAAGACGACTCTAACAAAGGTTTCGAAATATACATGCCCGGTAAGGATATTGGACATATAAGGATCGAATATACATGTTCGGTAAGGATATTGAACACATATAGGGAGCATATGTCAGGTAAGGATATTAGACATACGCAAGAATGAGACCGGCTGGAGCAGACTCACTGGGGGAAAGATATATGGAATGGTAAAATCGTCGATCGAAGACGAATTCACGGGGAAAGAGGCCAAACAAAGGGGACTCTAGCAAGGATTGCCAAACTATGTTGGGCTTTAAAAGTTTGCGAATATGCAAGAAACTACAATATCCCTCAGGCCAAAGGCGGGGTGTAATTCTTCAAGAGTGGCAATTATATGAATTACCACACACTAAGTATGGATACTCAAATAGTTGAGAAGCAAGAAAGGTTAGACACCGACTCTTACTCGCACTCTAACGCGAGAGCAAACACGGGTAAGAATACCAAAAATAAGAATTTGCAAAAAGCAAGACGCTTGGTAAATATATTGAATTGAATGATGTAGGAGACCGACACTGGGTCAAAAATGAAGATAACAACAAGAAGAATTTCTTGAGGGAACTCTGACTGGGAATACCACTTGGGGATTTTTTTTATAAATTTCTCTTCGGAGACGCAAAAGGCACTCGAGAAACACTTTAATCTGGCTTATGCTTAGATGCATGTTTGAGATTATTATTTTTTTGCGTAATGCTCCATATCAATGGAAATGCTACGCTTTTTTTTTGAGGATGCTATGCAATGCAATGATGCATGTTTTAATGATTCATCCAGGACTAAAGGCAATTGTGAACTGCCGAGGAAACATCAACCCTTCATGAATTGAATACAATCATCTGGTCTTCATCGAAGAGATGATAGTCTGGACCCTGATAGGGGGAATTGTGGAATGGAAGTATCATCTTTCAATGGTTAGCATCACTGGGGAAGTAACTCCTGGAGATTATCGTTCATCTGGGATGACAATCGTATTACGTAGAGTTCCTGATTTCGAGCTCTAGCCTAAGAGGGGTCGACAACATCTTCTGGCACAAGTGAGCCTTTGAAAATGATCTTGCTGGTGTAAACCGTTCTTTGCGATCTTCTGCTTCGGGGAAGGAGCAATAACATCCAAGGGCGCACATATGCCATGGATATCCCTTGTGGGAGAGAAAGAAGTTTTGTTGGAGATTTAAGCTCAAACGTGCAACGCTCTTTATTTAAAATCTTTGCATAACAAAACCTGTAAAACAGGAGATATAACAATAATTCTGCAGTGATCAACTGTTTCAATCGTTAATGCCGTGTACCGTAATTCAGAGTAACTTCAGAAATTATGCCATGTGCCGTTGGGCACTAATGTTTTTATGTGCAAAGTTTATTAAAAACATCGGACGCCGTTTTTGTAAACAAAACAGTTAAAAATACATGAAAATAAGACAGAGATAAATGATAGAAAAACACAGTTTGGATGAAAGTAATTTTATTGATTGATTAGCCCGTAAATGAGCATTTACATCAAGAAGCAAATCCTGAAAAGAGGCAATTGCTTATACATCAAAGTTAAAAGAAAAGGTGACAATAAAAATCATGGATTTTGTCGAATCCTGAATCCGCCATGCTCTCCACAACTTCAACATCCCTTAACATTGAGCTATCCGAAATGCTCCGATTAGCCTAAGCCTCAATCCCTCTGGATTATCAAGTTTTTGTAAATAGCCGACCAAAACATGTGTCGTGCAGATTGTAGTCGTTCGCCTTGAATCCCTAATTTTTGCCTGGACCGCCCTTTCGGGTTTTCAATCCACTGGGATACCCCTTTTTGCCCAAGCCGCCCTTTCAGGTTTTCGACTTGCCGGGTGTACAATCTTTTATATTTATCCCTAACTTTTGCCCGAACTTCTTGGTTCGTCGGGATGCCCTTATTTTGCTTAGGCCAGTCAACCTAACGGGTCTCTTTTATCAAGTATTTTTGACTACATCGCATTGATCGGGTGAAATCCTCTCCATCCATAGTTGCGCTCCTCCGAGAAAACTTTCTTCACCACGTCACGGTCCTTCATAATTTGGAGCCCACTTGCCCCGTCGGTACTATTGGGAGGCAAAATTCTTTTCGACAAGGTCACCGACTTGGAAATTCCGAGGACACACTTTCTTGTCGAAAGCCCTTTTCATACGCTTACGGTATAGTGTCCATGACAAATAGGCATCAATCTCTTCTCGTCGATGAGATTCAATTGGTCGAGTCTGTTTTGAATCCATTCAGCTTCATCGAGTTGCACATCTGTTAAAATCCTTAAGGAAGGAGTTTCAACTTCTACAGGTAGGACTGCTTCCATACCGTATACCAAGGAGAGGGAGTTGCCTTGACGTGCGTATTGAAGGCCGTGTAAGGCAAATGGCAGCATCTCGTGCCAATCCTTGTAAGTGACAACCATCTTTTGCACAATCTTCTTGATATTTTTGTTTGCCGCCTCCACAGCACCATTCATTTTTGGACGGTATGGAGAAGAGTTATGATGTTTTATCTTGAAATCGTCGCACAACTCTTTCATCATTTTGTTGTTGAGATTCGAGCCATTATCAGTGATGATCTTCTCGGGAACCCCATAGCGACAAATGATATTATGCTTGATGAAGCGTGTGACCACTTGTCTAGTGACACGAGCATAAGATGCTGCCTCAACCCATTTGGTAAAGTAGTCAATGGCAACAAGGATGAATCGATGTCCATTAGAAGCGGTGGGCTTAATTTCTCCAATCATATCAATGCCCCACATCGCAAAAGGCCATGGAGAAGTCAAAACATTCAATGAAGAAGGTGGCACATGCATCTTATCGGTAAATTTGACATTTGTAGCATGTTACGGCATGGTTGTAGCGTCATTCTCCATGGTGGACCAATAATAGCACTGCTCTCAAGATCTTCTTGGCCATGGTGTGTCCACTAGAATGCGTCCGAATGAGCCTTCATGAATTTCTTCTATAATCTTATTTGCTTCGTGTCTATCCACATCGAGCAAAAGCAGTCATAGTTCCTTTTATACAACACACCCCATTGAGGAAAAATTTAGGCGAGTACTTGCGAGCCTTCTTATCAACGATGGAGGCATCTTGAGTATTCTTTAGTCTCGAGATACCTTTTGATGTCATAGAACCAAGGTTTTTCATGCTTCACCTTCTACTTCGCGAGCGGCTCATCAACCATGATGTGGTCAAATTCATGGATGGCGGGTCTCCCAATCTCCATTGATTTGACTAATTACCAAAGCGGAATCTCCATATACCGCCAAGATTTTAATTCTCGGATCAATGGTAATCCAAAAATACAAGCTTCGTACTCGGCCACATTATTGGTGCAATCGAAGCAGTTACGGCGTTGAATGGAATATGAAAACACATTGGAGAAGTGATAATGGCGCCAACGCCATTTCTAATGCATTTGAAGCTCCATCGAATGCCATTGTCCACCATGAGCTGGCTCGGGTCCCTCCTCGGGGCACGGAATGTTACAATCTACGATATACATAATGTCCTCATCGAGAACTCAAACTTCATCGGTGATAGTCATCATCTAATGGTTGTTGGCGAGATAGTCCGCCACCGCACTACCTTTGATAGCCTTAGTAGTGTATTGGATATCATATTCATCGGGATCATTTGCCAGCGGGCTATCCTTCTGTGAGTGGCTTCTCAAAGATATACTTTATCGGGTCCATTTTGGAGATCAAGAAAGTAGTGTGAGTCAACATGTCTTTATGAGTCGTTTTGCCGCCCATGCGGCGCACAACAAGTCTTCTCCAATAATGAATACCTTGATTCACATTCGTGAACTTCTTGCTCAAGTAGTATATGGCGTGCTCTTTTACTGTCTCATCATGTTGACCGAGTACACCCATGGAATTCTCCAACACGGTCAAGTACATAATCAGCGGTCACCCTCCAGGGGTGAGAGAATTGGAGGCTCTTGTAGGTACCTCTTTATCTTGTCGAATGCCGTCGACAATCGCCGTTCCACACAGTCGTTGGATTCTTTCTTATGACTTGAAAATGGGCTCACAAGTAGGCGTGAGATGGGAAATGAACCTAGCGATGTAATTCGGTCTTCCCAAGAAACCTCGCACTTCCTTTTACGTCCTTGGCTGGCATCTCTTGTATCGCTTTTATCTTTGCAGGGTCCACCTCGATCCCTTTCTCGCTTACGATAAAGCCTAAAAGTTTCCCTGATCTCACCCCAAAGGTGCACTTACTCGGGTTCAACCTCAGCCTGAACTTTCTCAACCTTTCGAACAATTTTAACAAGTGAACCAGGTGTTCTTCTTACATGCGGGACTTGGCAATCATATCATCCACGTAGACTTCAATCTCTTTATGCATCATATCATGAAAAGAGTGACCATAGCGCGCTGATATGTTGCCCCTGCGTTCTTCAAACCGAAAGGCATCACTTTGTAGCAGAAAGTCCCCCACGGTGTAATGAAAGTAGTTTTCTCCATATCATTGGGCGCCATCTTAATGCGGTTGTAGCGGAGAAACCATCCATGAAGGAGAATACTTTAGCTTGAGCGATTATCGACCAAAATGTCGATGTGCGGAGAGGAAGTCATCCTTAGGGCTAGCTCTATTCGGATCCCTATAATCAACACACATCCTTACCTTGCCGTCTTTCTTGACCTGGTACAATGTTTGCAACCCATGGGGATAAGAAACAACCTTTAGGAAACACTGCTTCCATCGCTTACGAACCTCTTCTTTGATCTTTCTTGACATTTCTGGATGTGTTCTGCGAAGCTTTTGCTTTATCGGTGGGCAGCCTTCTTTGAGGGGCAACTTGTGCATAACGATATCAGTATCTAACCCGGGCATATCTTCATAAGACCAAGCAAAGATGTCTACGTACTCATGTAGCATTTCGACAAGCTTTTGCTTAACTCCATCTTCCAATGCTGCCCCAATCTTGACCTCCTTTCGAGCGTCCTCGGTTCCCAGATTAATCACTTCTAGATCCTCTTGGTGCGGCTGGATGACCTTTTCTTCTTGCCTCAACATCCTGGCTAGTTCTTCAGGTAATTCACAGTCCTCTTCGGCTTCCTCTTCAGCTTGATAAATCGGTTCGTTGAAATCATAATGAGCCACAGCGGAATCATCGTCGACAAAATCCGGGTCCGTCGAAGGACCACATCTGCGTTGTTGGTAATTTTATTTTTATTATTATTTTTTTAATTAAGTTTTTTTAAAAAAAGAAAAGACAAAAGGTTTGTATAAAAAGTAAAATTTGATATTGTCGCCTTTAAAAGAAATGAGTGAAGAAGAAAAAAAACAAAGAGAGAAAAAATTTGAATGCAAAAAAGGACGTCCTTCATTAATGATAAACTTGAAAGTTAAAAACATGGTGGCCTACGCATGATCACTACGTCTTGGGCATAACGTAGGAATTATGGAATGACATAAAAGCAGAAATTACTCTTCAAAGCGAGTAACCACGCAACATCTTCAACGAGCCAATTTGAAAGCTCACGTCCGGAGCGGTTGGGTAGATCCACTTGTCCACATCATAGTCACCATCGCTTCACCATCAATGGCATCAACATCTTCAATCTGGATTCCACCTTTGACAAACTTGGCGGGAGGAGACACCCTTTGCCTGGGGTGGAGCGGAGATCTTCATTCGGGAGCAAACCCAAACCCTCTTATCCGTCGGGTAGGAAGTTCTAGCACTCTTCCCCACCCTTCGGGATGTCGACTTGACAATAGCTGAGCACCTTGTAGGATGCCATGGAGACTTCACCTTTTGCAAAGGGATCTTATCAACGTCTGACCTCGAAAGCTTGGCATGGAGTTTCGTGGATCTCTCCTTCAACTTCAACATACCGAAAGTTGCTCAGATGACTGACGACATAATCTTCTTCACCATAAATGGTGACCACCTTTCCATTAATTAAGAACTTCAACTTTTGGTGCAAGGTGGATGTCACACCACCCATGAATCGAGGCCCAAGCAAACAACGATGGGAGGGTTAATATCCATGACGAAAAAGTTGCGTCAAAAACACGTGGGCCTATCTTAATAGGCGGTCCACCTCGCCAAACACCGACCTCTTCGACCCATCAAACGCCTTAACTATCAAATCACTGGGTCTTAGCACAACCCCTTCATAGTCCAACTTCAAGAGGGTAGACTTTGGAAGAACATTGAGGGATGATCCCGTGTCAACCAGCACACGGGATAGAGTAGTTCTCGCTATCTCCACGGAAACGTGTAGCGCTTTGTTATGCTTCCTTCCTCGGGAGGTAAATCAAGTCGATAAACCGAGACCATTACTTGCCGAAATGTTGTTCACAATGCCCCAAATTGGTTAACCGAGATCTCTTGGGGAGCGAAGGATGTTCCTAATAGGCATCGAGGCGTTGCGGTGAGGCTCGGAATCCTCAACAAAGCTAAGATAGAGATCTTGGCGGGCGTTTGGTGGTCGATTATCTTGTAATCGCTCTTCTTTATATACTTCATCAATTCTTCAACATCTACGGTTAATTCGGGGCTCGAGCAGGTTACGGAATCTTTGGTCTTGACTCACCCCATCATGATTCCTTCCCTTTTGCTTTAGCCTTGGCCAAAGCTTGAATTTTCTCAACTAGATTGGGTGGAGAGAAGATCCGCCCTTGGTAATCCGACTTTCTTCCGCAATGTCATGCACTGCGGCTCAAATCCTCAATCTTCTTTTCATCGGACTTTCCTCCTTGAGGTCTCCACATTCAATTTCTTGCCGTCACGGTAGTACTCGGACCCATAATTCCATGGGATGGCCTTTTCGCTAGTGTAGGGTCTTGGACCGGCAAAGTGATAATCACGGGGAGGTTTCTTAGTCGGCACGGGGATTGTAACGAGAATCCTTCTAGAAGTGGCGGGGATAGTGACCACGTCAACCTCATCTTCAACATTCGCATATCAAGTTCTTTACGACGACGAAGAGTCCCTTGATGTCGAATGAATCTCGCCTCTCAACTTATCACAACCTTCAACTTGAATTAAGCATTGTTCACAATCATCATCACAAGGAAATCTTCCTTCAACAATTGCTTCTTTATCCACCACAACGGGGTGGGATCATTAACATCCATTATCGGTTCAAACCTCCATCTTCGCAAATTGCATTATGACGTTTCCACCATGAGGAGGTAAAGGGTCTTTGAATGACATTAGGGTGGGAGGAGGTCCAAGTTGATTGCCTCTGTCAGCGGTTCGAACTTTGTACTTGAGCGATACAATTCTCGATAGAATGCCCACAGGCATTGGAGTGGTAGAGGCAGCATTTGCATCAAAATATTTCGGTTATCGGGTCAATCTTCAAAGTCGCACTCAATCATATTCAAACTTTGCAAATGAGCAAACACATCGCATAAGACATTGGCAAGGGATCAAACTTCTTCACGGGTCTAGGTGGTGGTTGTCTTGGAACAACATCTTGTTTTGGAACACTAGCGGGAATAGTTCTGACAACTTGGCGGTGAATTCTCGGCGCTTCTCCTTTCCTCTTCGCTCATCGGTCGCTCGACTCGCCTTCTTTCTTCTTACGGTAACCACCAAAAGCCTTCTTGGCGCCACCAACTTGATTCTTGTCGGTACCAACATCTTGGATTTTCCTAGCTTAATCCCCATCTCGACTCTTTCACGAACATCACCATGTCGTGAAATCTTGGTCGGTGCAAGAGGCATAGTATGGCCCATCTAGTGTCTTAAACATTTCCACCATCTCTCGTTCCACCATAGGGGTTGAACTTTAGCTTACCTCGCGCCACCTTTGCGTACTCCTTGAAAGATTCGGTTTTCTTGAGCTAAGTTGTGCAACTGGGTTCGTAGGCGCCATATCGGTGTTAAAGCCATAGTGTTGAACAAAAGCTACAATCAACTCTCTCAAGTTCGCACTGGGAGCTATCAAGGCCCATATACCAATCGATGGCCCATCGGTCAAACTATCTTGGAAAAATGCATCAAGAGCTTCTCATCCTTCGTGTACGGACATCCTCCTATAGTAATACCTCAAGTGGGTTTTAGGACAAGAGTTGCCCTTGTACTTGGCTACGGGATTTTAAATTTTGGAGGAATCCTCACTCCTTGAACCAATCCCAAGTTGGTCATGTCGAAACCCAAAACATCCACGATTCTCAAAGGCTTGCATGCGCTCCTCGAGCATCTTCAACTTCCTATCGGCTTGGTTGGCTCCTCAACATTGGAAAACCAATCTTCAAAGTTATCTTCATCATCTTTGAGGAATCGGATCGACAGTCCTTCTGGTTGAGGCACCACGAGTTACGGTCATTGGCGGCGTAGGGGTAGGCGGAGGAGGAACCACAGCATGATCCGTTTGAGCGCTGGTTCTCGGGCAAGATCAGCAAGACCGGCGTTGACTTCCAGCTAATTTCGGACAAAGCATTCCATGAGCAACTTCTTGATGGTGACCACGGCCTCACAACGAGCTCTCAACTCCTCTTTTGCAAAGCCATGTTACGAATTATCTCCATCAATTGCCCCATACAGTATCCATTCTTGTCCCAGGGCCGACTTCCATCTTCTCCATCGGTTTCTTCAAGTTACTTCTTGTCGGGTAACGATGAGCAGCGAAACACTGTAGTCTCGTCTGGAGAAGAAAATCAACAGTAAGTAAGATGGTGATCGAATACTGTTATGTATGATATGCTATGGGAGTATGCATGCATGCCCATGATATGTTTTTGTACATTTTATTTTCGGGGACTCTTTGAAGACTCGTTAGTTAACAATAAACATTAGAGAAAAGCGATTAAGCTGCAATTCAACGAAATCTCATAGAAACTCAAATTGTTAGTTGTGACTACAAAATTCAAGCTCAAACAGAGCAATAAAATTCATCTGGAATTTAAATCATTACAATAATAATTAGATTCAAATATTCAAATAAGATAAGTGGCTAAAACTAGAAATCTGTCCACGAGGCTTCAAATCTCTAGTTTCCGCCTTGAACACATTCACCGCCTCTTGACGGAGGAAGAGAAATCACTCACGGCGGAGGTATCGGGTTGTCTTGAGGTCTTCTAGGGCCGACTGAGTCTCAAGGCGTCAACAATCAAGCGGTTACACATGTCAACCATTTCACTGTACTTCCAATAGAAATGCCCATTCTGTTCTTCTAGAAAGGACACTAGTTCATCCTTTTCATCTAACAGACGATTCAGCTTTTGGATCTCATCAATCCAACCTTGGCATTGCTCTCTAAGGCTTTCGTAAGCATCCCTTTTACTATTTCTTTCTTCCCTCGTAATGTTCGGCTCGAACCTTTTCACTAATTCGATTACTTCCAATTCTCGCGATCTGGACTTCTTCTTTGATTATCTCATTCTCTAGCATTTTATTGGTTCGTGCGGAGAAGCTTCTAATTTTGAAATCTTTGCTTGAGGCGTGCTTTCAATGCTCTCTTTTCTTCAACGGCCTTTTCTTCATCTAGATAAGCTGGCCCTTTGATCTTGGCGGTCTTCAATTGTCGACGGAGGTCCCTTGCCCCACTTGCAGCACTCCTCAAGTTTTCAGAACATCTCATCAGCTCTTCATCCTTTTCATTTTGTATCCTTCTCCTCTAACTCTTCTTTCACCTCTTTGAGGTTAGCCTCCAAATTTTCAGCTCTGAGAAAATGCGAATTAGAGCTTTGGCTCAATCTTTCCTCCTCCATCTTTCGATAATTTCAAGCCTCATATTCTCCTCTATTGGCACATGGTGATTACCGGTTCGGGATGATCAAAGGTACCTCCACAAAGTAAGGCGACTTGATTTCTTGGACTCTCTATCACCCAGGCGATAAGACCTTCCATCAATTCCGCCCTCGGATTACGAGACAAAGTAAAGGCTTGATTCCTTTATGCGTAATCCAAGGTGCCACCTCTTCTGAGGAAGAAACAAAGCTACCTTAGCCTTATCGAGGTCTTCCCTATGTTGAGAAAAGGGTGTCGTCCTTCAAAGGCCAATTAAGGATTCTCTCGAACTCTTCAATTGTAGGAACAAGTGAAAGTCTTGGAATGTGAAGCATCGAGAGGAGGATCATAGTACTTTGCGGAGCAATCAAAGCTTCCATGTCCACATTGGTAGTCAAAAGATCTAGGATGTTCCCAAACCTTTTCCCGAAATAAGCTCTCTTGACAGTGGAATTCTCTCACTTTGAGTTATCGCTTCCCAACTTGATTCTTTGAATTTGAGACATGGAGCGATCTTCACAGTTGGATTCATTCTTCCTTTATTCGCACCAACAAAATCATAAGGTTCCACGAAAATAAAAGTTATATGCTAAATGGTTTTGTGCAAATGTATGCAATGCATGTTGCAAATTAAATAGAAGCTGGTTCATAGGATCGGCGGTCATGGTTTCGACGTCTACCCAACAATTCCCGGTAAGGCTAATCTTATGTTTTTGGCTAAATGTTTCTTGGGGTCTCGGATCCCTTTACAAACACTATCATCGCGAGAGGCCTACGTGGCGATAGTATTTGTAAAAGTATACCCCAAGCGGCTCTTAACAGGATGCTCTAAATCCATCATTTGAGCGTTTTGGTCTCGGTTAGGACAACATGAACAAACTTAGAGTTATAGGTCATTTGTCCAAAGATTGATGTCCTGCGCAAACGCGGGCCAACAACCTCCTTAAAACAACCAACTCTAAGCCGGAGTCTTCGCTTCGGGCCAACAAGACAATGGAGTCAAGTGGACCTAGGCTACGCAACCCCTCTATTCCTAAGAAGGTGACCTAGAAGCCTTGGTAGTGGGCTTATCTATGTAACAATGCCCATGAATTCCCAACACAATAATATATCAACAAAATAATATACATAAAGTGTAAGGAGAATAATAGTCAATAAACAATAGATAAGCATAAAGAAGAAAGCGATAAACAAACACACAAACATGCGAAGAACTAAACTAGGGTTGACTCGCTTAGTCAAAAAAAGTTTTAAAATTGAGATCCCCAGTGGAGTCGCCAACTGAAGCAACTCGATTTTCAAAAATCATTTAAAATGAATTTTCAAAACAATGAAATCGCCACCTAATTTTATTCGTTCTAGAAAGAACGGGAAAATATAGATAAAACCCACAAATGCGGATAAGACGGTCTACAAGACCAAAAGGATGGATTCGGGAGTCGGTTACGCAAGAGGAAGGTATTAGCACCTCTTACGTCCATCGTACTCGATGGGACCCATTTAGTTCAAAATGTGTTTGTGCGTGTAATCGCTAATTTCTAAGTTATGAATTTAAGAAAGAAGAAAACGGTATTTGTTTGTTATTATTTTGAGTTTGACACGGTTTCGAAACCGCGTGCCTACGTATTCCCTTGTGCAATGGGAAAGTCAAAACTCCGTAGTTCTTGTTGAAAATGTCTTGGATTGGTTGTATTGATTTTAATTGAAATGTTTTTTGATTTTTGATAATCGCATATGAGCGAAAAAGGATTTGAATGGGTTGAATTGATTTTAATTGCAGATGACAAGTACCAAAACGTCGGGATATCCTCTAACGATTCGATACTCGAGATTGGTGATTGAGGTCAACCGATCTTCTCTCATCCAAAAAATCTTTATTATGAAAGGAGTGAGGTGAAACAAAGTTCACTTTTATTAAGTGTTATGGAATAAAGTATTCGAGTCATTGGGTTACCCTCTAATGGCCCAAATACTTTACATTTTTAATTAAATCGTTGGGCGAACCTCTAACAATTTAATTAAGTACCATAACACTATATTTTTTTGTTTTTTTGTATAAAAATTGATTTTTGAAAACAAATTCAATTAATTAATTTAATATGAAAGTGTTTTAAATGCTCAAGTGTATGGAATAAAGTATTCGAGTCATTGGGTTTCCCTCTAATGGCCCAAATACTTTACATTTTTTAATTAAATCGTTGGGCGAACCTCTAACAATTTAATTAAGTACCATAACATTATTTGAAAATCGCGGCGTTGGGCGGAGAAATGATATTCGGGTTATGGTTAACCAAGTATATGAACTTGATTAACCATGAGACCACAGTGCATGGTGATTGGTATATGGACCAATTATTTTTGTTATGATTAATCAAGGCAATGAGGGCCCTAATTAACCTCGTGAGGATGGCCATGCCCATCCCCAACCATGAGACCCTTAGAGAATTTGGTGTGGGTAACCAAAAATAAGAGAGCGGAGGCGTTGTTGATTTTATATTAATTTGAGAGTGAGTGTACGATCGTGAAATAAACATGCAGGCGGATAATGTAATAGCGGATAATAAAAGAAAATAAATTAACACACAATACAAATCGGAATTTAAATAATTATTAGTATAGATATTCTTTTACTTGATGAAAAATCAATTAACAATTTAATTGGTAATTCAACAAATAAAAAACTACCATATGCCAAAATATTATTTAATACATCATTGTATAATAATAAAAAAAAACTTGCATAATATAAATTTTAAAGAGAAAAGTTGAGAAATGGGCCTGATTGGAGCTTTAATCTGGAGGGTGTAGATAGCAATCGAGCCCAAGCCCAAAATCTTCTTTGGATCTTGTGTAGAAGCTCCATGGAGGCATCTTGGTCCACCATTCTGGATCGTTGGATCTGGACTTTGGCAGATCTGATGGCTTAAGCAGGAGGGTGCAAGATAGGTATAATAGACATACACACACTAGATTCGAACAGATCACACAGGTGGTGACAAGTGTCACCACCTACACTAAACAACTCACCTTAGAACTAAAACACCCTTCTTAAACTATATTAACCTATCTATTAGTTAAATAAACATTAACCAAACATGCATATGTAAAAAAAATTAAATTAAACCAAGGTTTTTTATTCACTAAGTTACTAAACATTAATTTTAAATGTGTTTAATATTAAACTAAACTAAATTGTTTTAACATGATAATAAAAAAAAAGAAAACAAATTAACGATTTTTTTATAAAAACTAATAAATAAAAAACAGTTTCTTTTTTTTTAAAAAATAAGAATAATAGCGTTAAAGAAAAGTTTACAAACTCAAATATATATAAAAAAAACAAAGTGAGTTATTTTAACCAGTTTTTAAATTAAACAAAACTTAAGAAGAAAACCCACTAAATGTAAATTAAAGCAAAAATGGAAAAGAAAGCATTTCACTTTCTCATTCACGATGGGTTTCAGTTTTCTTCTTCCTCTCTAAAAACCCTAGCCGCCGCCGCGTTTCGTTTCTCGAACAAGCCCAACTATGGCCGCCGCTTATCTCACTGTCCTCTCGCGATCCGGTTCGCTCCGGCCCTCACCAGTTTCCTCACGGTCTGGTTCGCTCATCCTCACCGGATCTCTCGCGGTTCGCTCACGATCTCACTGTCGCCGTCCTCTCATCGATCTGAACCGCTCTCGACCTCACTGACTTCTCACTCTATTACACTCATCTATGTTTTTGTCACTTCGGTTGTTCCGATTTTTGATTTGAAAACTGTTTGGTTTCGTTATGTTTTACAGATCGGAACTATAACCCTAAACCGCTAAACATGATGGTGATGGTGATGATTTGCGGAAAAGTAAAGAGAGAGAGAAAGAAGGAAGGACGGCGGCCATGGTGGTTCGCAACCTCCTTCTCTTCCTCCAAAAATCGGGTATTACCTTTCGAATCTTTGCTTTCTGGCTATTTCGAATTTCTGAAGGATTTATTTTTCTGGAAAATGATGAGTTTTCAATATCGTTCTGGGTTTTTGGCTTATTGAATCTCAGTTTGGTTTTGGCTTGTTGATGTTTAGTATGCTGTTAGGGTTTGGTTGATGAATTTGGCTAGGGTTTTGAACAGTAGTCTCCGCCTCCTTTGTTATAAACTTAATGTTTTTATACTGTCAGCAGTTAGGGTTTCTTTGTTCTGATCTTTTGAAAAACAAACCTTACCAATGTTTGATGGGCCTGCATCGATTTGCATTGGGCTGATATGTTTCTGATCATTTTTGGCTGTTTTGATGCCTTTAGCTGTTATATCCTCTGCTGTACTGGCTGTTGGTGTATTTGTGGTAAAAACTTGCCTGAAAAGATGCTTGCCATTGCTGCCCTGCATAAAACTCTTGTACTGTCATGCCAAAACTGTTTTTCAAAACTGCTTTTCCTCATCTTCTTTCCACACCTCCTATTGTGAACCAAGGGTACACCCTTGAGGATTTGCAATAACGAGTTTATGGCCGATGATTCGCTATGAGGCCGGTTTTGAACGATTGAAACCCTTGCACAACCTGATTCCGGAAAGAAAATCCTAATGATGATTTGAAAATTGCGCATCTTGTATCTTGTTTATGTTATCATTGCTGTCCGTTTATTGCTAATCACATTTCTTTGCTTGTTTCATGAACATGAGAAATGCTACGAGTTCGGAAGAACAATGAAGGACAGTTTGGAGGATTGGAATGCTCGAGCACGAAGTCAAAACACATTCATGAAGGCATTGGCAGCTTGGAAAATTTCAAAGAGTGTAGAACACACTAGTATTCAATAGGAACTTGTGACTTGTATCCGAAGATTTGATAAGTTGTAAATACATGTTTCTTGATTTGTTCTTACATTCTTGTACAAATACAACTTTGAAATAATGTGATACTCTTGAATTTTCATGAATGCAAGATTTAAAGATTATGTGCCAATTTGAATTTTTAGTTCTAAATCTTCAAATGCTACTAATGTGAGCTTTATCGTTGTAACAAATGTATGAAAGTTGGAAATTCGTTGTGAACAAAATATTCCCAAAAATTTGTCATGAACCAAAAGTAATTTGGTTAAACAAACCATGTCGAAATGTTGATTAACAAATGTATTCAATTCCACTTCAATCTACAACTCCAATCCGTAGCCTTGAATCAAATGAGTGATAACATGGTCATTGCATTTTTTTAGAACTTGGGAAAAATTGTCATGTATGATCTTGATTCAAGTTCTAAAAAAAGAATGAGGTCTTAAGAGAGCTTATGAATGAAATTTGAATATGTATTCAATTTCCTAAATCCTCCTTCGAACTCAATAATGCACATTATAAAAGCTTTGAATTTGTGATAAAAAAAACTCGAAATCAAGTTATCTTGTAATTAAATTAATCCCATTTGAACTTCCGGCCACAAAAGTTTCCATTCTTATCCATTCTCGTAGAAATTCAGACCTTTTGCTTCTTGAGACAAAATTGAAACTCTAAGTTTCAAATGGAACTCTTGATCAAAAACCTCGTCAACTTGCGATTTCACCTTTTGAATTAATCGATAGGTTCCACTTGAAAATAATGGAATCATCAACGCATTTCCAAATCGACCCATATTCAGCAGTGGAGTAAAATTCGGAACCAAACGAATTCCAAAAGGAAGCTTCTAGTTTTTTTTAGAATGCCCCGAATCTTGTGAGCGATGAACGCGACAGGAAAAGATCTCAACATGTGGCAACTTGGACATCCTTAAATCTTGCAAACAGACCCTCTGGACGAATATTTTCACACACGCCATATATCAACTTGCTAGAGCGAACAAAGTTGACGAGCAAACCAAATGCACTAGAACTGGAATTGTTGATCAATAATCGGATAATCATAATCCACCCTTTCACATCTTGAACAATGAATTCGAAACAACAGCAGAACCCAAACTCGTGATGAAATGATCTCCTGAATCAGGAGGTAAAGACATTTAATATAACAAAGCTTCCATAGTTCCATCAAAGACAGACCATTTAATTCAACAATCGAACACCAAGCCCCGAAAGCCGATAGATATGAACGAATAAGATTTAACATTAAACCTCGTCATTTTCAAATATCCCCAAATTGGTCGAAAACACCGCGCCTTTTCTGCTCAACGGAGAAATCTTTGGGAATCAACTCCAATCCGTAACCATAAACCCAGTGATATGAATGCATGTGAGTGTCATGATAAATGCAAAGCCTAGACCAGATAAGATCGAGATAGGAGGGCAAATTTTGGGGTGCAATTGCCCTATTTAATCGTCTTAAACACGAAAGTGAGATTGGTGCTAGCCTTTCGAGCTTTCAAGGTGAAGAAGATTAAATACTACAAGAACAAAAATTTGCTCAGAAGAACAAGTATAAATGTTTTTTGCATTTTTTTTGACTTTCTATTTTTTGTGATTTTTTTGAGCAGTGGGATTTGGAGCAGAGATTACGGTATGTCGGTAAGGATATTAGACATACCTTTGGAAAGAGATCGAGAGACGACTCCAACAAAGGTTTTGAAATATACATGCCGGTAAGGATATTGGACACATAAAGATCGAATATACATGTTCGGTAAGGATATTGAACACATATAGAGCATATGTCGGTAAGGATATTAGACATACACTGGAAAGAGACCGACCGAAGACGACTCTAACAAAGGTTTCGAAAGATACATGCCCGGTAAGGATATTGGACATATAAGGATCGAATATACATGTTCGGTAAGGATATTGAACACATATAGAGAGCATATGTCAGGTAAGGATATTAGACATACACTGGAAAGAGACCGACCGAAGACGACTCTAACAAAGGTTTCGAAATATACATGCCCGGTAAGGATATTGGACATATAAGGATCGAATATACATGTTCGGTAAGGATATTGAACACATATAGGGAGCATATGTCAGGTAAGGATATTAGACATACACCGGAAAGAGACCGACCGAAGACGACTCTAACAAAGGTTTCGAAATATACATGCCCGGTAAGGATATTGGACACATAAAGATCGAATATACATGTTCGGTAAGGATATTGAACACATATAGAGCATATGTCGGTAAGGATATTAGACATACCTTTGGAAAGAGACCGACCGAAGACGACTCTAACAAAGGTTTCGAAATATACATGCCCGGTAAGGATATTGGACATATAAGGATCGAATATACATGTTCGGTAAGGATATTGAACACATATAGGGAGCATATGTCAGGTAAGGATATTAGACATACGCAAGAATGAGACCGGCTGGAGCAGACTCACTGGGGGAAAGATATATGGAATGGTAAAATCGTCGATCGAAGACGAATTCACGGGGAAAGAGGCCAAACAAAGGGGACTCTAGCAAGGATTGCCAAACTATGTTGGGCTTTAAAAGTTTGCGAATATGCAAGAAACTACAATATCCCTCAGGCCAAAGGCGGGGTGTAATTCTTCAAGAGTGGCAATTATATGAATTACCACACACTAAGTATGGATACTCAAATAGTTGAGAAGCAAGAAAGGTTAGACACCGACTCTTACTCGCACTCTAACGACAGAGGCAAACACGGGTAAGAATACCAAAAATAAGAATTTGCAAAAAGCAAGACGCTTGGTAAATATATTGAATTGAATGATGTAGGAGACCGACACTGGGTCAAAAATGAAGATAACAACAAGAAGAATTTCTTGAGGGAACTCTGACTGGGAATACCACTTGGGGATTTTTTTTATAAATTTCTCTTCGGAGACGCAAAAGGCACTCGAGAAACACTTTAATCTGGCTTATGCTTAGATGCATGTTTGAGATTATTATTTTTTTGCGTAATGCTCCATATCAATGGAAATGCTACGCTTTTTTTTTGAGGATGCTATGCAATGCAATGATGCATGTTTTAATGATTCATCCAGGACTAAAGGCAATTGTGATGAGAAACATCAACCCTTCATGAATTGAATACAATCATCTGGTCTTCATCGAAGAGATGATAGTCTGGACCCTGATAGGGGGAATTGTGGAATGGAAGTATCATCTTTCAATGGTTAGCATCACTGGGGAAGTAACTCCTGGAGATTATCGTTCATCTGGGATGACAATCGTATTACGTAGAGTTCCTGATTTCGAGCTCTAGCCTAAGAGGGGTCGACAACATCTTCTGGCACAAGTGAGCCTTTGAAAATGATCTTGCTGGTGTAAACCGTTCTTTGCGATCTTCTGCTTCGGGGAAGGAGCAATAACATCCAAGGGCGCACATATGCCATGGATATCCCTTGTGGGAGAGAAAGAAGTTTTGTTGGAGATTTAAGCTCAAACGTGCAACGCTCTTTATTTAAAAATCTTTGCATAACAAAACCTGTAAAACAGGAGATATAACAATAATTCTGCTGCAGTGATCAACTGTTTCAATCGTTAATGCCATGTACCCGTAATTCCGAGTAACTTCAGAAATTATGCCATGTGCCGTTGGGCACTAATGTTTTTATGTGCAAAGTTTATTAAAAACATCGGACGCCGTTTTTGTAAACAAAACAGTTAAAAATACATGAAAATAAGACAGAGATAAATGATAGAAAAACACAGTTTGGATGAAAGTAATTTTATTGATTGATTAGCCGTAAATGAGCATTTACATCGAAGCAAATCTGAAAAGAGGCAATTGCTTATACATCAAAGTTAAAAGAAAAGGTGACAATAAAAATCATGGATTTTGTCGAATCCTGAATCCGCCATGCTCTTCACAACTTCAACATCCCTTAACATTGAGCTATCCGAAATGCTCCGATTAGCCTAAGCCTCAATCCCTCTGGATTATCAAGTTTTTGTAAATAGCCGACCAAAACATGTGTCGTGCAGATTGTAGTCGTTCGCCTTGAATCCCTAATTTTTGCCTGGACCGCCCTTTCGGGTTTTCAATCCACCGGGATACCCCTTTTTGCCCAAGCCGCCCTTTCAGGTTTTCGACTTGCCGGGTGTACAATCTTTTATATTTATCCCTAACTTTTGCCCGAACTTCTTGGTTCGTCGGGATGCCCTTATTTTGCTTAGGCCAGTCAACCTAACGGGTCTCTTTTATGCGAAGTATTTTTTGACTACATCTGCATTGATCGGGTGAGGGAAATCCTCTCCATCCATAGTTGCGAGCAACATAGCTCCTCCAGAGAAAACTTTCTTCACCACGTACGGTCCTTCATAATTTGGAGCCCACTTGCCCCGAGCGTCGGTACTATTGGGAGGCAAAATTCTTTTCAGACAAGGTCACCACTTGGAAATTCCGAGGACACACTTTCTTGTCGAAAGCCCTTTTCATACGCTTCTGGTATAGCTGTCCATGACAAATAGCTGTCAATCTCTTCTCGTCGATGAGATTCAATTGGTCGAGTCTGTTTTGAATCCATTCAGCTTCATCGAGTTGCACATCTGTTAAAATCCTTAAGGAAGGAGTTTCAACTTCTACAGGTAGGACTGCTTCCATACCGTATACCAAGGAGAAGGGAGTTGCCCATGACGTGCGTGAAGTGCGGTAGCCGTAAGGCAAATGGCGCATCTCGTGCCAATCCTTGTAAGTGACAACCATCTTTTGCACAATCTTCTTGATATTTTTGTTTGCCGCCTCCACAGCACCATTCATTTTTGGACGGTATGGAGAAGAGTTATGATGTTTTATCTTGAAATCGTCGCACAACTCTTTCATCATTTTGTTGTTGAGATTCGAGCCATTATCAGTGATGATCTTCTCGGGAACCCCATAGCGACAAATGATATTATGCTTGATGAAGCGTGTGACCACTTGTCTAGTGACACGAGCATAAGATGCTGCCTCAACCCATTTGGTAAAGTAGTCAATGGCAACAAGGATGAATCGATGTCCATTAGAAGCGGTGGGCTTAATTTCTCCAATCATATCAATGCCCCACATCGCAAAAGGCCATGGAGAAGTCAAAACATTCAATGAAGAAGGTGGCACATGCATCTTATCAGCGTAAATTTGACATTTGTAGCATGTTCTGGCATGGTTGTAGCAGTCATTCTCCATGGTGGACCAATAATAGCGCTCTCAAGATCTTCTTGGCCATGGTGTGTCCACTAGAATCGTCCGAATGAGCCTTCATGAATTTCTTCTATAATCTTATTTGCTTCGTGTCTATCCACATCGAGCAAAGCAGTCATAGTTCCTTTTATACAACACACCCCGTTGAGGAAAAATTTAGCGAGTACTTGCGAGCCTTCTTATCAACGATGGAGGCATCTTCGGTATTCTTTCGTCTCGAGATACCTTTTGATGTCATAGAACCAAGGTTTTCATCTTCACCTTCTACTTCATAGCGAGCAGCAGCTCATCCAACCTCATTATAGTGATAGATGGGGCGTCATTCGCCCATCGACCTTAAACATGGATGACAGAGTAGCCAACGATCGCAAATTGTTCTCCTCCCTTGGGATGTGATCAAAAGTGATTTCGTCGAAATAAGGGATCAACTTCAAGACATGATCTCGATATGGAATCAAATTCGGGTGGCGGGTCTCCCAATCTCCATTGATTTGACTAATTACCAAAGCGGAATCTCCATATACCGCCAAGATTTTAATTCTCAGATCAATGGCTGCTTCAATCCCGAAAATACAAGCTTCGTACTCGGCCACATTATTGGTGCAATCGAAACAGATTCTGGCAGTGAATGGAATATGAAAACCTGTTGGAGAAGTGATAATGGCGCCAACGCCATTTCCTAATGCATTTGAAGCTCCATCGAATGCCATTGTCCACCGCGAGCCTGGCTCGGGTCCCTCCTCAGGGCCTGGAATGTTACAATCTCTGATATACATAATGTCCTCATCAGGGAACTCAAACTTCATCGGCTGATAGTCATCATCTAATGGTTGTTGAGCGAGATAGTCCGCCACCGCACTACCTTTGATAGCCTTCTGAGTAGTGTATTGGATATCATATTCTGTCAGGATCATTTGCCAACGGGCTATCCTTCCTGTGAGAGCTGGCTTCTCAAAGATATACTTTATCGGGTCCATTTTGGAGATCAAGAAAGTAGTGTGAGTCAACATGTACTGTCTGAGTCGTTTTGCCGCCCATGCGAGCGCACAACAAGTCTTCTCCAATAATGAATACCTTAATTTTTTTTTTTCAAATAAATAATTTTTTTGAATAGAGTCAGAGGTATTTTCAAAATATACAAATATAGAAAGCCAGATTTAAAAACGGGAGTGGCAGTACAAATTCTCTCAAAAATATTGTCATAGAGAATTGCTAGCTTCACATTCCTATTTTACATTACACCGTATATGAATACGGTAGAATTCACTTTAACCATTATTTATATTATTTTTTGTGTATTAGAATTTGAATCAAGAGGCAAAATGATATTTACGTTAAGGTGTAAATAGAATACGGTATTATAATTTGGTGTAGCTCTAGCATTTCTCTATTTCATATGACATCAATTATTAGTTTTAAATTACAGTGGTGTATGGTGTTATTATGAAATTGAATTTTCTTACACCGCCTTATATAACTACATGGTAAAATGTGAATTTTTTTTAATAATCAAGTATTAAAAAAAAAATCATATTTTGGAGAAAATAACGCAAATAACTATGTTTCAGAAAACATTTAAGAGAGAACGTTATTTCGGATGACGCATACACTGATCAAATGCACTTAGGCGTCATCCCACATAGCACATGCACTTGCTGCAAGTCATGTGAGATGGCGCATGCACTCTGTTTTTAGGTGTAGGCGCCATCTGAGATGGCTCCTACGTGTATTTATGATTTTTATAAATACAACACCCATGTCTCATTCATTCTTCACATTTTCTCAACTTTTCTTCTCTTTTTCTCTTTTTTTTTGTGTCATGACATCACCATACATCCGTACCAGAGATGAATACGTTATTTTCTCGGTCACCAAACCTCCGATGAAAATGAAATTTTGGCACATTTTTACCATGGTCAAACTGAAAAAAGAGTTGATGCGGTGGTTAGAGGGAGAAATTGAAGTCGGGGAAGAAATTAGGCGGATCCAGAGGAAAAGAACGACCATGAATTGCACAACTGGACAACCTCGAATTTGGTTGGAGAAAGTCAAAATAGACGTAGACGTTATCGCGATGATGTATAGATCCGATGAAATCGTTTTGACGGTTGTAGTATCTTAGATATTTGTTTGTGTTGTTTATGTTATATTTTCATGTTGTTTTAATCGTGATGTGTTTTAGTTGTTGTTTGCGTAGTGGTTGTTTTTAGTGTATTGGATGTTGTAAGAAATGCTCTTAATGAAAAACAGTTCAGTTAAATTATAAAAAAGTGCAGATACATTTCATACAAGTATCATGTTGTGGAGCTTGTAGCACGAGTGAGACAATTTTTTCAATTGTGTCCGACCTGACGACACAAACCACATTTTCTTTCAAGTTTGCCAAGCTCGTCCATTTCAGTTGTGATACGCTTGATTTTAGGACGACCCCTTTTATTCCTTCGCATTTGATGATTATGTCAAACTATCTCCTATTCGTACTCAGGCTAGTAATCCGGTTTCGCCACCACCGCAAATCTGTTATTGTGTACGTTGAGCAACGTCTCTGACTTGTAAATGGGAGATATAAGTTTTAACATATCCTGATGTGTATCCGCACACGCCACAATGACATGAGAGAAAGGAATACGGTACGTTTGAAACTTTCCACAATCGCACCAACGATCTGGTAACAGAACCATATACTATTTTCTTGGCATCCCCCTCGTTGTGGTCGATTGTCTCTTTAACAACAAAATTATGGCTATGCCGATCGAACCTTGTAACAAGATGGGTGTTGGCTTTTTCACTTTTTGCCTTAATATATTTCATGCATATCTCACTCCACAGTTGCCCCGATTGTAACACCACATTCCACATTTCACCTCTTTGTGCAAACAATGAAGTCATCCTAAAATAGGTGGATGTCACCAAAGCGGTAACCGAGAGGTTTCATATGCCTTTGAAAACACCGTTCATTGATTCAATAAGATTTGTTGTCATGTGACCATATCTCCGTCCATTGTTATATGAGCTCGTCCATTTCTCCACCGAAATATTATCAATCCACGTACATGCATCCGGATTTGAATCTCTAATCTTACTACGGTAGTACTGGAACGTAGGTTGTGTTAATGAATAACCCGTGTTCATTACTGTTTTCCAAAGTTGCTTGTCTTTGATCTCCCACGAGAATTTTTGGACGATATGTCTAACACAGTAGAAATGCACTAAAGGGGGGGTCATGCTAACCATTTGCAGGATTATTGTATGCACTTTCAATAGATGCATGTCTGTCTGAAATCAAGCAAAGACCAGGTTGCAGAGCCACATGTGTTCAGATATTCTTGAGAAAGAAACTCCAAGCACCGCCAGTCTCTCCCTCGACTAGAGCAAATGCAATTAGGAAAATGTTAATGTTACCATCTTGTGCAATTTCCATCAGGAGAGTGCCTTTGTACTTCCCATACAACCATATTTCATCTATCTGAACAATAGGTTTGCATGACGTAAACTCTTTTATGAAAGGTTCAAAAGCCCAAAACACTTGACTAAAAATTCCATTCCCATTGACACAACTATCGTCTGGGGCATACGCTGGCAGTGTTTCTATAGTATAAACAGTGTCGGGAGCATAAAACTTAAGTGCATGCAGATATCGCGGTAGCTCTTTGTATGAATCCTCCCAGTTTCCAGAGTGTTTCAATCGCCTTGGTCTTTGCTAAACATGCCTTTTATATGTCAGAGTGTAGTTGAAAACTATTGTGATGTGAGCGATTATTGTTTTCACCTTCAACGAAGGATCTTTTTTGATGAGAGGTAAGATCTCTTGACACATAAGTTGATAACCTAATTTGCGATGATCTTGTGATTATGTAGAACTAACACAAGCATGTATGGTTATGGAACCTATAACCCAACAATCACTTCTCAACCTGTATGATGCGGTGAGTTTGAACATATATTCTGGATGATGTATGCATTGTATTTTGTACCGTTCTGTATTTACTCTGTCTATGTGATAATCAACAGAGTTAATCATGTGGAACATTTTTATAGCTCTTATACAATCTTCCCTTGTACAGGGAATACTGTTAATTTTATGTACTTACAATTGCTTGCTGACTTTGATCAAACAAGAAGGTATAGTTGGGGTTGTGCTGTTTTAGCCCATCTATATAGTTCTTTATGTAAAAACGCAAGGAAAGACACATGTACCTTTTATGGTTGCGCTTTCTTGCTCCAGTCATAGGGTTGGTGGAGAATGGAGTCGTAAAACCCCATCAACAACAATGCATTCATGTTTCCATACGCAACAAAGTAAGTCAATATCGTAAATATTTTATTATTTATATCTTCCCAATTACATATTTTAAAAGATTTTTTTATCATTCATCTAGGTTCTGTGCGAAGGGCATGGATTACATCAAAAATCCAAGAAACAACTCGCTATATATCTTAATCTCCTAGAACACATTGGACCGGATGATGTTAGTACCTCTACAATCTTTATCTTTTTACTTAGTTATTTTTTAATTTATCAAAATACTAATATAATTTTATTTGCAGTTTATATGGAGATCCTATTTGGGTTTGGACCATGATCCCAACCACAATGATGCAACTGTTTGGACAGCAAAAACTTCAATCATCTGGTTCAACATAATGGAGATGCACCAAAGTGATCGTGTGAACATGCAGTTCAGAATGCATAAAGATATACCCGGCAAACCAACTGGTTTGGATCCGTACCATCTCAGACGGGTCGATGTTCAATGGGGTGCTGCTAATTAGAAACAATACACTAAGAATTAGTGTAAGATGTGGAAAAGGTGTGACTGATATGTCTTACAATTCCCTGTTTTCCTCACCGAGTCTAACATGCAACACACCAAAGAATATTATGAATGGTACAAATTGGTTACAAACCCGGAAATGTTTGTCTGTGACCCAAAATATCTTGTCGACCCACGCACACGATGGGTAGAATACTCAATTCCCCAACAACAGCCCCCACAACAACCCCTGCAACAACAACAACCACAACCCCAACACACATCCACATACCACCAAACACCAAGCCGATACCGACCCACAAACACCCAACCCCAATTTCAGCAGCCACACCAATACACCCATATGCCCAACACCCAACCTCAATACGAACCTCAATTCCCATACACTGAAATTCCTCACACACAATTCCAGTATTCTGAACCATGACCATTTATCCAATACCTGATGTGGGCCCCTCGTCATCTAACTTTTCTCATCTTAGCCCAGATTCAGGCATGGTTGAAGAATATGATCCAACTAACCCAACTTACCATCAACCACCACAATCCAGTAGTTCTCATCAATCACAATACCAAACTCCCCAAGACCAATTTCAGTTTTACCCCCTTATTTCGACGAATACTGCTATCGACCACCCATGGAACCCCACCCACCACCGACACGACCAAATTTTGAGGGCATGGGTAACTGATTATTTCAAAGCGAATTTTTCGATTGTGCTGATTTGACGGATTTCATAGATCCTGGTCGCATTCACTACGACGCTGGACCCTCGACCCAGCCGCAATAGGAAATTCGTCGTTATCCAATAAGAAATAGGCGGGAGAACGCGGTTGAGGAACCTAAACTCGTACTTGATATTATGAAATTGTTTCTTTCATTATGTAATCCTTTTATTATTAATGCAAATCAACTTTATTCATAATCGTTTCGTAATTCTCTAATTTTAATTTTTTTTAAGATTGCACTTAGGCGCCATCTGAGATGGCTGAGTGCAGACTGGATGCACCTATGCGCCATCTAGGATGGCGCCTTCACTTAAAAAATGACTATATACGCTATCTGGGATGACACTTCCTCTTGAATATTTTCTGAAACATAGTTATTTGCGTAATTTTTGTCAAAACATGATTATTTGTGTTTTTTTAATACTTGATTATTAAAATAAATTCGCAAAATATTCTTTGTGTACATAAATCAAACTATATATAAACTACATGACAAAAATGTTCTTGTGCACTTAAATCAAAGTAAAATAAAATATTAAAAAATTAATGTTAGTATAGTGTTGTTAAAAAATAGTGTAAAAATATTCTTTCCCGCGCTATAAGTATTCTTGTTAAATAAATAGTAGTTACTCTATAATAGGAGTATTTATTTATGTTAATAAAAATTCTCAAAATAGGAAATATGATTCATAAGATAGAATCCCAATTCTTTGTTAGGTAAATATATATTTTCAAAGCTGTCAATCTCTGGTCGTGAGTCTGCCGCCAGCTGTGACGCGTTAAAACCAAATCAAGCCTTCGAAAATTGATTTATTTTCCAACTTTCAAAACCAAATTTTACTTAAAATATTTAATTAATAACATACTTTAAATAAAATTTTAAGATAAGCACAGCTAGTATATTCCTGTTCAAACAAATAAAAAAAGAATATCCATAAAAAAAAACTCAGCCTTTATCACGTTTTCAATTTGTTTTCAGATTTCTTTTTCGTCTATAAAATCCACCATTCATATCCATTCAAAACCTTCCTCACCTACCCTCTTATCTCAACACCAATCTTCGCAATCTTAATTCGATCTAGGGTTTCTCTATTCCCAATTTTCCCTCCATAAACCGTTGTCGATCTAGGGTTTCTGATTTGATTCCCAAAAAACTTCCATGTTTATGGAATTTCTATGACGCTGGTGAACCCTATCCGACGCATCCGTCTCCAACATTCATTCTCAGTAGCATTCCTCTACTGGTTTTACGTCTTTTCATGAACTCCATGAAAACACCCTAATCTCTCCAATCTTTTCCCCTTTTCTGAATTTTTCTAATTAGATCTGCCAAATCTCCCCCAATTTATTTGAAAAAACAATGGCTTCCGGTGAGCGTCGTGGAAGTTCTGGTTCAGACGGAGGAGATCCACTCCTCCTGGAAGAGAGAAAAAGAAAGCGAATGCTGTCGAACCGCGAGTCCGCTAGGCGGTCGAGGATGAGGAAACAGAAACTGGTCGAGGATCTGACTGAAGAAGCTGGGAGATTGAAAATTGAGAACGATCGTCTTAAGCAGAACATTAAGGCGACGGAGGAGGCCTGTGCTGAAATGGAGGCCAAAAACAATGTGATTAGGGCCCAGAAAAAGGAACTGTCAGACCGATTGGTATTTGTCAACTTGATGGCGGCGGAAAAGGCTGAAGCTGCTGCTGCTAATGGGCGATCCAATGATTTGGATCTGTTTCATCATACTCTTCTCAAGCCGCGGTTTATGCCTCCATCTAATTATTCTCTCATTGCTGATACGTGGATGCATTGATCTCCTACTTTGTTTGATTAATTAGTGTTTTTTATGTTTGGTTTAATTAGTGTGTTTTATGTTTGGATTGTGTTTTGTTTTATGTCATTGAATAAGGCTTTGTTTTAGAGAGATTCTTATGTAATGTCCTTTTTTATATTATGGAAAAAGTTAATGTTAATATGTCAATGCTATTGGCATGGATTTGGTTTGTAAATGCTATTGGCATGGATTTGGTCTGTTTTTTCAAGTTTAATGTGCTTTTGTACTTCTTGTCAAATCTAATAGTTATGAATTGTTTCGGTAACATTTTATAATACTAGTAAAGATAAAAGTGGATGTGGTTTTCGATAGATTAATTGAAGACCTAGTCATAATTTTTAGATTAATTAATCATGTGATTGATTTTCATACAAATGAGTAAGAGTTTGGAAATCATGGCAGTCATAAAATTAACAGATGAAGTATTTGACCTTGATGGTCAAGGATATTTGGATATCACTTTATTTTTCTCGTGAATAAATGAGGGGAAAGCCCTAAAACAAAAGACAAAAATAAAGAAAGATATTAAAAGCCTCTTAAGTCCTAAGATTTTGTTTTGGAGTTTGAATGGGAAGGGAAGAGAGAGTTTAAAAAACTGAAGAATGAACTCTTAATTGGTTTTTTAATTATAATTTATATTTTTATTATATTTTAAAAGGTTTATATTGGATGTCACTTATATTGTGTTTTCTGTAGAAATATGAACTCCTTCATGACGAAGGGGAGGAGAAGAAGGTCCTAAAGTAGGCCATTTATTATGTCTTATTGGAGAGAAAACTCTACAAGATGGAAAAAGCCTCCTCAATGCTACGATGTGAAGGAGAGCATGAAACAACCTTGATATTTGTTGAAGTTTATAAATTATTGCAAGCAATAGCCATATTTGCGGTAAGGCTCTCAACCAAAAATTACTTAGGGTAGACTACTATTGGTTCACCTTGTTAAAAGAGTGTGGTGTTTGTTGAGAAATGTGACCAATGTCATAGGCACGCCGACTTTCATTATGCTTCAACTGATCTGTTTTACTAGTGAATGATGAACATTCTAGGCCCATTTCGTATAGAATTTGGACAAATGAAATTTTTGATTGTAGGAGTCGACTACTTCACAAAGTGGCAAAGTTGTCGTCAAAATTACACCAGAAAGAGTTCAACGTTTTTATAGGGAAAAAGTCATATGTAGGTTCAAGTTGCTAGGTGTCATCGCGTTTGACAATGGAAAACCATTTTCTAGCACCTAAGTCACTGAATTTTGCAACGAATTAGAAGTACAAACAAATGTTGTCTATGATGTCCATCCCCAAGACCATAGACAACATTAAATAAGGGTGTCTCTAGCTTTTAGTGGCGGGTGTTTGGATTGATCCATGGCCTCTCCCTCTCGGCGTCCTTTTTCATGGACGGGGTCTGAGAAGGGCGTGGCGCTTTAGATAATTCAAGACACACGCCTCAGATGTACATAAGTCCCTTAAGTGAGAGGCATGAGAATGGTAATGTGTTTTAGATAATTTGGGTTGTAGGCCTCAGTCATACATAAGCCTCCCAAACGCGGGGCCTCAGAAGGGTGATGCACTTTAGATAATCCATACTATAGGCCTCAATTATCAATTATACATAAGCCCCCAAGCGCGAGGCTTGAGAAGGGCGAGGCACTTTAAATAATTCACGATGTAGGACTCATTCATACATAAGCCCCCTAAGCGCGAGGCTTTAGAATAGCAACACACTTTAAATAATTTGGGTTGTAGGACTCAGTCGTAAATAAGCTTCCTAAGCGTGAGGCATGAGAAGGGCGGGGCACTTTAGATAATCTGGGTTGTAGGTCTCAGTCGTACGTAAGCCCCCTAAATTCGAGGCCTGAGAAGGGCGAGACATTTTAGATAATCCAGACTGTAGGCCTCAGGTGTACATGAGGGTTTATCTATTGTTTCTACTACAATTTTATGTTTCTCTTTCTGCCACGTGTAGGACAGGGTGTCACGATGTTCCTACTCTGAACCAATTTTCTATTATAATGAGGATTTTTATTGTGGGAAGCATAGCGTTTTAGCCATAATGATGGCTTTAAGGGGAAACATGTGTATTTAATCCTACTTAGTAGGAACTATTCATTTCATGCAGCTGTTGAAACACTTTATTTAAGCTAACTTTCTTGTTTTCATTTTATATTCTTCCATTTTCTACTTTTTAAAAATAGTTTCTTATTTTCTTGATCTTGTTCCTATGGTTTTCTTGCTTTCCTTGTGATTATCGTCTCATGTATTGAGCATATTTCAATCTTTCTCAAGAAATTTTTGCAACTTCTTAATTTATTTTGAATTTTTACTTATTCATTTTAGTTATATTATGATGGTCATTTATGAGTGTGATAATTCAGGTAGAGTGGTGGCGTTTGCGTCCGCGTTAGAACGACAACAATTATGGGATGAGTATGTTAAGACATTTAAATCTAAATTTGGTAAAATTGATTGGGGGTTCATAAATAGGGTATATGGTGATTTCGTTAACCTTTTGTTCTCTAGCGACAATGACTTATTCTTCTTCCTCAAGTTAGGTTGAAGTCATCATAGAGTTTTCATGTGCTTCATTTAATCAAGTTTTCTTGAAGATTGATTCTGCATGTTTGAGTGATGAGTACGTCGACTCTTTTAGGACGAGTGTTTGTATTTATAACATTGATGATGAAAGTGATGTTGTTGTGGAGTCGTGCCTTCTGGGCGAGAATATTTGTACGTATCAGTCGCCTATATCTCCTGGAGAGTTTTTATTTTATTTTTATGAGAAGGTGTTGGAGACCCTCCGAGTTGTGGTGCCCTTTACGGATTTTAAGGGGAAGGTGTTGACTACCCTAAATGTTGCCTTCGTGAGGCATTAACCCAACAATTGGGGTTTTGTATGATCATTTGTGATCGTGTGTGGTGCCCTTGCAGTGACGCCCACCTTGGGTGTGTTTTTTTTACTTTTTATGAAGCTAAAAGTGTTGGGAGTTGGGGTTGGGTTTCTCTGGAAGGTACTCCTCGCCACGACCTATTTCAGGATTATTCTTCTAATTTTAAGAATTATAAAGACAAGTTTATTAGGGTGTGGGGTAATAAAAATTGTCCTTTAGTTTTGTACAATGAAGATGAGTCTTATCTCTTTCTGATTTGCTGGTCCCAGGACCCCATTTCTATCAGAGGCTATGACCCCACTAAGTTATGTGAGTTTGAGAAGGATGTGGTGCAGGTTTTGGATCCTTTTGAATTCCTGATAGTCCGTAGGCTTTTAAACCATGAGGATGACCTCATGAGCCTCCATCTTTCTAGGTAAATAGAGTGTCGTCTCTGTTTTAACCTGTTTTTGGTATGTTGTTTTATACAAAAATGTGTTTCCTTTTATTTTTACAGGAAAAATGACAAACTTGAACCTCAAGGAGAGAATGTATCTATTGGCGAAGGCTAAAGCTCTTTGTGGAGAGGGTGGTGGTATAGCCAAGAGTGATCCGTCAGGGATCATTGTTTGGTCCTAGAAATTAAAAATCCCAGGTTTGAAGAAGTGTTTTCCCAAAGTGTTCCTATTGCTACTGAAGATAGACGATGGGAAAGCTTATGTTGGGTCATCGAAGTCGGGTGAAGATGATGATTTTGAAAGCTTTTTAGGAGGGTCCTCCAGTGGCGTCGGAACTGGAGGTTCTTCGCCCTGTCCTTCTATTTACTGTGGAAAATGGTAAACAACCGTTGGTCCTCCCTATGTCCTAAAACTAAGGGTTACTCGCAAGATCGACCAGTTCATCTTAAGACTCGTTCTAAGATGTTTGATATTGTACCGGTTTTGTCGAATTATACCCTAGTCAAGAAACGGTTTTCTAAGACCAAGGAAATAAGTACAACGACTTTCCACATAGAGATTCGACTGACTGACTGGTAACTCGTGACCGACAACAGGTTCCGGAAGAAATAAGATTCAACAAACTAACTAGTTTGTGACTCGTGACTGACAGACAGTGTTGAAAAGTTCACGCGAAGCAGAAGAAAACATACAGGTTTTGCTCGAAGGTGAATATAAGGCAGTAAAAACATTCAAAAGATAACGTGAAAAGATAAATTGATTGCATTGAAATAAAGGTGGCGACTCACGTACATCAAAAGCTTAACAACTCTTTCTTCCTTACGCACGAAATTGGGCAGAGTTTTGGCAAGGGATTTGAGCGTACAAGTGAACACATAAAATTTATAGTAAAATGACTTATTTATAGTAATTTACAAGATAATTGCCTAAGGAAATCTACGGATGAAATTGAAACTAAAAGTAACTGCTTCACAAGATTTCACCATCTGTTTGGCACCTAAGATACACGATCTCTTGAAGTAACTGCCTAGAATTTTCAAAGTTTGAATTTTCCTCGCTTTGTTATTGCAAAAGGTTAACTGCTCCTAGCTTTGATGCACCTCAGAAAGAATGAAATTTCTCTAAATCCAATAGGCTCCCTCTTCGACTGTATTTGAACTTCGACTGATTCCTTCACTTAGTCCAAAGTTTGTCGAATCGACCAACATTCCTTACCTTATTCATCTGGTCGATGTAGCTCGTCTTCGACACCTTTGTCTTGGACCTTTTTTCCTTCTGGTCACAGATTTCGAATTTTCATGAAACTCTCTTTTTTAAGTATCAACCCTAATCAAGGCCAATTGTACCTTACAGGTGTCTTCACATACCTCAAGAAATTTCAGGGTAACAAAATTCCCCCCCAGAGATGCCATTTTTGAATTGAACTGTCGACCCGTGAGACAATGGCAAAATGCCATTTTTGAATTAAGTTGTCGACCCATGAGATAATGGCATCTATTAAGTGTCGGGATTCCGTTCGACCGAGTCATTTCCACAACTTCACAAAGTGGAGTTACTGTTCTGTCTTTTTCATGACGTCAAGCAATCATGGCATCATATCCCACTTTACGCTTTGAGACGTGGGTCCATTAAATGCATCATGATGGCGCTTTTGGTGGAAGACATGGCCTACCACGCTACTGTTAGGATCTTACCACATGTGTCCCTCTCTTGCCACGCTTTGGAACTTAGGAAAAATCAAAAGCTTTTCCAGTGTTGTCTTTCGTCACACGCCGGCTATAAATAGCCCTACTCCATTTTTTCCTTTTCTTTCTCTTTTTTCTCTCACGATTTTCTTCTTCAAAAAAAAAACTCAGACCTCAGAAATCACAAGTTTCTCCATTTTTGTTATTGCCAAGCTCATTCAACCTTTACTCATGGCAAGTGACCAAATCAAAACCGCTCGGAGTTTGGTCGGGGTTTGTCGAGGAAAGCGTACTCCCCCTTGTTTGAACTCGGAATTCGCACAATCGATCAAGATACGCTCCCGAGAAGTGGTGAGGGGAGTGTAGCCATTGAATCGACCCAACGAACCCTTGTGGTTTCTTGAGTCGTGGGGTTTGTCTTCCCGCCTTCTTTCTCTTCCCCGACGAGATATCGAGGGCTCTTCATTCTTGGAGCTCTTGACGTATTCCCTATATCGGGTGTCGCGAGAAGAGTTTGCGGCTTCTTTTTCCTTGTACTGGATGTATGCTTGGGCCTTCAGTAGGAAATCATCCAATGTGGAGGGTGTTTCGATGCCTACGGCCTTCACGAAATTGCTACGAGGGCGCAATCCTCTTTCGAGGAGATATTTTTTCCTATCATCTATCGTCGAGACTTGGAAGGCTTCTTGATTGAACCTCTCGATATACGCTCGGAGAGATTCCTCTCTGCCTTGAATGATGGATTCTAGGGATGCCTCTGATTTTGGATGTCGTCGAGAGGCGGTGAAGTGTCTGGAGAATAGTCTCCCCAAGTGCTTCCAGGATGTGACCGATCCGTCGGGCAGACTTTTATACCACACGAAGGCCCCTTTCCTCAAGGTTATGGGAAACATGCGACATTTGATGGCCCCACGAACTCCTCGATAATCGAACAAGGCATCAATATTCTCGATATGTTCGTTAGGGTCGGTGATATCATCGCATTGACCGAGTCTGGGAGGTTTCTCTAGGCTGGATGGAATATGAATATCTATGATAGCCCGACAAAGAGGACCGTGATGCTCGTCTTCATCGCTCTGGTCGAGAGATAAGGAGACGAAACGATTGTTTCTCCTGTGATGGAGGAGAGTTCTCTCTCCTCTCTTGGTTTGGGTGACGGATAACGATCGCGAGAGCGATATGATTCGTTCTTCATCCTCTTGTGCGAGGGAGATCCCAAATTTTTCCAAGGTGGGGTATGTCCCCTCTTTTTCGGAATATGTCGGTCGGGATAATCTTCTTTCCGAGCAGGTCTTCTTGGTGAGGGACTACGGGAAATGACCGCTTTAGATCTCTGAGGTGAAGAGCGGGGGAAGTTCCTTTCTAGAGCCTTGATGCGCTGGCCCCGTTGAAGGAGGAGACTATTAGTCTGATTGAGGGCTGAAAGAATAACAGCTAATGCTGGATCCGCGTTGATCGACAGTGGTGCCGAAGGTTGAGGGATGATGGGGTCATCAGCTTGATTCTTGGTGTTCTGGTTATCCAAGAGGAAATCTTGGTCGACAGCATTTTCAGAATCTAGGGATGCGGTCCTACCATCCTTGTGATCAATGGTGTCCTCTAAACAAGGAGAGGGAATAGTCATGTCTATTTTTCGGACAAGTGAGAGAACAGTCTTGCCGAAAAGAAGTTGATCGTTGAAATCGACCATCTCGTGAGGAGTTTCGAGAGTATCTTTGTTCTTCTGGTATCGGGATGATGAATGAAGAAGTGGAAGATATTTCCCACAGACGACGCCACTGATCTGAGCAAGTGATCAGAATCGGAGACGGCCGGAACAATAGATGGTCCTTCGAGCAAGTTGATGATGAGGAGAGAGTGGTGTACCTGCAAGGCACTCCGATGCTAAAGTAAGCAAATGATCAAGGTGAAGATAAGAGAATATTAGGGTTGTTAGAGTAAGAATGTGATACCTTGCCCCCAAAGATATGAGGGTTTATATAACGGACATAGGAGGACTCTTATTGGTTGCTATATTTGGACCGAGATATGTGGGTCCGCAAATATAGTCGTTTGAACTGACTATGTCAAAATCGAGCGACTATGCCCGCAACTAGCCGTTATGTCAAGCAGGAGGGACATAACGGACGCAGTTTACGGGGGAACGAATCGTGGATTAGATTGATCTATGTCAAGCAGGGTATATGCGACGTGGACAACTAGGAGTCTTGAATATGCCGCCGAAGTTAAACAGGTCGACGGAACTAAGGGAGGTAAGACCTGCCCAAAAGCTTTCGGACAGTCCGAAACAAATATACTCTGCCTTCTCTCGACCAATATAGAAGAAATCATCACATTATTCTTCAGAAACAATATGTTTGTTGAGATTCTTACCATTTTTCATGGTTTCACTTTGACTGGGAAATTGTTATGGAATCCAAATCTAAATGTCGTGGACTCTTTTGCAAATTCTTCAAATTCATTTCATATCATATTGCAGTAGCTCAAATTGTAAGATATATACTTTACAATTGATCTTTCTCTTACCCACTCTCTAATGGAAGGAACATGTGTGCAAATTGATTAGTAAATTTGGTATAAAAAAAAAAATCAGAGCATGTGGACTAGTCTTAATTTTAGAAATCTTGTTTTAAATTTGTTTTTATTTCTTTAGTTTGCTTAGCATCAAAAAAATTACAAAATTATACTTACTGATATAAGTTGTGACTTCAATAATGGGCATAACAAAACCAAAAAAACTAAATATTTTCTTGTTTTAAAATAATTAAAATTTGACATTATGCTAGAAGTAGAAACTATAAACAAGAGTAATAGGATGAAGCTAGAATGATGAATAGTTTACTTGTAAAGTTGGTGTATATGAATTATTCAACCTTTACTTCAATAAAAATTACTAATACACAACAGAAATGATAATAATATAATGGAGTTTTGACTTGAATTGATAGTATCAATCAGTTATCATAGGTGCGGCACTCATCAGTCTCCGGGTTGTCCTTGCAGTATTCCTCAAGAGGGTCCGATCCCTTATTCTTATCCCTGGCATGGCTCGCCGCCGCGCTCAGTTCCTCCACCTCATCCCATGCCGCCACACACTCGCCGCTAGTGGCGTCTCCTGCACATGTCTCCTCTGCGTTCTTTATGCTCTCTTCCACCTTTCCAGTTATGCTATCCGGTGATGCTCGTACTGGTCGAATGCTTACCATCCTGCCCGAACCGGCAGTCCTGGTCCACCTTTGGTTGAGCATGCAAACTGGTGAGAATCTGATGGTTTGAGACTTTTGAAGCGATTCAGGTGCCTTGAAAATTACTCTAGGAGTTGAAAGACTCACACCAGCCATTGTTGCCGCCATAGTTGCAGCTATTGATTTCTTTTTCTTTTATTTTTGGTTGGGTTAATAAAGATGAGGTTTAATTTAATGGAGTGCATACATTATGCCAAAATATATAACCAATGGCAGTCAATATTTCTGGACACATAATTCTTATCTTTTTCACAACCTCTTATTATTTTCCACGTTAGACCTGTTTTAAGATATTATTTCTTTTATTTCAAGAGAACCCTATCTAGCTCACTTTAATTTAGTGATGCATATATTTTTGAAACTTAAATATTTTGGATTATAGTCATAATAAAAATCTTGATATTTTGCTACTCTAGAAGAAAAATGTTTGTTTTTAAATGAAAATATCAGCCGTATATCAACAAGTAGTTCTCGTATTTTAGACTACCTAGTGTTTTGATATTTGCCGTTAGAATACTATAGACAAAATATATGTCATCTCAATTTGTTGCGTATTTGTTGGTTCACTTAAATGACTAAAAATTGGGCATGAACGCAGAAGCAACTAATGTTGAGCATGCGGTAGGGGTTTATCACTTAAAATAAGAGAAATATTAATCCACAAGGCTGGCCCTTGAAAAACATTTTAAAAGTTTACGATTCTGGTCAGACTTTGTAGAAAGTACTGTTCTAGCACAGAATCCTTTCATCAACAATCAACCTAAAATCTTAGAACACAGGATTGAAAGGCTACATCTCCATAAGACAGTTTGTGCTTGGATATCATGAAATTAACTGAGTAAGACAGAGTAAAGTTGAATGAAAATTTCTTTCCATCGTTTAGGTATATTTATAACAAAGCAAGGCAAATTCTTTATTTTGTCCAAATTGGCTGGAAAAAAATAAGATGGTAATAGATGAAATGGAATTAAATCTATAACCCTCAATTCTACTCCGCTCAATCCAGTTTAATTGATCCAAACAATAAAATTTCATTTCAATCTATTTCATTCCACCACATTCAATCAATCCAACATACCCAGTCTAAAGTTGAAAAAACATTTTAAAAAAGATGTTGCTTCACTGTATTCCAAGATGTGCTTCATTGTATTCCTAACATATCGCACTATAAAAAAAAAAAGGCACATAAACTTACCCTCAATACAAATATGAAGGTTATAAATTGGTTGTTAAATAAGCAGCCGTGAGGCTAGTTTTAGTAGCTGGAAGGCCTCCAATGATTACCTTGATCTTTTTCTATTCATACAACAGTAATTCAGCCTTCAGAGAGATATGCCACAAGAAATACAAATGTGAGTGAAGGAAATATCTAGAACATATTGGGAAGGGATGTTAAACTCCCACAACATGATATACACAGCCGGACACACCTCAGATTTGATTTGCTCAAATGGAGAAAACATAGAAAGGGAGGTTAAAATGCCACCCTGTTTCAGTGTAAGGATTGGTTGCTCTCTACAATTAAGTTTAGTTTCTACTATTAAAACAACAGAAACTCTTTGGTCTCACTTATTCAAAGAAAATCTAATGCTATGACAAAGCTCAACTCTCCTAAAAAGTCAGAACTTTATTATACCAAAACAAAGCATTGAAATTCTGTCCCAAAAGCAGTTGAACAAATATCATAACAATTTAGCTTTCTTAAGCTATTAATCTACATCCCTATCAGCCAATTACTTTTTCTTTTTGCACAAAAAGGAAAAGCTTGACATCACATATATACAGAGAAATCTACAGTTTCAATTCAACTTAAAGAAAACCTCATTTGGATACAGTTTAAATTCAAATACCAGGATATTTAAGCAGTGTTCGGTAGCACTTTTGTCTCCTAATACTGAAATTTGCAGAGACTTGTAAGGTTGTATAATTTGAAATTTAGGGATTAGATGAAAAGGTTACTCTACACAAAACACTGAATACTTGCCATGTGTTCATATAAAATGCTGGTCTTTAACACCAGCTAATTCTAATACTACAACCCAGAAAATGAAAAAATCTACACTTTTGCAGAAACATCAACAAGATAACACAATCACAAAATGAAGCATTGCTTCATAAAATCTCTACAAGCCAACATAGTCAACAATTCAGGGCAAGAACTTATTTTTTCAATGTGTAAATATCTCGGCTCAGATACACTTAAAGAGCCGGTTGAATATAGCAGTAAACAAAAGAACCTATAAATGGAAAAAATAAGCACGCATCACTTTTACTCTTCCTCTGCAATAACACTAATCTCACCCTTTTCCAGTAAATCGTAAAAGGTCCTGGTCTTTTTCTGTTCATTCCAGTGATTCATCTTCCAGATACTACCGACAGCAATACTAACCGCTATTCCCATTAGTATCTCCTTTACAACACTTGGACCCTTCAAGGTAGCATGGGCAATCCTAGGACCAGACATTTTCTTCTTTGTCTTAAAGGTTGAGAACACTGCAAATCACAAACTGAACAATGTTAAAAACCATCTGATAATACATCTGAACACAAGAAAATCCAAACTAAACACAATTACACAATAATTATTTTCCTACAAACAAGAGAATAAGAGAATAATCGTAGATATATAGATCTGACAAGATTTTCAAGCGAGAGAGCACGAATGGGTTCGATTATTCAATGGTTTGCAATTAAAACTTCAATCTAACCCTAAACCACTTTTTCTTCACAAATTTGCATGTAAATCAAAGAGATTATAGTTATAAGCAATAAAAACAGGTGTTGAGAAGCTATGGTTTATAGATCGTAGAAGAAGAAGAAGAGAGAACTCACCAGAGGCACGGGAGGAGACGAAATCGTCGAATGAGTTCAGGAAAGAGACAAACGGCCACCACCAAAGAGAAGAGTCGTTTATCATGTATGCAAAATAAAGGCCGAAGATTCTCGTGGGCCTTTAAGCCCGATAGATTTGGGCTTTCGGAATAGTAACTTTGCTATTCGTACCTCATACAATTCTAATACATTACTTAAACTCATATTTTAATTCGAGATGTTTAATCATTTAGATTCATAATATTTTAATTTATGTTTTTTTTTAAATAAAATGTTACAGTTTAATTTTTTAATTATTTTGAAAATTGTTATTGAAGATTACGTTATTGATTTGATTTTAATCTCTATATTGAATTTGCATGAGTATATTTTACAAATTTTATTATATTTTGATGGGATGTTGTCATACATTTTATGTTTGTAAAAAATATAAATACGATTTAATAAGAAGGTTTTAGGTTTGTAATTTAACGGAGAGTAGGTTGTAAGAAAATGTAAATATGATATAATAAAGAAAGTTTTAAAACTGAAATTTAACGGGGTGATGTCACACATTTTAAGTTTGAAAAATAGGCTAATATTTAAAATATGTTTAATAAATTTTTAGAATTAACTGATATATATTCAACTGAAGTTTGTTAATTCATCTGAATTCACGGTAAATGTGAATGTATCTATGAGATACCTGCTGTAGACCGTGAATTTTAATGTTCATATTTTAAATCTTTATTTTGCTACTGTTTAATATAATTGAAATTAGACAATCGGTTGTACGATTTATTATAAGTAAGGATCAACGCTTAAAAAATAAGTGCATATCATCTGCTTATATTTGTAACTATGTGAATGTCAATCAATTGAAGAATAAATTGATATTTTATAAATAATAGTTTGATAAACATGTAATGTGAACTCAAACAAGACTTATGTGATAGCACGAATTTCTTACTAGTATTAATTAAATAAGCTAACTTATAAGACTGGTTCAGTAAATTATTTATTTTGTTCAAAAGCTTCTTTCATTAGCTTATGTTTTTTTTGGATGTTAGTTTATAGATTTTTATATATTTTTTCACTTATTTTTTTATCCTTTAATAAAATTACACTACTAGCACTAAAATTACACTTACTCTTTAGGTTTTAGTTCGATTTTATTCGAAATCCAAAATTTTAATAGATTTTTTAATTTTTAAACACATGTAGACCTAATTACCTAACTCAATCCATTTTTTTGGATTTTTGTATGGGTTATGTCAATCTTTGCCTTATCAATTCCGCCTATGGATTATTTTCTTTTCAGATTTTTTTAAAACTTTTATAAAAGAGATTCACCCACTCATTATTTCACACCACTTTCCAAAGTTTACGTTTTTTTGTAGGAATTTATCTCTCTATTTTCTATTCTTCTCTCTCAAGAAATATTTCTTTTCATTTAAAGTTATCATAGTACTCCCTCAGTTTTTATTATAAGTCGTTTTGAAAAAAAAATGTACCATAATATACGTCGCTTTATAACTCTAGTGAAAAATTAATGATATTTTTTCTATTATATACTTGAATATTTATTATTCTCTCTCCTTTCAATTATGTAAATTTATCTTCCACGTGTCATTAATGAAGGATAATTTTGTAAGAAAAGTTCATAATTTCTCATTTTCATACAACAATAATTGTTTTTCTTAATGTGTAAAATGTCCAAAACGACTTATAATAAAAAACTGAGGTAGTACTTTTGAGATCTCTTAGGGATATGACTAGCCCAACGTTCAGTCAAACTTGGATAACCCTCAGGTGCAATCTCTCTAACCCTTACTCTCTTTATTTTCAATTATTTGCAACTTTTATTTCCAGTGTTATTTACTCTTAAAAACTACTAACACAATTTTAAGGTTAATTGAGAAAAATATAAAAGTAATCATGAATTTTAAATACCACACTTTATCCTCTGTTGTGCTTGAAGTCACTTGTCCAACAAAATTAAGAGAGACCTTGGGGCGGGGCGAGTGGCTTACGCTTAGCTTTTCGCCCTTCTCGAACCACCCTTTCATTAGTTCGAGTGCCCATTGTCCAGATATATGCTCTGAACCTCCCATTTCATCATCCACAACGTGCAATCGTGCTGGAGTGTATGTCGGGTCAACATATGTTATATAGAAAGTCGTGGGACTTAACTACACCTCTTGGATTTTAGGAAATCAACCATCCATTTTTGTGGTGGTTGATACCGTAATACCTGAGAAAATTAATGAAGTCGCCACTATTATTTATTTGTCCTAATGGGAAAAACCTAATTCTACGGATAAGGCGGTCGTTGTAACTAAGTTAAGGGTTCGGGAGTCAATTAAGTAAGGGGAAGGTGTTAGGCACCCCTCACTTCCCTTGTACTCAAGGGGAACCTTCTCTAGTTTTAGGTTATGGTGTGTCTACTAAAGTTTGTTATCTATCTATACTTAATTTTATTTTATTTATTAATTACAAAAACAAAGAAAATATTTTTTTAATTATTAGCTCGCCAGGTTTCTCCCTGTGCCTACGTATCCTCGTGGAGAGCGAAGAGGAACAAAGTCTCGTAGTTTGTATGTGGTTGGTTAGTGTTTTTTTTATAGGATTGCGTAAAATTGCTCTTGAATTATCCTTTAACCTTGTCTGGATTTTGAAAAAGAGTGATCGTAGACGTAGTTCGCAGTTAATTTTGATAACAATTCTCCTTAATCCTTTTTCCGAAAATATCTTGGAATTTGATTATGTTAGTGAAAAAAATGTTTGATCGTTGGTTATCTATTTTAAGTTTGATTTGATTTATTAAAGAAGAGTTGATCTTTTTAGAATTAAATCACACTAGGCGAAACAATTCATTTGATTTGTCGATTAGTTGTTGTAAATAGAATAATCAATGAGTACGACGTTAAGTTGATAACCACCTATTCTATTATTTATAAAAATGCTAAAATTAATTTGATTAAAAAAATTGGTTTTATTTCATTACAAGAAAAGCTTGATTTATGTACATATTTAGAATTATTTAAATCTAATATTTAAATGACATATTTTTATATTGTTTAGTTACCACAATAAATTAACTTAATTAGAAAAATTAAATAATTAATTAATACACACACCTAAATAACTAGAGGTGTAACATAAAGGGAGAATACAAGAAAGGAAGTGCAGGCCTAAGAGGTTCAAATGAAAACCTAATTAATTCATGATTAATACAATAATAATAATAATAATAATAATAATAATAATAATAATAATAATAATAAAACAAAAAACAAAATACTAGCAGTAAGTTGGGGCGACATTGGATCTATTGTATCATAAATAAATTCTTTGCCTTTTCATACAAATTGTAACAACCAGGCAAGTCACATTTCTATTTATATTAAAAAATTAAAACTCAATTAAACCATGAGACTAAAAGGAAGAACATATCTCACTTTCTCTTTAAGTAAGAATAATAATGTAACGTCACCGTGACTTATTATCTTCATTATATATACATTTTGTTTTAATATTTTTCAGATCATGAGATGATAAAACAAATCTAAGTCATATTTGACTTTTTAACTTAAATAAACATCCAGGAAAATGCAACATGCGACATATATTTTGCAATTGAAACAAATAAAACAACAGCATAGCAGTTTCACGGTTTCCATCCTCCTCAAATTAGCGGAGTAAAAAATATCAAACCTCAACAAAGAGGCCAAACAACCAACAATAATATGAAGAAGAAAAGATACCAAACGACAGATTCTAGTTTTGTGGACGTGGAGTCGATTTCTACGACATATAAGGGGGTGCTCAAATCTACGATTTCTGGCGATGTTGTCGCGCGGTTCTGGCAGCATGACCGGATGAAAGCATATTTCGCAATGGTTCTAATGCATGGTGTCGGTGACTTCTTCATCTTCTATAATTTTATTAGTTAGCAATAGAAATAGAATATCAAAGATTAGAGTATCTACAAAAATTTTGCCACACAAATTGATCGTTAAACAATCATTTAATTTATTCTTTATGAACTAAATTAGATACACAATACATTTACCAAAAATAAATATTAATAACAAACACAATGGATTGCAGTCACGTACAAGTTAGGAAAATATTAGCTCAAACAAAAATAGATAATGATATCTCATATTTTCATATCAACTTATTATGATATGTTTATAAGTGTGGTGAACCATACTCAAAAGCATAATCTCTCCATAATTGTGTAGAAATTTTACAGTGTGTGAATGGTGAAGTGAAAGTTCAAGGTTTTGATAAACATGTTTTTCAGTGAGTGAAAGTGTACCGTGCATATTAGTATGGAATGAAAAAAAGTGTCTCCTAACAAATTAATGAAAATATAATTTAAATAAAATAACTTACCATCAAGTAAACACACAAATAACAAATCAAAAGAAGATAAAAATAAAAATAAAATATGGATGACCTCATACTAAAATTATCGGCCAAAACAAAAACCAAAAATTCTGTGAAAGATTGTGTATGGTGTAAAAGCCAAAGTGTAGAATTAGAAATTTGTGGATCGATGAGTGAATTTTTGTGTAGTAAAAAAGTTGTGTGTGTATGTGTGAACCGTGAAAAAATAGTTGGTAGAAATTGACCTCCTTTTATTTAGAAATTGTCCATCTATTTATATACAAATAATTAGGTCAACAAAAATAAACAAAATCAAAGCCAATACCAGCACAATACTAATAGTGAAATACACAAAATTCCATTCAACATGATCTCATTAACAACCACCAGAGTTCATCACAATTACAAACACTACAATTCAACACATCACAGTATAAATTCATACAAATCTCAATCTCACATCTCAATTATCATAATCCCGATTATAAAATTTGAATCCCACTCTTACCTTGTGGTTTTCTGTTCGGTCGAATTCTCTAGTCGAATCCCAACTTCCGGTTCCGGCTAATGCACTTCTCGTATCCTCTTCTTCCAATTTCGTGCTTTCAATTCCTTGCACTTTTCCGCGACCTATTCTTTTCCCCTTCTCGTACGGCAACTTATGTTATTTATCCTTTCAAACCCTAACTTCCTTCTTTTTAATTAACTCATAATAATAATAATAATAATAATAAATAATAATAATACTACTATTCGTTATATCTCTTTTGGACTCAATACTACACCTCCTTTATTACTACTTCCGACTTCAAAATAGACTCGTACTGAATAATAATAATAATAATATTATTTCTAATATTATTCCTCTGATTATCAACTTATCAATTCAAACAATATAATAATCCTATTATGCCGATAATTTCCGACTTCAACAATTTTTCAACAAATAATTCCTTTAATAATTTAATTAAATAATTAATTAAATTTGGGGCGTTACACAGTCCAAAAAGAAACTGATCAATCTTCCATATTTCATCAGGAGCATAAACAGCTTGACGCGAGTAAACCATGTCTTCAAACTTCTTAGTATATTCAGAAACAGATAAGTTGCCTTGTTTGAAAAGTTGGAATTCACGTTCCTTCTTAGCATGAATGTTGTTGGGAAAGTACTTCTCCAAGAAAGCTGTCTTGAAGTGCTGCCAATCTTTTGGAATCTCTTGGGAGGTGAAGTAGGTAGATGCAGTATCCCACCACCTACCAGCCGGTCCTTTCAGCTTCCGGGCAGCAAACATAACTTTATCCTCCTCTGAACACTGTATTGCCTGAAATACCTTTTCCATGCTATAGAGCCAATAACGAGCTACAATATGGTCCAAGCCACCTGTGAACTCTGGAGGGTTCATCCTGAAAAAGGCACGAAAGTCTGGTCCTACAGGAGCTTGAGGAATTGGAGCAGGAGTAGTTGGTTGTTGTTGTTGTTGCCCTTGCATCATTTGCATCATCATCTGATTTTGCTGTTGCATTTGCTGCATCATCTGCACCCAGGGAATTTTCGCATCAGGTACATTTGCACCACCAGCAGGAGTAGGGATTTCTAGTTCAATAGGCCTAGTTTTGGGTCTTCCAGGTCTTCTATGTCCATCAGCCATCTTCCTGTTTGTCTACACATAAAATCAAGTTGATCAGGCTCAATGCCACACATAGAACATAAGGAATCATGCCGATAATTACGCATATGAGACAGAATTGTGCTGATTTATGATGTTTCATGACGAAGTCGAGAATCAACCTGCTCATATACCAACTATAACACCCCATACATACATTGCCTGGGATATATGCGTATGGAATTAAAATGGTATATAAAACAATCATACATAAGCAACGAAATAAAAATAAGTATTAGTACTGATTACAAATTCTTGCCGAAACTGTTATGGCCAAAAGATACAAGTCTCAAAAGGTAGTAATACATAATCCCGAAAGAGTACATAAGCGGAAAGATACAAAGAAAATAAATCATCGCCAACGAAACACTACTGCAAGACTAAGCTATCTTATCGTTGCCTTTGTCTTGTCTCGAAGATCCTGAAAAAATAATAATTGGAATGGGGTGAGATTACTAAATCTCAGTGAGCCCCCATATCTTAGGAGTTTGCTCGGTTCTACAAGGTACATGCATCACAAACGGATTCACCTAGAATCTGGGTCATGCCTCACGGCCAGGTACAAGTACATCACAAGGGAACACCACCAATGAAGTCCCTTGACTAACCAGTGAGGTGGTAACAAACACAATACCAAACACAAACAAGTATGCAGACTCGTACCCTTGTTCGAGGAATAAAAAAGTACGTTAATACCTTTACCACAGTTACACTTAAACGTCCTCGGTGAGTAACCCAATGCCTAATGTCAAGAGACTCACACCAATCCATCGCACGATGAAACAGATTATCCCTACATGGAATTAAATCTGCGACGAGTACACAAAGTGACATTGCCTATATGGCGTCACAACCACTCGATCATATATACTCTGATGAATTACACAAGCACGAAAATGCCTTCTCAACGCATGGCCCATCGGGTGATAGCCTAGTGGTGTAGCCTACGTGGTACCACTAGAGGTGAGTTATATACCCAAGGATTGCCTACATGGCATTTTCCTCTCCACCATACCAAACAATACAGATGAGTTCAAGGTGGAAATTCCCTTTTTCACCAGTCCACACAAGCACATCGCCTTTGGTTGCTCAGGCGTGTACGACATACCCATTACAAACAGCAAGGTATCCCAGATCACACAACAAGGCACGAACTAAATTACACACAGCATTAATCATGGTCATAAGTGATTTACGTCCTGGTATAAGGTCTACTCCGATCCAAGCATATATTTAACGAGATCACACAACATGACAAACAATCATATGCATAACAACCTGTAGGCGACATATTTGAATCGTTTTCCCCGAAACGATTTAAACATAATACCATAATTTTCCCAACAATAACGCTTTTCCACACATGGCATTTATCACACATAATCGGTCTTTACGATTATTCACATCATGCTTAGTCACACATTAGTATCCATGGAAGTGCATATAATCAATTAAAGTCATTATAGCATACAGTTCTTGAAGTTAGAACCATTTTGTACATTTGGAGAAAATAATATAATTCGCCTGATAGGCCGTGGTGGCGCCGAAAGCCTCTGCCTGAATTTTTAAGTTAGAGTGGGGTACTGAAGGCGCGACCCGACGGTTTGTTTTCTACAGAAAAATCAGAATGCTATCAGTACTATTTTGGGATTCCAAAACTCCATTTTATCACTTTTAACATCAACCCACAACCACCAAGCACGAAAGATAGGATTATAACATGCTATCCAAATTTAAAAACACACATGCATCAATAATTTCTCTTAATCCCCAAAATCCCTTAGATTTTAAAAACCCAAGTTTTCCCCAAGGTCTCTAACTAAGAGACTCACCTTGGATGGGGTGAAGAGCTGTGAAAATCACTAGCAAAAGTGGTGTTGATGGCTGATCTTGTTGCATGCAAGGTTGGATTTAATGAGAATGATCTTCTTCCTTTTTCCCTCCTTCTCACGGTTCTCTCTCTTTCTCTTTAGTCCAACAAAAATCTGATTTTTATTTAGAAACAAGTAAGGGAGGTTAGGACAAGATTGCCCTTTAACTAAACCATAATATCCAAAATGCCCTTTGGTTTATTCCTAGCCAAATTGGTTACTACCAATATCTTCATGTATTTTTCTTCATATAATAAAAGTAATTAAATGAGATATTACACGTTTCATTTGTTTTCAATCGAAAACTCTGTCTAATGTACTGTACCAATCAAAATCAAATAAATCTTCACATATAATATCAATGGTTTCAGACACCTATTTATCACAATGTGAAACACAACATAATGTATGATGTATTGTTTTCAATGTAAGCCTGTTTTATATATTGTCAATTCATAGATCTTTGAATCGAAAATATATAGAAAATACTTACATTGAAAACAATACATCATACATTATGTTGTGCCTTATATTGTGATAAATAGGTGTTTGAAACCATTGATATTAGATGTGAAGATTGATTTGATTTTGATTGATACAATACGTTGGACAGAGTTTCCGGTAGATAACCAATGAAAAGTATATATTAATTTTTTTAGAGTACATCCAATGTGTGAAACCAGAAATAAAAATGCAACCAATGTGTGAAACAAGAAATGAGAATGCAACCAATGAGAGAAAGGTAGATCAAGGGTTACTTAAAAATATTTTGACAATCTTAATCAAAGTTTAAATTAGTGTATGTGAAAAAGGTAGATAATGCATAAGAAATTGGCACACACAAAAATTAGTAGCAATACCAAATCATTTTATTTTTTATTGAAAAATATAAAATCATTTTAAATATCTTTCTTATTTATGTTAAGATTAATATCCACATCCGAAAGAAATGAGAAATTTTAATGTATCGGTATTTACCATATACATTTTAAAAAATCAACAAAAACACACAATACTATTTGAATTAATACAATTTCTCAAAAAAATTAATCAAAAAGTAAATATTATAAACCATCATGGTAAAAAAAATCTATGAAAAAAATCAGAACATTCACGAAAAAATCTCAACCCATATTTTATCAAACTATCAAATCCAAAATCTTTCATTCATGATGTTAGACACAAAATTTCAAATGTTTATTTGATTCTCTATTCTTTTTCTATTTCGTATATGATATAAAAATAACATATATGAAATTAACAAATATAAAAAACATATCTGATATAAAATTATTGACAAAAATTAATATTTTTACAAATATTATAGATGTTATTTTAGTATCCTTGTTCACAAATATGAATATGATAAAAAGTAAATCATATTCATATTTGTGAACAAGCATACTAATTTAGCATCTATCATATTTGTGAAAATATTAATTTTTGTTAATAATTTTATACTAGATCTGTTTTTTATATTTATTAATTTCATATATATTAGTTTTATATCATATACAAAATAGAAAAACAAGAGAGAATCAAGTAAATATTTGAAATTTTGTGTCTAACACGATGAATGGAAGATTTTGGATTTGATAGTTTGATGAAATATGGGCTGAGATTTTTTTCGTGAATGTTCTGATTTTTTTCATAGATTTTTTTACCATGATGGTTTATAATATTTATTTTTTATTAATTTCTTTTGAGAAATGATATTAATTCAAATAGTATTGTGTGTTTTTGTTTAGTTTTTGTATGTATATGGTAAATACTGATACATGAAAATTTCTCATTCTTTTCAGATGTGGGTATTAATCTAACATAAATAAGACAGATATTTAAAATGATTTGATATTTTTTAATAAAAAATAAAATGATTTAGTATTGTTACTAATTTTTATGTGTGCCTTATTTCTTATGCATTATCTACCTTTTCACATAAATTAATTTAAACTTTGATTAAGATTGTCAAAATATTTTTAAATAAACCTTGATCTATGTAACACCCCATACATACATTGTTTAGGATATACGTATTTGACATTAAAAAGATACATGAAAATTCATACATACACAACAGAATTTGGAAAAGTATCAATACACATTACAACAAAAGCTGAAATTGTCATGACCATAAGGTACAAATTCCAAAATAAGATAATATTGATACATCATCCAAAGAATACAATACAGAAAAATAAAAAGGATAATGAGTCATCGCCACCGAAACATCGTCGTAAGACTACGCCATCTTACTCTTGCCTTTATCCTGTCTCGAAGATCCTAAAAAATAATAATTGGAATAAGGTGAGATTACTAAATCTCAGTGAGCCTCCCTATCTTAAGGGTTTACTCGGTTCTACAAGGTGCATGCATAATAAACGGATTCACCTAGAACCCGGGGTTATATCTCACGTCACGGTACAAGTACAAACAAGGATAACACCATCATTGAAAGTCCCATAACTATCCAATGAGGTAAAGATACAAACATCAAAACACAATATGCAGACCCACACCCATGTGTGAGGAATCAATGAGTTATACCTATCTGCTCAGGCTACCAACACAACACCCTCGGTGAGTCCCGTGTACCTCGTCGTCGAGAGACTTGCACAAGCACACCACATGATGAAATCGGATCATTCCTAAATGGAATTCCATCCGAGATGAGTTCCCGCCATGACAATGCCTATGTAGCATCATGACCCCATCACCAAGCACGCATATGGGTAACCAGGTGGAAAATGCCATAAAACCCCTATCCTGCTCCACCGCAATGGTATTCATCCTATATACGCCAGTTAGCAACCAAGTGCAACACGCCATCTCGAACGTACACACCCACTGGGCGAAAGCCTAACAACATTGTCTACTTGATGCTGTTAGAGGTAAGTTCTCTGGTGATATTGCCTACGTGGCATCACTAGCTTACCATACTAAACACTCTAGTGCATAACGACAAGTGGAGAACGCCATAAAGACCTCCATAGGCACAGTGAAATGGTAGCTCAGGTGTGAAGATAGGATAAAATAATCAAGGCACATCTGGCCGATAAATAACAAACAAGATTTACCACCTGGCAGTTTGGTTCTACTCCGATTCAAGCATATAAACATACTGAGATCACACAGCACGGCTCAAGCAACATGTTCATAACAAACCCGTAGGCAACACATCCAAATCATCTTCCCCGAGACAATTGGAACATAACAACACATATTACTCAACAATTATGCATTTTTCCACTCATAGCTTATTCATACCAAAAATCATTATGCCGACTATTCACATTATATTTAATCACATAATATAATCCATAGAGTGTACGTAATCATGTTTAATTGTCACAGCCAACGGTTCTCGAAACAAGAACCGTTCTGCTCAAAAAGGGGAAATAATTCAGTTATGCCCAATAAGGCGTGCTGAGCGGAGGCCCCGACCTCTGAGCGGCCTCTGCGATTTGCAAAAAGCCAGAACTACACCAGTTCTATTTTAGCCATTCAAACTCCAATCTAACTCTTCTAAGTGACCACCCGTGGTATTAGGACATCAGAAACAAGATTATAACATAGTATTTCACATGGAAAAGTACATGCATGCATCAAATTCACTCTAATTCCCAGAAATCCCCAATTCTTTTCAAAACCCCATTACCCCAAGTATATAACTAGAGACTCATCTTGCATCAATTGGAGGTTGGGATGAAATACTTTCTGCATTAGCACTTCTCTCTTGCTCAAAACTCCACCTCCATCCATGCCAAATCCGTAATGCCTTTTTTCCCATTTTCCAGCAAGAATTTCTCAACTTCAAACATATTTTTCACCTTCAACACAACAGCTATGAACACGAATCAATATACTAAATCAAATAGAATTTTGTAAGCTTTTCAAAAAGTCCAAAAGTACCTGAGTCGGAGTTACGAGCAGAAAGTTATGGCCAGATTGGTAGGGATTGCTCCAAGGTTACGAAAATAGAAGTATAAACATGAACATGAGATTCTTTCTAATTTCTTTCTCTATATTCTCTTACAAAATCAGATTTCTAATAAAGTATACCAAACATGCCCCTAATAATCCATGCAATTAATGTCTAATGTCCGTCTTGCCCTCCAACTAAGTTAGTATTACAAGTTTGCCATTTGGTCCAATACTAACTAGTTTGGTTACTAGCATAATTCTTATTTCATTTCTTAATAATTTTCCCAAACATAACTATATAACTTCTCATACATAGTGACTAACTCAACTTTTAGAACCCTAATTGACCCATCTTGGCCATTAGAAGGTAGTGAGATGGTCGGCTTCGGTGCAGACTGAGGTTGGTTGATACTCGATGCTAATCCAACTAATCCAATTCTTACCAACTAATCCAATTCTGACTGTTGACCTACAATCATCGCCCAAGTCTTCGTGCATGCTCATAAGGGCACAAGACACAATCACGAAAAGCCCACTTCAAGTAAAAACCCTTTCCACACTTAATTCTCAATACTCACCAGTACAACCACTATTTCCAAATTGTTCTACTACATACTGTCATACCCCAAAATTTGCCCTCCATCTACTCAAGAGATTTCATACATCCATACTCAAGGATTCCTCAAGAGTTGATCAGACAAACTCTCTCCTAGACAATCAACCCAAATTAGGGTTTGGTATCTCTCAAGTCAAGATGGATTTCCAACATCTCCAATGGCCTTCATGCCTCCTCATATGCTTCAAAGATTCTCCATGTCAAGTTTCAAGCTTCACAAGTCAAGTTTCCTCAGACGATTGCTTAGATGGTTGAAAATCAGTTGTATTGGATAAAAAGTCAACTATGGTCAACATACAGTCAAACTTCATAATTTTGGGTCAACATCCTCATTTTGAAGTTACATTCATCATTTGATCAAGGGTTGATCATGATTCATCAAGAAAACTCAAGATTTGCTCAAAAGTCAAACTTTCTAAATTAGGGTTTCTAGGTGAAAAGTCAACTGAACTTTGACTGATCATAACTTTCTCATACTTCCTCAGAAATTTTTCCACCACCTCTTGTTTTGAAGGAAATTCAATTCTCTACAACTTCATGTCTCACAAGAATGTCCAAAAAATGCTTCATTTGAGAGGTATAGCTCAAAACATTACAGGTCATTTTCAAAGTCAACAAAAAGTCAACTTTTTGTTTTGAAGATATATTGTGCATGGTAACTCCAAATGAGATGAGACCAAAGACATTGGTTAGAGGACTCTTAGAGCTTTCCAAAAAGTCCAATAACACTCAAAAATGTGGAAAATTGAGCAAGTTACACCATCCACAAGTTGGGCAATTTTGGAAGAATGCACAAAGAGAGATACTTCAAAAAATCAAATCTTTTGCAAATGGGCCTACTTTTTCTTCATCCTAACTTGTTCCTCAAGCAATTAGGAGTGTCCAAGCCCAAAGCCACGAATTTTTGATTTATTTTTCTATTTAATTTGTAATTTATTCATTTAAATGCAAATTAAATCTTAAAATAAATTATAAAGTTGAAATTAATGGCAAAGATTGATTTTATTCTTTCCTTAAGGTCCAATTAACTCACAAATGCCAGCAAATTCGAAATTGGAGCAAGAAAGGCAAGATTGGATTGAAATTGATCAAGCTTTGAAGATTTGATTTTCATGAAAATATCAAATTTGATTTCCATTGAATATTGATTGATTCTTTCCAAATTCAATCCCAAACCCATCCAGTATAAATACATGATGCATACCTATCAAGAGACAACAAAAAAATTGCTCTACAAACCCTATTCCAAAGCTCAAAAAACCGTGGTGCACAAGCAAGTGGGAACCCTACTTCCATTTTCAATCGTTTTGAGGTGTCCAACACATTGCTTGACATCTCCGAATCGATCCGACCTCTCATTGCTTAAAACCATCAAGAATCAAAGAATCCAAATCGGTTTGTTCAAGAAAATTTCAAAATCGTATTTCAATTATCATGCATTTTAACATGTTTTATTGTTGTTTCGTGATTAGTGAGAAGTTTGCAAGCGATCGGCGGGTTAATTGTATTTCCATGGCTTAGAACTCGTATTGCCATAACTAGGGTTCCTGAACACGATTTAGGGTTTCCTTTAAGCGGAAAATTGGACCTCAAGACCGATTACCATTGCATTCGAATGATGTTTCCAATCGAACCATGGCTTTAGAATGTATTTATATTATGCGTGCTTGATTTTCAGTTTTGCCAGGAACATAGCGTCGAACCATGGCTGACGCAGACTTTTTAAAAATTCAAATTGGAGAAGATGAAGTCTGACGCGAAGGAGGAGACAATGGGAAGGCGACGCGTATAATCCACTAACTCCGTTTCCAAACAGTGCAACACGCCAGCTCAGTTGGTCAAGCATGTGGTTTTCAAGGTTTGAAAGGGATGTCCCCAGTTCGATTCCTGGTTCAGACAATCCCTTTTTTCACTTTTACAAAACTCTATTTTCCTATTTTCATTATTTTTAATATTTTGCATATCATTTAAATTCTTTTCATAATTTTATTTCTGCATTAAAAAATTACCAAAAACATTTTTTCTTTTTACATTATTTTCATAAAAACCTTTATTTAATTTAATAAATTAAAAAATATAATTTTTGCATGCATATTTATTTTATTTTTATTTTAGCATTTAAATCATTATAAATTGCATTTTAATTATTAAATCTTTTCCAAAAAATCCCAAAAAATTATTTTAACTTATTTATCATATTTCCAACATATATTAATTTTCTCATATTAAAATTTGCATTTTTCTAACATTTTTTCTCTTGTTCAATTCATATTGCATTTCCCGATTTTCTTATTCTTCCACAGGTTGCTCCGATTCGGACGTTTTTCTTTTATCGTTTTATTTTTCCAATAATGTAATTGCTCATGGGTTGTAATAGTTTAATCTAGGCTTTTATCTTCCGCAAGTTTAAATTATGTATCTGCCCCAAAGCCATGTAATAGCGTAGGTTTATCTTTCCGCACCTTTACATTCCGCATTTTACTTTCCACACCCTTATCAATTGCTAGTAATTAGGCGTGTATGGAAAGATAATAATTGGACATAGCTCACACTAATCTTCAAGATAATATATTCTGAATTTGATACACTTCTTTCACACATGCACCCCTTAGGGTAATTCTCTCTCGATGCCTTTCGATTTCAAAATGGTCATGTCCCTCGAACGTAGAGGTATTCTAGCACCGTCGCCTTCCAAACAAATCATCATAGTACCTTCGATACAAAGATCATAAGACCCACGATGTCTCCTCCGAATACATGATCTTGACCCTCGATTGTCGCCTACGAAAAATGATGATAGTCCCTTCGAATGTGCTAGGATACTTCCTACAAGTTGCCTTCTATGACCATCCGATGTCCCTTCGAATGTCCCGCTTACATCCAACGAATGGAGCTACCTACTAACTAATGGTATGGCTAGCGCCATTCTAAAGGAATGTAGAAGTACAACAAAACGACCAATTCTGAGTGGGTAAATAAGTCTCTTAGTTGCTTGCTCTAAATCAAATGCTTTTCACACCACACACTTTTTTTTTCAAAGTTCAAACTTTCTTTTCAAAACAAAACATTTCCGAACACTTTGTATACACTCCTACATGAGTCATTACAAAGTCAAAGCGAAATGCCTTTTCAAAACATTTTTTGTCAAACACACAGAAAGCAATTTTAAAAAGTGATCTAGAGCAACTAAGAGCCCGTAGATAACTACGGATGGAAATGGGTGCTAATACCTTCCCCTTTTCATAACCATTCTCCCGAACTCAGAATCTAACGAAGGTCTTTTTCTGTTACTTTTACCTTCCCCTTAATTGGATAAAAATAAAAGTCGGTGGCGACTCTTGCTATCCGCACATTTGGATACAAAAATCCTACAAAGTCAGTTCACCGTATTACACATACGAACCACACAGTCTGCTCCATATCGATCCATTAATAGTTCTTCCCTGGATTATGGTGGATCCTCGAGAGACTGAGATGAACAAAACATTTCTCAGAGGGTTTCTTCTCACAAGGTTTCTCCAATCAAACACTTGTCACATGCATTCCACTTACACTTACTACAAGCTTATCTGATCCTCCTTTTATCTGATGCACTACTCTGATCTCAATCCGTCACACATTTCTTGAAACCTACCAAATTATACTCTCTCCACATCATAGTTGATTCCATTACTCTACTACGCTTCGCTCGACTCCATAAATAACAACAGTCCTTTCTCATAATTCATCCAACCACGATACCTGTTAAAGTTTCAAACACACTTGACGAAGATCGCTCCTCGAGGTTGAGTAGCTCCAAAACAAGGTAGCTATTGACTTCATGAGTCTTGGTTAGATCTATGAGTACCACTTAGTTACACACTTCGGCTCCGTAATGTTTAACGTCAAACACTTACTGAATAAAAGTTCATCTCAACCACCGACTTCCACGTTGTACAACTATTACGATAACACTGCCAACTTTTCCATGGTTCCTATCTAACTATACAACTTCATATTCTTAGAGTGACATCACCATATTAAGTCATGTGACTTAACTGGTGCAATATTCCTTTCGCAATTATACTTTGTTCATGAAGTCGTCTAATGAAGTTCGCAACGTCCCAGATTATCGCCTGAACCACTAACTAATTCCACAACTAATACTAATCCTCATATGCTTCCCTTTAACCATGCAGTCCCGTACGTACACAGTCTCAGGGTTCTCTTCCTACCTTATACAAACTCAGTTCCCACTTAAAGCTACTAGGATTATCTCACCGTCATGCTTCATTGTTTCTAAAACTGCTAATCAGATGACTACTTTAGTCGCGCTCCCAAATACAACGTTTCTAATGTCTTAAGCTCGACTATAGTACGAGAAATCATACTTCGTGCTCCGAACATCCTCCTTTGGAGTTTCTCAGCACTCTAAGTCCACTGTGTTTCTACTTATCAAGACTGATATTTCTTTACTCCTGAGAGTCTATAGGTATTCCCTTAGATATATTTCATATCGGCCAACCCAAAATACGCTTGTCTATGCCCACACGGATCGCTGATTGTAAAAACTATCTACACAACACGTCGGCCGAGATATAACAACCTCACATATGTTGCGTCTCAGATATTCATGCACACTCATCTCTTACTACTACTCAAAACAAGAAACATTAATGAGGTATCATCAATTATCGACCACGTGGTTACGACCACTGAGATCCCCATAAGCGCAGTAACGTAACTTGATCCATATCACTATCTCCTGATAGTTCACTACCACCTAGCACGACATATAGATCCTCGTTACATCTACCTCATGAGAATTCGAATTCGCGTCTCACGAATACCAATTAGAAATTTACCTTAAGCTCTGGGTCAACGATGTTACACATCTTCCAGACCTCGTGAACGATATTGATACTTTGGCTTTATACTTGTTCTGGTAGTACTAACATGGTGGTCCAACTCAGAAACCATGTGTTCACGTAACCTACCCAGTAGCGTATAACAATCTCTACGCATATCCTACAGTCACGGTCGACAATGTCTGAACAGGTCCTTACTTAGGTCATTGATATTCAAAACCTTCAAACTACACTTCTTAGGATGCTAAAACCTAAGAGTGTCTCACGCTCAGGGTTTATTTACTAGGAATAATAAACTAGATCAGAACGGTTAGGAATTTAGTTCGAATTGCTATACCATGTGCATACTCAATTGTACAGTGCATGCATAAGAAATTCTAAGGATAACTCTTTAGGTAAGGATAACATGGTTCCAAACAGTCGATACGAGTTCGATCATCCTGTGAATGCCTCAAAAAGACACTAGTTTCCATTCATCTGACTTCCCAACGCCAAGTGTAGTTCTATGGCATCACTCGGGGTTAGACGAATCACAACGAATAATAATTTACGCTACAACGTTTCCCGCTTTCACTTGCTTCAGCTGTCGCCTAGCGGAGTTCTAGGGCTCAACCATGCATTAGCAAGAACAAAGGTACATTATTCCTTCCTCTAGTTGGGTATCCAATATTTACCCAAACAGGGATCACCACTTTTACTTCTCTTATCCAACCGTTACTGGGAAATCTACACACATCTTACGACATATCAAAATGATTCGGGGTGTAACACGTTGCTCTTTGCCCATATTAGGGTAACTAGAAGATTTCGACTCCTTTTCCAAAACACCCAAAAGTCTTTCGTCCGACAGATTTTTCAGGTTACAACCACCACTGGCACCAAGATTGAGCAGTGGATTTCCAATGGTCTCAGACTCTGTTCCATCTCGAAATTCCTTATTATAATCCTACTCAAATCCCTTGCAAAATTTACTTCACCACTACCGAAATCCAGATAAGGTCTCACTTCGCGCAATCAAAATTGGAAACTCCTGTTGTTTCAAACCTTATCGCGATAGTTCGATGGTCGACCATTCCACGTCAAACGCTCCATTCATTCTCAACAATCTCAGCACTCTCCCAATTTAACAGGTTTCCACCACTCTAACTGAGTCGCTTAGGATCTTGCACATCCTTGCGGTGGCTCTTCCATGATTCTATCTTCTGCATATGCAGTCACTGAGGTGATTAAGCTCAATAACTAAATACTACGATAGTAGAAATCAGGCTAACAACACACACACACATGAGGCATAATTGTGCTGACTTATGATGTTTCAAGGCGAAGCCGAGAATCAACTAGGCTCTAATACCAACTGTAACACCACATACGTACATTGCCTAGGATATACGTATTTGGCATTAAAAAGGTACATGAACATTCATATATACAGAGCGGAATTTGGAAAAGTAACAATACAAATTACAACAAAATCTAAAACTATCATGGCCATAAGGTACAAATTACAAAATAAGATAATACTGATACATCATCCAAAGATTAAAATACAGAAAGATAAAAGGATAATGAGTCATCGCCACCGAAACATCGTCGTAAGACTAAGCCATCTTACCCTTGCCTTTATCCTGTCTCGAAGATCTTGAAAAATGATAATTGGAATGGGGTGAGATTACTAAATCTCAGTGAGTCTCCCTATCTTAAAGGTTTGCTCGGTTCTACAGGGTGCATGCATAATAAACAGATTTACCTAGAAACCGGGGTTACATCTCACGTCACGGTACAAGTGCAAACAAGGATAATACCATCATTGGAAGTCACATAATTATCCAATGAGGTAAAGATACAAACATCAAAACACAATATGCAGACCCACACTCATGTGTGAGGAATCAATGAGTTATACCTATCTGCTCAGGCTACCAACACAACACCCTCGGCGAGTCCTGTGTACCTCGTCGTCGAGAGACTTGCACAAGCACACCACATGATAAAATCGGATCATTCCTAAATGGAATTCCATTCGAGATGAGTTCCCGCCATGACAATGCCTATGTAGCATCATGACCCCATCACCAAGCACGCAAGTGGGTAACTAGGTGGGAAACGCTATAAAACCCCTATCCTGCTCCATCGCAATGGTATTCATCCTATATACGCCGGTGAGCAACCAAGTGCAACACACCGTCTCGAACATACATGCCCACCAGGAGAAAGCCTAACAACATTGTCTACTTGACGTTGTTAGAGGTAAGTTCTCTAGTGATATTTCCTACGTGGCATCACTCGCTTACCATACCAAACACGCAAATGCGTAACGAAAAGTGGAGAATGCCATAAATACCTCCACAAACACACTGCTAGGGGTGTTCAAAACCAAACCAATCCAATAGAAAACCGCAAAACCAAACCAAACCAAACTGAAACCGCAAAAACCGCATTTGATTCATATTAGTTTGGATCATTTTTTAACAAAACCGCCTGGTTTGGTTCGGTTTGCGGTTTGTATTTTATAAACCGAACTAAACCGCATTATGTTACAACTTAAGTTTTACTTAACTCGCATCTAACCCAAACCTAAATCTATTATACATTAGCCTTATGATTACAAACAATTTTCTCATTTTTACAGTTATGATTTCATTTTCAATCTTCTTAAATGTCTCATAATATTATCACTTCATCTTCACCACTTACATCTTGCCTCTTCTTATCTAATATTTACTCTCTTATATTGTTTCCTTTGCACGTTCTTATTTTTTATGCAATTTTTCTCTCTTTCAATTTCATTTTATCGCACATCTTTATCTCTAATCTCTCCTCTCTTTCTTTCTTTTCATCTTCACTAATTTATCATCTCTTCTATTTTATTTGTTTTATTATAATATTTTTTATATTGTTTTATGCTATTATTTTATGTTTATTATTTCACTTTTGTCTAATCTAACCTTTGCATATTAAATGAGAAGTTATTGTCCAAATATGATTAGTTTTTTGGTGATAATTTAGTAGTGTATCATGTATGAATGACCAAATACAAAGTTATGTTATCATATATATGTGAATGTATGACTCAACAAATTATTCGTAAAAAACCGAACCAACCGCACCGAACCAAACCGCATTGGTTTGGTTTGGTGTTTTTTCCTAAAAGTCAACCGAACCAAACCAAACCACATACCTTTTCTCTCGCGGTTCGGATGATTTTTTGCGTCAAACCGCCCAAACCGCACCGCGAACACGCCTACACACTGCAATGGTATCCCAGGTGTGAACATAGGATAAAACAATCAAGGCACATCTGGCCGATAAATAACAAACAGGATTTACCACCTGGCAGTCTGGTTCTACTCCGATTCATGCGTATAAACATACCGAGATCACACAACACGACTCAAGCAACATGTGCATAATAAACACGTAGGCAACACATATGAATCGTCTTCCCCGAGACTATTGGAACATAATAACATATATTACTCAACAATTATGCATTTTTCCACTCATACCTTATTCATACCAAAAATCGTTATTCCGACTATTCACATTATGTTTAGTCACATATTATAATCCATAGAGTGTACATAATCATGTTTAATTGTCACAGCCAACAGTTCTCGAAACAAGAACCATTTTGCTCAAAAAGGGAAAATAATTCAGTTTTGCCCAATAGGGCGCGCTGAGCGGAGGCCCCGACCGCTGAGCGGCCTCTACGATCTGCAGAAAAACCAGAACTACACCAGTTCTATTTTATCCATTCAAACTCTAATCTAACCCTTTTAAGTGACCACCCGTGGTATTAGGACATCAGAAACGAGATTATAACATAGTATTTCACATGGAAAAGTACATGCATGCATCAAATTCACTATAATTCCCAAAAATTCTCAATTTTTTTCAAAACCCCATTACCCCAAGTCTTTAACTAGAGACTCACCTTGCATCAATTGGAGGTTAGGATGAAATAATTTATGCATTAACACTTCTCTCATGCTCAAAACTCCACCTCCATCCATGCCAAATCCGTAATGCCTCTTTTCCCATTTTCCAACAAGAATTACTTAACTTCAAACAGGTTTTTCTCCTTCAATACAACATCTATGAAGACAAATCAATATACCAAATCGAAGATAATTTCGTAAGCTTTTCAAAAAGTCCAGAATTACCTGAATTAGAGTTACGAGCAGAAAGTTATGGCCAGATTAGTAGGGACTGCTCCAAGGTTGCGAAAATGGAAGTATGAACATGAACATGAGCTTCTTTCTATTTTATTTTTCTATATTCTCTCACAAAATCTGATTTCTAATAAAGTCCACCAAACATGCCCCTAATAATCCATGCAATTAATGTCTAATGTCCTTCTTGCCCTCCAACAAAATTAGTATTACAAGTTTGCCATTTGGTCCAATACTAACTAGTTTGGTTACTAGCATAATTCTTATTTCATTTCTTAATAATTTTCCCAAACATAACTATATAACTTCTCATACATAGTGATATAAATATTGGGATGTTACAATCTACCTTTCTCTCATTGGTTGCATTCTCATTTATTATTATACACATTGATTTCATTCTCATTTCTGGTTTCACACATTGGATGTACTCTAAAAAGATTACTATATATTTTTCATTTGTTTTCAATCGGAAACTCTGTCCAATGCACTGTACCCTTCAAAATCAAATCAATCTTCACATTTAATATCAATGGTTTCAAACACAATTTTATCACAATGTGAGACACAACATGATGTATGATGTATTGTTTTCAATATAAGCCTTTTTTATATATTGTCAATTCATATATCAATGAATTGACAATATATAGAAAAGATTTACATTGAAAACAATACATCATACATCATGTTGTGCCTTACATTATGATAAATAGGTGTTTGAAACCATTGATATTAGATGCGAAGATTGATTTGATTTTGATTGATACAGTGCATTGGACGGAGTTTTCGATTGAAAACCAATAAAAAATATATATTAATTTTTTTTAGAATACATCAAATGTATGAAATCAGAAATGAGAATGCAACCAATGTGTGAAATAAGAAATGAGAATGCAACCAATGAGAGAAAGGTAGTGTTGGCTGAAATTTCGTACAGTAAACTAAGGGCATGGTTCAGAGGCGAAAGTTCCTACAGTTTAAGGGCCAACCTTAGATAGAGGTAGCTTCTGGAGACATTTTAACAAAGCTAAGTCAGAAGTTCTAGAAGAAATGCTTGTTAGTTAGAAATTTGGCTCAGAAGGCCAAGCTACGTCGACCAGAGCAAAACAACGTTAAGAAAACAAGACCATGTCGACACGTTACATAATAGTCGAATCGACAGAGATTTGAGGCAAAAGAGGACACTAGTCGAGATGCTGCCGCTGTCGAAGTAGTTCGCTAGTGGACTTAGGAAATTTTGTTGTGCTTCAAGAAAGTAGACAGAATCTGAAGGCAGTTCCTTTTAAGACACGAAGCGGGAAAAAGTCAAATAAAGAGATCATGGGTAGTTGTCTCAGAAGTTCGTGGGATATGAGTTCTAAGTGAAGTATGAAACGTGGGCAAAAGTTACTTCCAAGGATCAAATCTCAGCCGTTGATAGCTTTAGCGGTTATTTTTGTAAATTACTATAAATAAATTAGAATGTTTAGAATTAGGTGTGTTCATTTGTACTACCAAATTACTTGCTAACACTCTGCTCAATTCCGCGCTAAAGGAATAAAGAGTACGCAATCTTTGATGTACGTGAATCACCAAACTTTTATTTCAATGCAAACCTTTTTACATTTAACTCTGTCTTTATTGCTTTTTTACTTTACTTCTGTTCATTTTCTTGTTGGTCACGAGTCACCACTAGCTTTATTTCGCCAAAACATTACATACACTGTTGGTCACGAGTCACCAATAGTCAGAATCCTTCTTGTGTGGAAAGCCATTGCACTATTTTCTTAGGCTTTGGAAACCGTTTCTGGGCCAAGGTTAGTTTCGTTTACAGAAGTAGTGTAATTTACCAGAAATCTTAGCACGTGTCTTGAGATCAACTGGTCGATCTCGCTAGTAACCCTTAGTTTTAGGACTCTGGGAGGACCAGCGATTGTTTACCATTTTCCACAGTAAACAGGTAGATCAAGGTTTACTTAAAAATATTTTGACAATCTTAATCAAAGTTTAAATTAATGTATGTGAAAAAGGTAGATAATGCATAAGAAATTGTCACACATAAAATTTAGTAGCAATACCAAATCATTTTATTTTTTATTAAAAATATGTTAAGATTAATACCCACATCTAAAAGGAATGATAAATTTTAATGTATCAGCATTTACCATATACATTAAAAAATTCAACAAAAACACACGATACTATTTGAATTAATACCATTTCTCATAAGAAATTAATAAAATGTAAATATTATAAGCCCTGAGGCTAAAAAAAATCGATGAAAAAAATAAGAACAAATCTCAACTCATATTTCATCAAACTATCAAATCCAAAATCTTTCATTCATCATGTTAGACACAAAATTCAAATATTTATTTGATTCTCTCTTCTTTTTCTATTTCGTATATGATATAAAAATAATATATATGAAATTAACAAATATAAAAAACAGATCTGATATAAAATTATTAACAAAAAAAAAATATATTTTTACAAATATAATAGATGTTATTTTAGTATAATGTTCACAAATATGAATATGATATCTTATACATATTTATGAAAAAGATATTATACATGGTGTTATTTAAAGTCCACACCCAATTGTACCTAATAGCCATCAAACTTTGTTAGAAAAGGATCTAAATTCATGTTCAATTTTCCATTGGGAATCTCTTTTCACAAACAAAACTCTCTCTTTCTCTCTTTCACTCATGGCTCTTTCGTGCCTCTGTTCTCCAAAATTCCTAGCCATTCTCCTCCTACTCACAGCCATCCCCATCGGCATCATCATATCCCTAGAACGAGCCCAATCACCCACTCACGTCTACCACTATCACAGCAACGGTTGGTTCCGAGAATGCGCCAAGTGGGATTCCGTCCACAACCGTTTCATAGTCTCTTTCTTTGAAGGCGGCATAGGTCAAATTCCCGTACCTGAAAACCAGTCTCCGGGAACTGTCTTCGAAGAACAAACAATCGTGAAAGAATCAGAGCTTGCCGGAAACGCGTCCTTGGGTCTGACGATTGACCGGAGTAGAAATCGGGTTCTGGTAGTAAACGCCGACGTTTTGAGAAACCGTTATGGTTCTCTCGTTGCCTATGATCTTACAACGTGGAAACGCCTCTTTCTTACTCAACTTTCTGTACCTAGTAAGTAATTTTCTTCCTCACTTTCTTTCCTGTTCATGCATCACTTTCAAAGCTTTCCATTAATAGAATTCATATTCATATCACTCATGTAGTACTTTTTATTTAAAACAATACATCTATTTTTTTTTTTCTTCATAAAAGTGTACTACATTTTTTTCCCACTATTTTATTTTATTTTTTTTCAGTTAAAATATAAATAAATAGTTATGATTAAATAGTCTTATTTATCTTGTCAGATAAACCAACAGAGACATCAGATGCAGAGACACTGTAATTGAATGACATAGGAAGAAATCTCTTTCTATTCAAAAAAACTTATGAATATACAACAATGTTAAATTCTTTTGAACAGATTTTTTTGCCACCAATTTGTTCTCTCCGGAGAGATCTATAGTGGAGAGATAGTATATTGACAGCTATACCACCCCAACCACTGAAGTTAAGTTAGTCACTGAAGAGGGGTACTAGATTCTGAACCTGTGACTATTTTAATTTAATAATATTATACATATGGGTTGGTCTGTTTGGAACATAGTAAAGGTGAAGGAAACGAGGAGAGAGAGGATAGATATGTTTGGTTTGTTTCTTGTGTCTTTATTCACCATTTTTAATTTCAATATGAGATCTCTATATTCTCTACCATGCATGCTCTGCACGTTTATTTTTCTCTTTGTTTCTATCGATCTTTTACTACTCTTTCATGATGATCTTTAGTAGACACGACACGTTCTACACCGTATCTATATGTCGAATTCTCACCTAATTTTTAAAACAGCAATAATATACTTATAGACAATAGTACAATATTAATTTATGGTGATTATTAAAATGTGCAAGTTGCAATTGCAACTACTCAGATCCATATATTGACTCAATTCTTTAATGCAGGTGATGGAAAAACCTTTGCAGATGATGTTGCAGTTGACCCTGAAGGTAATGCTTATGTAACTGATGTAAAAGGAAACAAAATATGGAAAGTTGGAGTTGATGGGAATGTTGTATCAATCATTACAAGTCCACTCTTTACTCCGAAAGAATGGCACAAAACATTTGTTGGACTCAACGGGATTGTGTACCATCCAGATGGATTCTTGATAGTTGTTCACACTTTTAGTGGGAATTTGTTCAAGATTGATTTGAAAAACGGGGAAGAGGTAAAGATCATAAAGGTTAATGGAGGGCCACTTTCTTTTGGTGATGGTTTGGAGTTATTGTCTCCTGATAAGGTGGTGGTTGCTGGTAGTAATCCTTCAGGGAGATTGGTGGAGAGTTTAGATGGATGGAATACAGCTTCTGTTGTGGGGACATTCTCTGGGCCTAGACATCGTTTGGCTACTGCAGCTACTGTGAAGGATGGGAAAGTGTACCTAAGCCATATAGTTGGAATTGGATACCCTAAAAAGAAGCATGCTCTTGTCGAGGCAGTTTTTTAATTCTCATAGTGTTTTGTTTTCCATAGATCTGAACGCTTTTTGTTGAGATTTGGAGTTTCTTTGGTTATTTATGTTCGGTTTTGTTGTATTTGTTGTTACTTTTTAGAAATATAAGTTGCTTTTGGTTGGAAATTTGGTGTAGTTGTGGTTCCTTAATTTTATAGCCCTTCTTGTTTTTGTCCCAATAAAAAAAGTTATTTTCAACGGCTCTTAAATTTGATAAGATATGAGTATTTCTTAGCTGTGGCACAATCTATAATTTACAATTTCTTAACAAAGCAATACTCAGTATGGTGAGAGACCATCTACATGATCCAAAATTTGTTTAAGTTAATTTTTCAACTATTCTATGTAAACTAATGTGAGGGGAGTAAATTGAAAATTTTGAGACATACGAAAACATAAAATATAGAATTAAATGCCATGTTTATTGTGATGATGAGTTACCCCATAGACAAAGTCACACGTTTTAGGGAATGGATTCCCTCCCGTGAACTTTTCACTGGAGAGGGAGAAGTTGCGATCTATACAATTAATATACCACATTTTCATGTCTTTTATATTTTACCCTTTTAACACCTGTGGCCGCATTTCAGTGGATAAAATCTATCCCCATGTTTTATGTGGTGTTAAAGTCGTTACTTAATAGAAGAAATCAACTAACTCCAATGTTTTTTATGGAGATGATCAAATTGAAACAGAGAGATTAAAGTGAATCTTTAAAATAAATTCTCAAGATCACATAGCTGATATAGGCTTTAACTCTTCTAATATTTGTAAAGTAAGTCTACAAAAAGGAGGAGGCAGTTATATCCATGTATCATGCTTTAATTTAGGGAATTGTTCACTTTTCCCCATGTATTCTATGGAAATTTCAAAGTATTTTTCGTATTGTCTAGATTTTAAAATTCAGACAAGTCTATTAAACACTAAACCGTTGTATGAGAATGACACTCCCATTCTTTGCCAAAAATATATTTAGATTTCATTCTACAATAAACCTTACCTGCGTATTTTTTTGTGTTTTATAACAAAAAAATAGTTCTAAATTCCAATCTTTAAATTAACCACCTAAAAGTATTTTATATCTTTAGATAATAAGTTAGAAATTTTTTGACATTTTTTAATAAATATTAAATTATAAGTCATTTATAAATCAATCTCACAATAAATAATACACATTTGTAATTCAGTAATAAGATCAAAATAAAAGAACTCTTTTATATATCTGAAAATCAAAATGTCATATCAATCCAACAAATCAACCATAATACGAAATGTCAAAATATAAATATATACAAAGTAAAAGACAACTATTGATATATGTGACAGTCATGTTCTTTCTATCTCTTGTACTGCAACACACGTCGTGTCTCTACTAAAATGTCTTGTAGAATGGCCATCTAAGGAGTGCATTCCTCAACTCACGTCCCTTAGCTATGACCTTTCTTCCAATAGCACAATACAATGACATATCGACAACACATCTACGACAACGTCCGCCCTCGACTGCTCATATTCTAAGATCTCTCGATGAGTTGGCCTCGAGAAATCTCCTTCTATATTTGATGTCATGTAAGGATGTGATACTCTATAAACCATTGGATGTAGTCGTATATCATACTTCTGGACTTGGAGTTGACACATGACGTACACCCCATGAGACCAGATGATCATAATACTTTGGGAAAATCCTATCAATGATACATAAGTCGAGATCCATAAGTCAACCATACAAAGGCAAACACCATCAAGGGTCGTGCCTCACGGTGATTGTTGTACGACATAAAGCAAATATGATTTGGCATGATACAATCAAGAGAAACTCGGAACGACTCGGTCGCTTAATTCTATTTGAGCGGGATGGTCAAGCACACATATGGAAAAACCTCAAATTATTCTTTCACATTACCTAGTCGGCAAAACGTGAAAGTGGTGGTGGGTTCATGCCTAAAAATGGTTCAAATGGCATATTAGTAATGGTGTAGCACAAGTATTATGAATTAATATCAGTAAGGGCACAAAAAATATCGTAAATAGACAATTCTTTTCCATCTAGTAGAGGCACACCAAACAAATAGCCCCCAGTTGAACTCATGAATCCTCTTCACTTCAATGGAATATCTAAGATAAAGGTAGATAACATCGACATAATTCTCACTTTAACTGCAAGAAATCATCCACCCTTGGTTGCTATGACAGTTAATCCCAACGACCTCAATTTTTTTAACACAAATGAATATATTTTTATACAATATACATATATAAAAGTGAGTACGGTGGTTCAATTGAGCCCCTATTTTAGCATAAAATATTTTATTTTCAATTCCCTCTATATTTTCATGTTATGAGCCAAAAACCCATTCTCATCCTATATGAGAGCATGAAAACTTATCATTTCAGCTCTCTCAAAGAAACGTATCACACATACTCGAATTCTTCCTTCAAAATCCTTGAGTCTCCTCACCTTCTTCTTATATCTTTATCTTTGGTCGCACCTTTCTCCTTTTCAAAATAATTTCTTGAGATTTCTACTTCATAAAAGGGGGTTTGGGGTAGGATGGATTAGATGGATGTAAAGTTGTATTTTTTCTAGCCATATGTTTGTTATCATTAACGATAGTAATACAAAGGACTTCAAGGTGGAAAGAGGGTTTCGTTAAGGAGATCTTATTTCCTCTTTCTTATTCGTGTTGGTGATGGAGGCTCTGACGAGGCTTATGAAAAGGGTGGTGGAGTTAGGCGACTTTAGAGGGTTTAAGATCAATGTAGAAGAAAAGGTTAATTTATTGTAATTTGCGGATGACATAATCATTGTTGTGGATGGTAGTAGCAATAACCTTTGGACGATGAAAACTATCCTAAGAGATTTTGAAATGATGTTAGGTTTGAAGATTAACTGTCACAAGAGTAAGAGTAAGAAAGGTGAAGACCCAAGCAAGCAGAAAATAGAATGCATCCGTATGTGTGAAAGCACAAGATAAGGATGCTACAGATCCAAATCTCAAGTAAAAGTATCTGAAACACCTTGCACATGAAATAAAGTGTCAGAATTAACAAAGCAAAGGATAGAAATAAAACACCGAATGCAAAATTAAATGAAGATATGATTTAAATTAGTATAAGCATGTAATAAGTGAAATAAAATCACAAAAATCGGAGCGAAAAAGTCAACTTCTCGGAATCAATTTAAAATCGCATGGTTGCTTGCAAAAACATCAATAGATTAAAAACGTGAGCAGTTTTAATTAATTTCGAGTGGAAGTGACGTTTTTCGGACCCTAAAGTGACGGGGAAGCAAATGCGTTTAGGCATGTTGAACTCAAAATTTGATTCCGAAACCTCCAAAAAAGATTCCGGAACGTGCCAAAACATAGGGGACATGTACCGTTACTTTGGTCTTTTGCGGAAAAAAGAGTTCTGATGCACAAAAACGTTGAAAAACGCTTATGGAATCACAAAATTCATGTGTTGAATTAAATTCTGACTCGCTTTTGTTTTGATTTTTGAAATGTGAAATGAATTGGAATTTAATTCACCTGCATGTAATCAATAAGCCAAAACAAAGTGAAATACAAATTGTACAAAATGCAAAGTTGTTTGAATGTGAATTGATGCAAAATTATGCATGTAAATGCATATTTAATCACATTTCCTATGATGTTTTCATGTATGAAATAAGAATAAATGACATACAATATATGGATAATGGATGCTCAATGTAAACCATACCTAAATGCAATGCAAAACATGATTAATTTCATATGAAATCAAGAATGCAAAGTGTTGTGGTGTTGTGATTTCATACATGTGATCAAGTGTCTTCAATCATGTGAAAAGTGAGTGAAAGTGAGGTTTCGACACACTTAAACGTCATAAAAATCAAACACCGATACATAAACTTGATTCCATTATTTAATATGCATGTATATCAATGCATGAGGATGCAAATTATATCCTAAATGTAAGTTTAGATGCATTATGTACAATGCAAATGCTACCTACACCTAAAATATGCCTAAAGGTACATTTCAACACAATTTTATTTATGAACTAAGCTTTAATTCACATGATTCAATGTAAACCAATCAACCTATATGATATCTAATGCATGAGCATGTGATATGTGATGCAAATGTGCAATTAAAGTGACTAAAATACAAAGAAAAATGACTACACAAATGTATGTGTGTGTTATGTACAATTTCCTTCACACCAACACACTTTAACGTCACAAAATCGGAATCAAATCAAGGAATTCGGAAACAAAAATTCAAGAATCGTAACCCACACGAAAATTGCAATCAAGATCAATAATCAATTTTGAATTAAGTAAAAATCGAAAAAGTGCTTAAAATAAGTGCTTATTTGAGATAATCGCATACTTGATCTTGAAATTTAAGTTGAATTGAAGAGGAATTCCTTGAAATCTTCAAATAAAATACCAAATCGAAGCTCTGATTGATGGAATTAAGAAGAGGAAGGCTTGAATTCTTGATGAGAATAGAAGAAAACAAGAGGAAGAGATTCCTCATATGGAAGTCGAGCAAGGAGGAGGAATGGAGAGGGAGGCCGGCCGGCTAGGATCCTTGGCCGGGCTTATGGAGAGATAGACTGACCGAAAAAGAAGTCTGGTGGAAGAGGAGAAGGCTGACGAAAGTGCGGTCGAGCTAGACGGAGGGAGACAGTCCTGTTTGAGGATCCAAAGGGATACCGACAGAGAGAGGCGACCGGAAGTGGCTCCAATCGGAGAAGATAGGGTGGCGCGTGTAACACCCCTTCTAATTTCCCCGTGAATTATATAATTTAATCAGAGTTTAACATAACGAAAGGGCGTCACAATTATTTAAAAACAAAAAATCTCATTCATCATGTCATGCTTTTACTGAAGAACTTATTAAATATAATTTGTAACACCCCAAATCTACCCAACATTATTTTAAAATCAGAGTGCGAAAATTTTAAACTAAAAACTTGAGGCATTACATTTATTCAACTTGAAAACAACATTAAAACCAATTTCTTCTTGGCGGATACGTAACACATAAAGAAATACGAACAATTTCACCATATTTAAACTTTAACGGTTCAACCTTAATTAAATAACCGCAGCGGAAATCTCAACATAATTAATTAAATTCGGCATAGCATCTTTGAAAACAACGGAAGATCATAAATATTAATCAAAACCACAATTATGTTCAACGGAATCAATTGCATAAACATAAATAAAACAAAGCGATCGTTTCCCCCCCGAGTGCGACGTATCAGAGCGACGACACCATAAGCTACTAAATGCTCCTACTCTTCATTACCTGCACGTTACCAATATAAAGGTAACGACCAACAAAAGAAAAGGGTGAGATATCGAATAATATAAGCGAAAGTACGATAATTCATATGCTAGGTAAAGAAACATACATTTAATACTACTTTAATCAACAACATGCGATATCCACACAAAACAACATACAATCAACAACAACTTAAAATGCGACTCAAATGCGACTCGACTAATGCAGATGCATGTGGATCCATTTGGAGCAAAACTCCCAACGTAAAAATATGCCAGGTTATCGAGGCATTCAACAAGGCATAAGCCTTCAACTTACAACGTGGTGCCAATCCAGGCCAACTTAATATGCACATGCTATGTGTCATGCAACAGATGAAATCCCAACAACAACTTAAATAACGACAACTTAAAATCATGCACTAATGGCATCAACTTAATTAACAACTTCAACATCAACAACCAAATAACAACTTCAAGAAGATGCAACGGTAATTTTATTCAACAACTTTATATTCAGCTTTTTGCTACATAATTATACGGTTCTTAGATCATCCAATTCGTACATAAACAACACGCTCCGGCCGTATCGACAATCAAGCAACTAATGCGAAATTCAACGAAAAGACACCATTTTAATTAACTACCCGTATACCCGAACTATCCCGTAAAGTTTTGTCCAATTCCGACAAACTATTTTCTCCGCTTAACCCGACTGACAGTGTTATTTCTACTCTATTTTTAGTTTTCTGCAACATTACAAAACAATCCTGTTCACCCTATTAATTAAATCTGTCGCGTCATTATTTAAATTTGCATTTTTGATTGGTATTCCTACTGCTTAATTCATACTGTCTAGGATATTATGTTGCTGCTAAATATTGTGTTCCAGTATAATCTCTACTACTACTAGATTAAGTTTATGCTATTGTTTATTTGTTATTCTGCTAATATACTCCTTAGACTCCTGCTAGCTACATACAACTAATTTCCGTGCCATTCCTGCTATATCTAAGGTCTGTTACATACACACTGACTGCAAGTGGTTTATTTCACTGCTACCATTACTCACTGCATGATTCAATCCACACTGCTAACTATTTCTTTCTTTTGTTAAGGCCTGCTATTGGTTCCTATGATATGCACATCAACCATGCCAATTGTGATCTCCAAAAAAAATCCCCTACGTGCTGCCAACCCGCACACTCTGAGGCCCCCGCCTCCACTTTCTGAGGCCCCGCCTCCAAACTCTTACCCCTGAGTAGGACGGTCGCCTCCCACAACTACGATTTCAACACAAGCACCAATTGCACAGAATAACAACGCATAACAGGGTAATATAATCGCTACCAATTTAACAGCAAACCACACATCATAGAATAATTTAACACAGAAATAATATAAATCATTCCAACAATGAAATTTTACTGACGAAACATAATTTAACAGTGTAATTAAACAGTCCTAAACCCCACATATTGACGGGAATTCGGAAATTCGATCGAAATAACGGAACTCTCGGACAACAACGATTCCTCCTAGCACATTTGTTTCCAACTTTTCTTCCTTTCCGTCTGGCTGGTTTCTCTCCACGACTAGGGCTTTTGTTTGGCAAGCAACATTCACTCCTTATTTTACTAGGTTACTCAACTTATATATTAGCTCCAAAAAATTGGTTTATTAAATAATTCTCCCCAAAAATACTAATTTTTTTCTTATAATTAATATTCTACATTTAATTTATTAATTCCAAATAATAGAATAATTCTAATATTATTTTTATTCTAACTATTTTTACCCGATTATTATATTAACGATTCCACCTACAATTTACTTAATTACTAAATAAATTGGAACATACTTCATAATCTTAAATTAAATCACTTATTTAATTACGGGTGTTACATAATTCAAAACCAATGATTATGTTTTACATAGCGGAATAACATAAAATCCGGAATAAATTCAAATCATAATTATTCCAAACATAAATCAAAAGAAAACAGAGTTTAATGATGACTCTAAACCAATCGTTCCCCAGTGTTACAACTACCAGAGCATGAAACTGACACGCGGACAATCTAAATAGCACAACTCAAGCTATCCTCACCAGCTCCTAAGCGGCTAATACTTCAATCTGAAATCATCAAAGTAAGAGTGAGATTCCATCAACAATTAAAATGCATTATACGTTTCTTTAAAAGAATAAAACAATCAATACATTATTCCACCCTCATTAGTATATTCAGATTCCAATTCACAAATATAAATCACACAGATCAAGATGCACATAACAACAATCAATGAAATTATAACACTGGAAGTCATCCTAACATGTTATGATTCCATATGCAATGCAGACTCAATGCATGTGGTACCAAAATGTGAACTAAGTCACCACCATCGATTCGTCCACAATCACCCGGACACGAATCCAGCCTCACCACCTACAATCACCCGGGTACGGTTATTGGCAATATGAGCCAAATTCCACACAATGGGAATTAACTCCACCAGAATGTATATGCATGCACATCAAAAGCATGCAACATTCAACACAGGTTATGACCACATCAGACATCATAAACCATCACCAGCCAAAACATGATATCAACACCTATCATGAAATAAATTATCACAAAGCATAAATATGTCAAACGCTTACCCTTCAATTAGTAAGACTATCACCGGTATATACAACAACAACAACTGAGATCAACGACTACCAGGTATATACAAATCAACAATAACTCATGATATCAACAAGCATCATGAATATACAACATCAACAACAACATATAATAGCAATACAATCATGATTATATGACGTTAATTACAACACATGGAATTAACATCTAGCAAGTATACACCACGTCAACGACGAACAATCACGAATTACAACGAATTATTCCTACGGAAAGCCATATCAATCCATCAAGATTCAGTTACTAGGTTTTAAAAATGTTTTTAATAGATAGTGCATGCTCTCATCTTTCCAACGATACCAATTACGCCTAAATCAGAGTTACGGTCGCAAAGATACGACCAAAACAATTTCCAGAAAGTATATGTTCGATTCTGCACAATATGCATCGATGCATAAGCTCATGCATCAATACATAACCAGCTTGCGTCGATGCAAGTATCGTATGCATCGATGCATACGTTTAAAAATTATAATTTTTCAGATTTGGTTCAGTATGCATCGATGCATAACACGTATGTGTCGATGCATAGCTTCAATTTTTGCCCCATGAGTCGATGCATAGAGTTATGGGTCGATGCATAGCTTATTCCAGTTTCTATTTTTCTAAATTTTGATCACTTGCATCGATGCATAACCCTATGTGTCGATGCATGCTGCGTGATTTTCACCAAAACCAGTTTATTCTCACTGTTTTCCAACTCCAATTGATCCCATCCATTACCAAACTTCATATCACAACAGGACAACAATTAATCATGTATTTTCACATCCAATTAACCACAGAATTATACTCTCTAATTAGCCTACAATCATCCTACACCAATTAATCATTATTATCAATTCTAATTGAATTATTACGTCAGATCATAACATTAGGGCACAACCTAGAATTCCTAATTCGAGATTCCTAACGGATCAATTCATTCTGTTGATTATCAAAACCTATAAGGCATAATAATCAGACTAAATCACCTCTTACCTCGCGTTGATTCTTCGAACTTCCGACGCATTGACTTTTCCTCTTTTCCTCTTCTCTTCTCAAAAGCACGTAGAATGAAAACTCTAATTCTCTTCTCACTTTTTCCTTTATTTATTCCTTTTATTATTCTCAATAATAAAAATAAATTAATTAGAATAATTAGAGTCTTTTACTCTACACATCTCCCAATTCCATTCACACCCCCAACACATCCAATTAATTAATTAATTTAATCCATTAATTCAAAAATACCAATAATCAAACTTTTAATTAAATTAATAATTAAAATTCCAATTATTTCACAATTGAATTATTTGGGGTGTCACAACTCTCCCCTACTAAAAAAAGTTTTCGTCCTCGAAAACATACCTTAGACGAAAAGTTCGGGATACGAGTCCTTCATCTGGCTCTCTAGCTCCCAAGTAACATTTCCACCTGTTGGTCCTCCCCAAGCTACTTTCACCAGCGCTATCTCTTTACCTCGCAACTGCTTCAACTTCCGATCCTCAATTCTCGCAGGTAATGCTTCAACAGTCAGATTATCTCGCACCTGTATATCATCTACTTGAATCTCATGAGACGAATCAGCAATGTACTTCCTCAACTGAGATATATGGAAGACATCATGCAAATTCACAAGCGACGGCAGTAAAGCAATCTGGTAAGCAACTTTTCCAACCTTCTTCGTAATCTGAAACGGACCAATAAAGTGCGGAGTTAACTTCTTTGATTTCAAAGCTCGACCAATACCAGTCATCGGAGTAACTCGCATAAACACATGATCTCCTTCACTAAACTCGAGATCCTTCCTCCTCTTATCATGATAACTCTTCTGACGACTCTGAGAAGCTCTCTGACCAGAAGATCTTGCATCAAGCATACCAAAATAGCTTTCTGACTAGAAGATCTTGCATCAAGCATATGAACTGAGAAATATCGATATTGGTTCAAAAATGATCTAAGATAGTCGAAACATACAATTTCTTTCACAAATTGAGGTATTTAGAACCTGGTAACCATGTGATAAATGCCATTCATGTATATGCATAATGTTTATGACGATACAATTATAAGCCAGAAATACTGAAATGAAGAGGGTAAATTTTGGGGTACAACGCACCCTTATGAAACCTAGCTGCAGCTTCAACATTGTGTTCACAGCATCCTAGCTTACACATAAATTACCATGACTTATAGTCAACATGTTCTTCAGTCTCCAATGTGCAGACTCCACCCTAGAAATCATAAACACATTACATAAGCAACTCTCAATTTAATGCATAAACATAAACATATTTCATGTTAGAAGAATGTACATGTTTGTTGTTGTGTTCCCTAAATGAGTGATGTTGTTATCACCACATACACTCTCGAAGTGGTTGAGATGTACATCAAACTCGTCTTCTGTATTTGAATACATCATGTTGTTCCATTGATCCATGACATGTTCTTGTCTCTCTGATTTCACATACTCCTTACACTTTATGTTAACGTTTTTTGAAATATGAAATGTACACAACAAATGAGACAAATTTGGATACACACTCAATGACATTCATTAATGCAAGTTCCTGGTCCGTCACCATGACATTTGGTAGCAACTTCTCAGAATAAAACAACTTTTTAAGCCTCTCTAATGCCCATGTGAAATTCTCCTCCCTTTCATGTTCCAAATAAGAAAAGCAATTGAAAACGTCAATTTTGTTGATGTAACACCAACAATCTCAAGCAGTGGTAGCCAGTACCCGCACAATTAAAAAACGCATTCAACAACCAATTTAATCAACATATTTTTAAGATGTGATGAAATTAAAATTCTTACCTATTTGTTTTGTATGTACAATCAACAACTTCACATAATCAGGGCGTGTCCAAAAGATATCAGCAACAATATCTGAATTCTCCTTATTTCTAAACCAACACATGTATTTTTCTTGGTGAACAAGGCTCAATAACATTTGCATTTTTGTCTTTGCAACTCTCTTGCCTATTCTGTATGTTGCTTTAGCTTTATATATCTGGGTAATACTCGTGAGGTTTTCTGGATCTTTGTCTTTTAAAGTAGAAATGATGTACCTTGGTGCCATATTGTACTTCCTCACGTCATTCATAAACTTTCATTCTTCCTCTTTTAGACGCCTCAATATGTCATGACCTACCAAATCTTTTTCTAGTCTATGATTGTGCATTCCGCATCTAACCATCACCTTCCAACAATCACCACTCAGAATAGATCTCAGCCTAAATGAGCATCTAAGCTTTATAGTATAATTGCCATCAGAATGGGCCACAACTTCATTTTTCTTTTTGTAATTTCCTCCTCTATCACAACCCATAATCAATTTATCCTTCCTCCCTCGCATACCATTAGCAGAATCAAATCAGATAGTAATAACAACAATACCATGAGTTTTTCCAATTGACAGTGCCCATTCTAGAACATTCTCTCGTGATTCAAAAATATGATAATCACATAAACGTATAATTAGATAACTTCATCAATTTATTAAAAAATAAAAATGTGTATAAAGTCAAGTAAGCATACCGTATCTGTGATAAAGTACTCCGTAAGATCAGTACATGAACCCGTAGAAGAAGCTGAAGCTGCCGACTCGGGACCACAATATATAACACTTCATCTGCCATACCTGAAATTTCAGATTTCAAGGAAATTTCCGATATACACCAGAAATAAGGGATTTCCGGTATTGGTTTTATACCTGAAATTTGAGAATTTTCCAGTACGTGTAATAATTTTTTTAAAATATACCGGATTTTTTAAATTTCTGGTAAATTGCACTGGAAATTTTGAAATATCCGGTAGATGGATACCAGAAATTTGTAAAATACAAAGAATTTCTGATATGCGCAAAAAAAGGTATCGAAAATTTGGTCTGAAGTACCGAAAATTTGCTTCTTTCATAAATTTTGTAACAGTAATTGTTTTTAAAAAAGATAAATTTTTTAAGTAAATAGTGTCAAGGATATTTTGCAATTAACGCAAAATGGGGGGAGGGGGGAATACAGGTATAAAAGAGGGGGGTGACAAGAAAAATTCAATATATATATATATTGTTTATAAACATCCTAATTCATTCCATTTATTTTGTTTATAAACACAATAATTAAGAAGTTTAAAAAATTTAACCTGAAATTATTAGTGTTTGTTCTTATATTTGTTCTTTGACAAACTTTTTAAAAAATTATTCTAAAAAAGAAATGAAAAATTTAATTAAAATATAAAAAAGAATTTATTAATATATTAATAAAAAAATAAAAATAAACAGACATGTCTCAAATCCATCACATTGACATTGACGGAACAAGTCCATTTTGCCACCCTTTCTATCTATTTTCTTAGACAATATTAAATATTCACTATTATTAGTAATAACAAGCTCTGTAATTTATAAATTTCATTTCATAAAACCTGTAGTAAATGATATTAAATAATTTTATCTATTAATAATTCATTTATCTAGTCTAAAGTAACTGTTCACACAACTTTGAGTGGAGTTGTAATTAGGAATAAACACATACCAAGAATACTTCTTACTAGAAGGTCCATGTATTCATCCATTCATTCTGAAAAATAAATCCCTTAGAGAGATGGTCAATGTGGATTTTATATAAGAAAGGTTTATCTATTACACTATTAAGATTCATTTATTCATGAAAAAATTATGCCAAATCAGGAAACATGTTTGGAAGAATAGATACGCTTTGCATTCAAAGAAATTTATACCTAAGTTACTAACTGCTAGGCTAATTTCTAGCTTATTGCTCTTAACACTGATCTGCCTCATCTATTACCCATTTTATTGTCTAAATGTGCCTATATCCATAATTTTAAGGAATATTAGCATCGCCAAATAAATTATTAGTGTTTCCTTTTCAGAAACAGTTGCTCAAATATTCCCATGTGATGTCACAAGTTTGTGTTGAGAATGTATTTTGTTGAAGCCACAAGTTTGTGTTGAGAATGTATTTTGTTGAAGCCACAAGTTTGTATACGATGGACACTGGCTGTGGCTCATCAATGGGATTGATGTTTCTTCGCCCTACCTTCTGATTCGTCTCTCTTGGAACCCTCGGGTTTACGAGCCCATGGAGGTGCTTGATCTGGACCATAGCGATAATCATAGAAGAGCTCCTCACTGGCATCAATGTGTTCCTTGGCAAATATGCCAACCCGATGATCTCCAGCAACTAAAATCACCTGTCGCAGCAGTAAAAGAGGGAAATCATTGTTTGTGACAATTCAAAGATCATGTTCAAGCTACAAAACCCAAAAGGTAAGTTTTAAACCTCCCTCAATCTGATTTTCTGGACTCACCTTTGCATGGCAGTTGGGGTTTGATGAGTGGTTTGCAAATTTCAACTTGTCTCCTTTCCGATAAGCATCAAGAACAAACTGGTGAAGAAACAGAAACAGAAAGCAGATTCATGTTCGACAATAATCGATTTGAAATCCAAATGTGTAGTGTGAGGGAAGAGACTAGATTGATTAAACCTAACATACATTAAAAAATGTAAGATCACACTCATAAAATACAAGGAACTCGAGTCAATGAGGAGGAAACCAAGAGCAGCTCGAGTTAAGAGAAAATGCAGATCATGTGAGACATATACCTGCTCATTCAAATCAAAAAGGAAAGATGAATTTGCACGATCATATATTTTTCCACGCTTATCAGCTTCTCTGTGCGAGATCAATTCACCTGTGTACTCTCCTAGGTAATCATTTTTGTTCACAGGATTCTGAAATATAATCATCAAGTTAGTTAGCAGAACAAGCTAACATGATTAGAAAACAAAGAAATCCAGTAATCATAACCTTCAAGAAGGCTCCCCATCCTGCAACATCTGACTTCCCCAAGAGAATCTGACAAACAGAAATAAAAACAATGCGAGACAAATCACATGCATTAGATATTCAACACTTTGATTTATGACAACGGCGTGCAAATAATTTATACATCAACTCAGAATTACTAACCCTCTGTTGTTGCCTTAAAAGAAGTCTCATATTTCCACATTGACCTTCTCCACGCCGCGGTGGCTCCCCCAATGTGCCATCCCCACAGCTGTAGAAAGAGTGCATTGTTTAAAGGCAATTGCGATGATTTAAGGCGGATGGTGGAATCCAAAACCCAAACAAATTATAAAAGTTAGACACTTGACACAGTTCAAACCGATACATAACTAAAGAGAACTAAAGTGGTATCAAACTACATGATAAAGGTGACGTAGAGATTATCATTTCACGATTAAGGTGGGAAGAGGAAAAATAAACTTAAAATTTTGAATATAATTTGATATAAACGTAGTTGTGATTTAATAGGCAAAGAGTAAACACTTATCTTTATCAATACTAATAGATGACTACAATTCCTGGTTGAAACAGGAATAAATCCTAACTCCTAAGACAATCTCAAGATAATGTAAGATATTTGTATGTATTCTAACACTCAACTTCAAGACAATAGCTTACTAAACTTTAAGCTTATTACAAATGTGCTCTTTGAAAGAGAAAAATAGAACTAATGTTATTTAATAGGGAAAGTTGGTGGATCCGGATCATGTATGGAGCATGAGTCGAGACCAAAGCTAGGGCCAGACAAAGTCGTGCCAGACTGCGACCAAGACAAAACCAGTGTCAAACCATATCTAAGACAAAATCTAAACTAACCCAAAATTTAAACCAAAACAGTCTGTACAAGAACGACAGGAACCAAGCCGAATAAAGATCACCCGACAGAGGAATTCTGAACAAGCCATAAAGGTTACATGGGGGAGGGGAAAATCTAAACAAGCCAAAAGGATGAAATGGCAGAGGAGAGCTTCAAAACATATTGATATGGTGATATGGAGGAGGAAGAGAGCTTCAAGACACACCCGAAAGATGACATAATGCAGGAGAGAGAAAAATGGTTGGAATTAGTGCATGGCTAATAATCTGATTTGAGTTTCAAATTTGAATAAAATTTCATTCTTGTGGTAATTCAGTAGCAAAATAGTTCTGAGACAGGTCACGGAGGATGGTACCCCACTGATAGACTATAAGCATATTGAAATCTAGGCTTCGAATTATGAATACAATTTGATATTTATGATCGGATACAAAAAGATCGAATGTTGATAATTATTTGTACTAATAGTCAATAGAAGACTCAGTTTTAATTAAATATGGAATTAAATTATTGTAACAAAAAAGTAATATGATAAATAATCTTTTAAGAGAAAAAGATAGGCTAAACAAGCAACTTGTGTACAGCGAGAGACCAGCAAGATAAGAAAAACACAAAGGATTGGCATGATATATCGAAGCAAACAGTAGATGATATCTAAAAATATGACACCCAGTCCCAAAATGACTGATCCCTTTCAATTATCAATTCAACAATAATTGTTATTTTTCCACTTTGTATTTATAGTAAAGGTGCATACATCATGATAAAAGATACTTTAATTAAAAAAAAGTATTCTCACTCTTTCATTTATACATTTTTTTAATCTGTGTCAGTTGTTCAACTGGATCAATTATTTTGTGACGGAAGAAGTACGAAAGAATAATGACTTCCTAAACCAGGCGATGCAATTGAAACAAGACATGTAATTCAAAAACCGAAGCGGCATAACATTATATTTAAAGCCAAAAGATTTGGTACATCACCTAACCCAACAGTTTCGGCAGACATCTGGATCACATTCACGTCCAGCAGCAAAGCATGGACATTGTCGACTTCTGCATTGACTCTTGGCACAATGGCATCCTCTGAAACGATTTTTGCAGCTCTTCGAACAACTGAAGATAAAAAAAATTGTTATATTCAAATCATAATTTGTTAAGAATTACATTACTTAAGGCAGGATAACAGTTCACTAATCAAGTTGGAAATGCATTTTATAGAAGCTTTGCATACATGAAAAGAAGCATTGAACCAACAGCTTTATACTGACAGTCCAAAACAAATGATTGTTTATTGTTTAATGAATTCAAAATCTTATATAAACAGGTCAAACCATACTTCACCATATATCCAGACCAACCTCATCAAAGTACATCCATAGCCCCCATAATTTCCCAACAATATAATTCAAATAACCAAGAGACGGCCATTGCATTGCTACAAAAGCTACACAGTTAAATGAAAAGCTACGTACCCACAGTATTTTTCACAGCATGTCCCACCATTAACACAAGAACAATCCTTTCCACACATTGATTGACATTCACAAGGCGTGTACTGCTTGCAAGATTGGTTTTTCCCATCAGCAATTCTTTTCCATGTTGTTGGGTGACCAGCAGACTTCCAAGAATATTTAAACTTCCTTGTTTTGCCCCTTTTTCTAAGCAACCGTGACCTAGATGGCATGTCTTGGTCCTAGCACAAAAACCCACACTAATAAGGACCTTTGCGGAAAATAAACAGTAGGGCACTTGTAAAAGTTGCTAGAAGTTGAGAGAAAAACATTCCATGATAATAGTGTTATATAGCTAAAACAAAATTGAAAAAAATCGTTGGGCAAAATAGGAAGATCAAGAATCTCACCAAGGCTACAAGAAACTACAGAGATAAGAAAGATGAAAAAATATATGTTGCCTCAAAAACACAACTCAGTTACTACGCATGTAAAACCCAGACACACCCCTTTTATTTGGCAACAAATACAAAATGATAGGTAATTTACAATCAGAGATGGCACAACGGGTCTGAGATCCCAAATGCTTCTGCATCAGATAAAGCCCAACCACAAAGCCTTAAGAGTGCACTCTTGAAGGCCTAAAACATCTGCCGTTGAGTGTGAAGTGCAGAAATTGAAGTGTGGGATGTAATAGTTACTGAGATGATGTAAATATGTAATAGAGTTAGTTAGTGAAAATAAAAGATGAATCTGAGTAAGAGTGAAGGTCTTTTTCGTACATGATAGCAAATGGAAAATTTTACTTAACGTTCAGCAAGAGAAGATATAAAAGCATAAAAAAAGTAAAGACAACGATACAAGACATGAGAATGCAGGGCAAGAGAAGATGGGAACAGGAAAGCTTGTACGCTTACTGTGCACTCTATGTCAAATTTTCCCTCGTCATCCATGATTGAACTAGCTTCAGCAATGGATCTATGGGGCATTGACACTCCTCGATCATGCATGTAACTAGATATTTCCATGCAAGTCTTCAAACCAGAAAGTAAGTTCCTAGCTATGAGGCAACTGCAGAGCACGTGTTGCACATAAAGACAAGGGAATATTTATGATAAAAAAAAAGAATTATTCTTTCATTCCATTCACTTATGAAACATTAGTGTCACCACACACATCCATTAGTGTCATTCCATTTTGCAGTTTACAAAATGGGAAACATAAAACACATACTGGAAACAAGAAAGTGTCACCGTACTTCAAACTAAATTTGATGCCATCTAACATTTATCAACTTAATCGTGTGAGGTGAAACACAGAAAGATACATACCTGTTTCTGCCAAACATTTCTACTCCCTTCAAGTATAACTCTTTCTCTAGAGGTTTCCAGTCTGAGAAACCTACCATTTCATCAACCTGTCCTTCCGTTGAATCCAACGGCTTTTTAAGTTCTGTCTCATTTGTGACAACTTTGGATCCATTCACAACACCTTTGTCATTCTCACTGTGGCAAGTGCTAGAAGGAACTTTTATTTTATTCGGAGAGCATTCAACAGATTTGTCCAAAACTGCACAAGTATTCATATGTTTATTTTCATCACATGCACCCAAGTTTAGGTTCTTGCTATTATCACTAATTACAGTAACTACATCATCTGAGATACTTTTTAGCTTTTTACTAGAGCTCTGAGAATCAGGAGGCAATCTTGAATCTGACTGATCTGTGACTTTCCGTTTCCCTGAATTTTCCAAGACACTGTCATTCAAATTAAGATATCCATGGCAATCAAGTCTTGTCGGAAGTTTAGTACTCTGATTCCCAGGTTCTTCGGCTGCGGACGGTGGTGAAATTGTCCTATTTGTCTCCTCTACAATTGTGATTTTCTTATCCCGAAGAGATCCAGGAGTTGTATCTTTTGGAAATTTTTTTACAACATTTAACTGCTGGAAATGAAATGGTAGTCAGTCTTTACTCTACAAATTTTCCCTATCAAATCAAATCAGATATTGTACACACAGAATCGTTCATCATGTCTGAAGTGGAAACTAGTTTTGTTAAAGCTATGCTTCATACAATTTTTTTAGTAGAATTAATTCCAACACTAATCAACAGAAGATAGAAAAGCTACCATATTTATTGCACACTGATTCCAAAGTCAATGTAAACCTTAAGCAAAATACCAGCAAAGGAAAATAAAATATAATTTGAATAAACCTATTTTCATCTCCTAAAATTTCTCACCCTCAAATATAAAAAATACTTCAAAATACAAAGAAGAAGAATACCTGGAGGTAACACTGATCACCACATGGTTTCCTACTACCTTCAGGTTCAGACCAAACTGTTTGCTTTTCACTCTGTGAAGCAAACCATCAAAATAAATTTATTGATGAAATAACATAGATTAAGTTGAAAATGACACAGGGCATTATTTCTTACAGGACATATCAAAGGTTGAGAACAGCCATGCAGTCGACAGTCGAAAATCTGCCGCAGGAAACCACAAAAGTATAGACGCACTCACTATGAAATTGAAGACAATGTTAAAAATATGATGCTTTTGTACATACCAGGCATCGGCGACAAAAAAGGTTATCAAGAGAATCTAGTGCATCACTCAGGGTTTTCTCTAGATACATGCTCATAGGAGAGTCATCTTCTCCTAAGCTTTTTGAATGCTGGTTCAACCTACCGGTAGTATTTTCCTTGATACTTTTGTACCTCTCCTATGTTTTTCATGCAAATAATTTCCCCAAGAAATGAAAATGGTTTCTCACCAAAAAAATCCATGGTGCAATATATTGTTTTTGATGTCGCAGATTAACTATAGTCAAGCATATAGTCATTCCTATAAGTTATTCTGGATTACCTGGATTTCTAAACTGGTGCCCCCAACATGCTTGCAAACAACATTCAGTACCTCCTCATTTAACCCATGTTCCTCAAATGCCATCCTAGAAAATTCAATAGTCAAGACAATAATTCTAGAAAGAAGAAACACCGAGCGTTTGAATAAAGTTAAAAATCATGTGCTATTAAGTTAAAATCTGGTATTAAAAATTACGCGGTCATGACTTGTGATACAAGTCTTATTTCCTGAAGGTGCAGTGAAAAACCTTGCATGCTCCAACAGAGCATTTATGTGACTCATTAATTAAATATGTTAATCAACGAATCTATAGCTAACCACAATTATTACAATCCAGATCGAATGTTCTTGTTTCATTAAATCTTTCTTCTTAAATGAATGAACCTTCATGATTATTACTTACCATAAAATACGGTCTTCAGCCTCACAAAATTCATGTTTTACTTCCTCAGGTTCTGTTAATTCCTCCTCACTGTCACTACATATCAATGCTTCACTTCCACGTTGATCATAGTAGATCCGTCTTCTTCCAACGACTGACTGATCTTCAGCCATTCTCTGATTCCTGTTGCGTGTGAAAGATTTTAAAATAGATGAAAATACATTATTGAACAGTATTCAAGCAGTAGGTAGGTTCAATAAGTATATGCCCATTGTTGATCAATATTCTACTTTTAAATCCAAAATATTCAAGCAGTAGGTAGTTTCACTTTGTCAAAAATGGCACATCAGGCAAAACACGGGAATCACCTATCCAAAAATATCCACGATGTATATGGTGGCAATCTTTCAATACGTGGAATCTTGATGCTTGTAACAGCTGATACGTCTTGATTGCTGTGGTCTTTGTCTCCTGAAACATGGTTAAAACCATCGAATTTACATAAAGGATGGTCCAGTCTAGAAGAAAGAATCGAACATATCCTGTTTTCTTCCATCTGTGAAGAACCCCTCGTTGATACTGCTGACATTATTCCTGAAATATGGCATTGTAACTTCTTCTGGTTCCTCTGAAGTTTTTCCTACAGAAAAATGATTACAATTAACCGCAAGCCAAACAGAACGGTAAGCAAAAAGAAGCTATCCAACCTTGAATTTTCAGTTGACACTAAAGTTTACTTTAACAGTCACAACATAAAGTTCAATCCAGAATCACGGCTAAATATAAGCAAACAAATCGAACAAACTAGCACAATGTATAAAAGCAAACAGAAATCAAAAGAGATTTCGTGTGGCACTCTTATAGCATACATTAGCCTTTCATATGTGCTTTATTAACACTAGCTATCCAAATCCAGTTCTCCACAGGAATGACCCAAGAAAAACCAAACTAACAATTCTACAAAACAAAGATTGCATGTAATAACAAGTACATGTTCGGAATCACAGCGAGTTTGACGAAATTACAGTGGCCTCATGATTTCATTAAAACTCCAAAGTGTAATTTGAAATTTCTGTCAAAGTCATAGAGGCACATTGCCATTTCGTCAAACTCACAGTCAATCCAAACGCGTCAATTTCACTATATGACACTATCAGTGAAAGTACATCTTGCCAGCAAATCACAAGATCAACCACTGAAATTCTCAATCAAATACTTACTCCAATGAACTCAACTCTCTCTGCCTGGATTTGCTTTTTCAACTGATTTATCTTGGCGGACAAGGCTCCAACAGCATCATCATCATCCGCCGCCTCTTCAACTAATTTCTGTCAGTATTTCATAACAAACAACCACAGTCACTTTTCAAAAAATCATAACACAAACACAAAAATCAAAATCCAGAGTCTCCAACAAATCAAAAAGTTTAATTCCAAAACAATTAAGCAAACGAAATATTACACAAGAAACACTAATTACGTAACAATATGTATAGTGTGTAACGGAATGAAATTAATATCGGTAACAGAACATAAACGAAATTCGAAGAGAAATAGCAAAAGTGAAACTGACTTGATGGAGAATTAGAGGAGAATCGTTAGGTTTGGAAAGCAAAACCATGGAGTTGATGAGAGGAAGAAGAGAGAGTTATATTATTATGATCAGAGTCCAGAGATCGAGGGGTATAGCGGAAACGAACGATTTATGATGGTGATGACTCTGAGTGATAGTGCGTGGTAGTGGTAAATTACGCACTATCCATGGGCACTGTTTTCTCGGTTACGTTAATGTTTAGTTATTGTGGGAGTAATTAAGCAGCACCCTCTCGTGATTTGGACGCATCCTCCTCCACTTTGTTTGGACTATCTGCCTTTTTTTTTTACTAGTGGGGTCGTTTAGCTTTTATTTGTTGTTGGGTATTGGTTCCCTCATTTTCTTTCAATGTAGGAGTGTACTACACTGTGGAAATAATGTACTTGTCTGCTGCCAAATTTTATTAAAGATTCATCCAAACAAGACTTTGCATAAAATATTAATATTGTGTTTGTGAGTCTAAAAAGCTAACTATGATACTAGGTTATTTATTAAAAGATTTTTTTAAATACCTTTTTTGGCTTTGACCTAAAACATAATAATAGTGTTTTTTTTTTAAAGTTAGATCTGACTTTTAACTTGTAATTAAAACATTTTTTTTATCTATTTCCAATACAAGTATCTATATAAGAGAAATAAATAAGCAAATCTATCAATGGAATCGATCCACTCTTTTTCAATGGATTTTTTACAACAAATAAATCTAAGTTGGAACTATTCACATGTTAATTAGAGAGCTAGGGTTTTGCATGGCTAGAAATTTTCTACTAGGATTTGTGGTTGAAAAATATGATATCTCGCAAGATGAGTAAGATTTTTTGGAGTGCAACTCTAAAAAAGTCAAAAGAGATGATCAAAATTTCAAATAAGTTTTCGAACATATATTTAGTGTATGAGGATGCAATTGCAATGAAGAAAAATAAACAAAAAAAATTGCACCTAAAAAATCCTATAAGGATTCAATGATGAGAAATTCTAATGGAGACCACCATCATAATAGTACAGTGACTGTTATTTTGACCGATGAAGAAATAGAGAATCTTGCAAAGGATGGTGAGGAAAAGTGTCTAGTGGTATAAGAAAAGAAGATAAGTCAACATGATTGTATAGCTTTCATTCTTTCGGGCAAAGAAGATGAAAGAATTAGCAAACCATGGAAATTAGTGTGGAACTACGTGCTTGCATGTTTAATCAGAAAGTGATCAAAGCTAAGCAAGACATGCTTAGATTCATTATGGTTTTGATAATGACAACTCATGAAGATATAACTTAAATAATTAAGTATTGAAACTATTTCAAACGGTCAGAGATGAACAAGATAGTTTGTTCAAGCTCTTCCTCCGAATAAAGCCGAAGAGTTAGGGTTTAATTATCATCTTGGTATCCTCTGATGAAGGCGTCTGACTTGGGTTTAATTATCATCTTGGTATCCTCTGATGAAGGCGTCCGACTTGAAGATTCAAGTGAAATGCTTATGTGACTAGTATATTCGACAAAATACTTGAAGCTTCAGAATGTGGAAGAGATGAAGTATGAAAGCTCGCCTTATCGTGTTTGAGCGATTAGCGTTTTGAAAGAAAACAAAGATTTTTTTCGTAAAGTAATATAAATAAATCAAACACTCACTAAAACTCTTTTTAAAGCTCATATTTCTCAAAGAAAATAACCTAAAAATGTTTTGGAATATAGCTAGATGAATAGAAAACCATCAAAATGATTAGGACATGTTTTTTGAATTGTCTAATCAATTGGATCATACACTCAATTAATTGGATAAAGTAAAAATGAGTTTATAATATATTATGAGAGTGTCTTAATGAATTTGCTCTTTATCAAATCTTTTTAAAATGGACAAAAATAATCAATTATTTTGGTAATCTAATCAATTGGAATGATGACCCTGTCAATTCGATAATTATTTTGCCTATGGATGATGTCCTTTTTGTGAATCAACCTTTGGCATATAAATAAAGGCCCCTCCCCTTTGACACATCCAGACATGTGAGTTATCTCACCTTCCACCTACTGTCTCTCTAAAAATATTTTTTCTTTCTCTCACATAAATTTTATCATAGTGCTTTGAGAAAGATTTTTGTGTTTAAGTGAGGAAGTTTGTTCTAGAAAGGATAATATTGTAAACTCACCAAAAGCCTTTTTTTCCTCTTTAGTGAATATTTATTCCTTAAGAAGTGTTTGTTTGAGTTTGAAGCTAAAGCCGTTAAAAGATTTGGTTGAGGGATTTAGTGTTAAGTCTTTATTTAGATCGTGAGTTCAGCCACTTAAGGAAAAAATCTCTTTATGGATTCTTGAAGATAACTAGTAAACAATATTTTTATTGGTTTTTGAGCTCAACCCGTTTAAAAACTTAGTTGGTTCGAGATTAGACATGTGTATAATCTCGATTTGATTCGTGGTCAACCCGTGTAAAACTTCGGTTAAGTTCGAAGGATAAGTCATTCAAAATTCCCCATTGGTTGTAGATAACTTCGTACAAAATCTTTGCTTACCTTAGGGAAGAACCGCTTGAAGTTGCATTTGTATTTGGAAGAAGGACTAATTGTTGCATTCCACTATTTGTTGTTTTGTTGGAAGTTAACCTGAAACTTTCTTTTTCCTTGTATATTGGGGTTCATGAGCTTAACCTTCTAAAACCTCATGATCATTATTGAATACTCTTAAGATCAATTATTAGGGAGAGAAGTAGGTCACTTCATTTAGATCGAACCTCTATAATTTTCATTCGGATAGCGATCTAATTGAAAAAGAGGCGATTAGGGTGAGATTTTCAAGGTTACCACTCGAATATTATGATGAAAAGTTCTTACATTCATTGTTAACATAATCGATAGAACCTTGAAATTTGCCAACAAATTTCTTCTTCAAGAATAGGGAAAGTGTATGAAATTATGCAACATAATTATAGAGTAAAAAAAACACGGTTATAAATAAATTTGATTCATAGTTTAAATCATAATCAAATCCAACAATTAACCTTAATTTCATTCTATTTCATTTAGGTATCTTATCAATTTTAAAAAAATCAAACATATTTAATCGATTATATTTAATTCTTTTAAAATAGAAACCAAAGAGTACATATATTTTATAGAATATTAAATATTAATAAATACACACCAGTATTAAATATAATTAAAACCAATTTATATATATATATATATATATATATATATATATATATATATATATATATATATATATATATATATATATATATATAAATATATGTTTGATTCTATAAAATATATATATTGAATTATTATGAAAGAAATCTTCAAATTTTTATTAATATAATAACTATATAATATATATTTGATACTTTTTATGTTAAAAACTATATTTGAAAAATAATAATTCATGTCCAATATCACCTAATTCACACTATTTAAGTCTCACATCTTTACCATTCAATATATAATTCATTCTTGACATTTTATTAATCTTAATTGTTTATTGGTTTTTTTACTCAAAGAAAGTAATTCAAAAAAAATACATTTTCAAATATTTGATACTCTCTCATCAATATTTATTACTATCATTTATGTCAAATTATTTTTAGTTTTGTTTTTAATTATTTATCATAATATCTAACATAAATTATTTGATTTGATATCATAAAATTAATTTTCTGAAAAGCAAAAAACACCTCACAAACATCTCTACTACAAAAAAACTCATTTAGAAGTGCAACTTCACCAATATTTTCCTGAACAATTACAACATGTTATTCTTCCAAAAATCAAAAGACAATTATATATATCAGCCTTTTGTAAAATGACTAAAACATTATTAAGAGACATTATGAGAATATATAAAGGACTAAGAAAACTTTGTAAAAAGTATATTATATCATTTTGATTATGATGAATTTTTAAAATTTTCATAAGTCACTACAAGAAAAAGAGTAATTTGCTAAGGGATTTAGCTAGGGATATAACCCAACACAAAAAAATACAATTGTTAGAGGTAAAGTCCCTCGCAACGTGTAATTAAAAAAAAAAAAAATTTATCGAGGGGATGCCCATCACTTTATTAAAAGAGGAAAACTTTTGAATTTTAAAATATTGATTTGCGAGGGATTACTCCTTGTAATCTAGAAAGAATAATTTTCGAGGAGCTCCCCACGCAAAAAATCCATATCAGTTAGACTGCGCCTCTGACTGCTCCTACAATTATTTTTCCATGCAAACAAATGGCGAGGGGCTCCTCCTGTGTATGCATTTATTTCCATCAAACCCACTGCTTCTTATCTGTATGTATCCATCCTCCCACTTATTTTATTTCACACACTTACTCATTCCATTTCTCTCTCTGTATTCATCCTTCCCTTTCCCTTTCATTCACACACTAAATTTTTTCATAGCTTCTTCCTCCATTCTTTCTCCACTCCAACAAAATTTAATTGAGGTAATATTATTATTATTCAATTTTATATTTATTTTATTTTTAGATTTTTAATATAATGTTAATTTTGTACTGGTTCTTTTTTGTATATCAATTATTTGTTTTAGAGGAGAAATATTTTGGAGGAGAAAACTTTATATCTGATAGCAAAAATTCTTCATTTCAGGTACATAAATAATTTTTTTTATGCATGTGTGTTTAAAATAAAAATTTATTCTGTTTATATATGCTGGTTGTGATTATGTTTGAGATGAATATATTGAAAATTAATATTTATATTATTTTCGTTATTTTTTTAAAAACAGTAATATTAGATTTTAAAAAATTAATATTTTTGTTTATATTATTCATATTATTTTCGTATTTATATTATTTTCATAATTATTGTATTATTTTTATTTTATTCTTTAATATTTTAAAATTATTGTATTATTATTATTATTATTTTTATGTAGATAATATTTTTTATAACTATTTTAACAATTTGTCACAGACTATTCTCCTGTGAAAATTCTGACGCACTACAACACTAGCTGCCCCCCTAGCCTACAGTTACGTTTGCGTGTGGTATGACGTAAAATATATATTTTACATTTTACGAGGGGAAAAGTCTCTGGCAAAATGGCGACGTGACTAACCCCTCGCAGATACATTTGCGACCCCCTGTTTTGCTAGGGGATCAATACATTCGCAAATTTTATTTTTGTGAGGGGTTTTTACCATTTGTGAGGGCTGACAAATAACATATTTTCTTATAGTGAGTTCAAAAACTACAGTGGAACAAAACTACGAAACACTTCCGTCTATTATAAATTCACTCTATAAAAGATAAAACAACGGCTTGTTGGGGGTGCTACAGATCTTTTCCTAACGTCCACAACACCTATCAATGAAAATTGAATGAAAAAAATTAATCATGGCAACATGCATATCAAATGAAAATAGAACCTTTACACTGGGATAATCATGCAAGTTATTTAATTGCATATACTTCAGTTCACACTTTTGCAATAGGATATTACAATTCAAGTAAGACATGAACATAGTTCTAAACACTCGTGATTTGTCTAGGATAAATACATGGTATTCAGTTATTATTTATCATCCCTTTCAAGCATTACAAACAAATTCCAGTTCCAATACACAACTATATTATATCAGAAGTCATCAAGCTCAAAAAAACAAATTAAGTTATAGCATATCAAACACTTCTAGCAAATCATACATTGTTATATGATCTGGTAAACTTGCATCCGCCCAGAGAAATCTGTGATTGCTGATCCACCAAGATCTGAAAAATAGAATTTCATATAAAGGACTAAAATCAAGGGAAAGCTCTCAAGTCATCAAAAGGATTTAACAAAAAATATATCACATAACATAAAGTGAGCAATATAAAAAAAAAAATACTTGAACAATAAATGCAATGAAAAGGATATTTGCAAAATGTTACCGGGCAGGATATGTGTTTTTCCTCGTAGCAAAAATGGAAAAATAGTCGAATACTAAAATCCCATGCCATCATTAAAGACCTAAGAATCCATTCATGAATAAAAAGAGCAACAAATAGACATACAAACTTATGATTATCAAACTCTTGATAAGGATACTCTTGAGAAGAAGGGAGGCAGAAGAGAGGTAGAGGAAGAACAGAGGCGGAAGCGGAAGAGACATAGATGAACTGCGTTTGCGTCGTTGACGGTGGTGGAAGACATAGTGGCATAGCAAAGGAGGAGAAAATTGGATTTGGAATTGAAGTGAGAGATTGATGTGATGTGAAGAAGAGTTGTTGTGAAATAATCTGATGCCATGGAATGGTAATTTGCCCTTGATAATTAATTTAAATATTAATTTTAATTAGAAGATATTAAGTGGATTTTCAGGTACTTTAATTTTTATATATAAATAAATAATAGATAATAGATAAATTAAGCAAAACACAATTATTCTAATTTACCATTGAAATTAAGTTAATTAAACTTGATCAAAGAATGGTTGTTATGTCAATTAAGCTAACCTATTCTTTTATTAGTTGGATATTATATTAGATAAACATTCACATGTGTAGTTGGTAGATAGACTTATTAAATTACATCTCTCTTTTTAATGTTGAAATAGTCATTTTTCCAAATGAATTTGTCTCGAACTCAAACAAATATTAAATATAATAAATTAAGATAATATTTAAAATATTCACACATACAATTAAAATAATAAAAGATAAATAAAAATCTTCTGTTAAATCATCTCAGTTGGTAGTCGTGAACAAATATTAGATGTAAGAGTCCGTATTCGAATCCACTTGTTCATATTTAAAAGATGAATTTTAATCATTAAATTATTTGATAAAAAAATATACAAAATAATATATCAATTTATTAATCAAATAATTAATATATTAAAATATCAAAATTAAATATTTCAAACTATCAACAAAACTAGTTTCTAGACAGATTTAGATTGGATACTAATATCTAAACTTAAATTCAATTAATTGATCAGGGTCGGCCTTAAGCCAAGACGAGTGAGACAAGAACCTTAAATCTCTTTCTTTGGTCCTTAAAATAGGTCTCAAATGGTGAAAATTTAGGCTTTAATTTTATATAAATAATGTGTGTTTCAAAATTTATTAATACAAATTTAATTGAACTAACAACGAAGATATTTGTTCACCAGTGTTTTGTACCCGTGTTCGAATCCTTCTCCCTTTGCTTGCCATTTTAAAAATATTTTCATTTCAATAACCAATAGCATTTACTACATACATCAGAAGTAATATTTTTAATTGAATGTTGGGTCATCATGAATAACATCTACATTGAGTCTAGAACAACGAATTAGTGAAAGAGACACAACATATTCACCAAAAATCTTAAGGTGATAGGTGTATGTATTATTTTACTTATAAAGTGCTCAATGTTTGAGAAAATATTGAGTTTATAAGAGATGTGGTCCATACCCTTATTGCCTTAAGATTTTGGGTGGATATACAACGTCAAGGTTTCTTAGAACCATGAACATTTGATCCATTGGCACTTTCAGATCTCCCTTCTCGGACTTCTTCAACAAGTGGTATCAAAGTCTGGTTGACTCGGTGGAGAAGCGAAAGTGAATCGTAGTGTAGGTCAAGGTTAATGATGTGGGTGACTCTCACACTTATGAGAGAGATTGTTGGATTTCAAGTGTGAAAATGATAAAAGTCCCACATCAACTAGAAATTAAAAAAAATATTGGGTTTATAAAAGAGGTGAATATGAAATTTGTCACCTATCCTTAATATATTAAAACAGAATACATGTTTAAGCATCAAATTTAGAGTAAAATCCCGTCTAAACACGTAAATCGCACGGGTAAAAATACTAGTTATATAGACAAATGAAAGCATGTTATGAACAAAATAGTTCAATAACTTAGTAGTTGAGTATTAGCTTATGTATGTGTGTGGTTTGACTCCCACTCGAATCAAATGTTATTCTTTTATTTATTTATAATTTTGAATCTATTAAAAATAATTAAGAAAAAAAAGAAAATTCTACGTGACATTTATAAATTAAAAAAATACATAAGGCACATCATTGTAAAAAAATTAAAAATTAACAAAAACAAGTGCCACATTATTTTTATTTTTTTATGATTTAGGTTTGATGAGGCAACAAAAATATAGAATTTTCAAATATTAAGTATGAAAATTTACTTTTTGTATAGAGATTTTTCAAAACTCGTTCATATAATAGATGACAAAATATATATTTAATCTTAATAAAAGTTTGGCTTAATTGCAATTTTGGTTCCCATATTATTCATTTTTTTGAATTTTGGTCCCTCTATTTTAAAATCCGGAATTTTAGTCCTATTATTTTAGTTTTTTGAGGATTTAAGTCCCCCTATAAATTTGAAGACTATTTTTAATGACATAACACATACATTGATGACGTGTCAGTGTCAATTCAGTAGTGAATTGTTCAATAAAACTATTTTTATATAAGATTTGTGTGGAACATGTCATCAATGTGAGCTCAGTGTCATTAAAAATTGCCTTTAGATTTGCAGGGGGACTAAAATCCTTAAAAAGCTAAAATAAAGGAACTAAAATTTCGGATTTTAAAATAGGGGGACCAAAACTCAAAAAAATGGATAATAAGGGGACCAAAATTATAATTAAGTCTAAAAGTTTTTCGTCATAAATTATTCGACCTTCTTTTAAAGCAATTGAAAAGAGATTTTAAAAATACAATTTTATGAGTTCCACTATAAACGGTAAATACAAATATACAATTGAAGATAATTTTCACATTAGAAATTAAATTACAATTAATTTAAAAATTAATTAAATTGTATAAAAGAACTTTTCAAAAACCAAATAAAACCATAAATATAATTTAATTCAGTTCAATTTATTTACAATCACAAACACATTAAGAATCAAACCATATTAACAAGCCCACATTAAAACTTCCACGAATAAAGAAAAAGAAGATCAATAATCCATATTAAAGAAAGTGATTATCAACAACTTGAACAATATCCAATAATACATTTTTATTATTATCATCATATTATGAATACAATAATGGCTACAGGTTTATTACAATCCTGCCAACATATACAACAACATTGCAACATCCTTAACCATATAGAATCAAAAATCAAAACAAAAAAATCTTTAAAAAACAATCAAATTTAAACCTTTTCATCATTCTGATTCTGTTCCAATTCCACCTCAGAAATTTCAATTACCCTTCTTCTACACAAAGAAACCATGAAAATCCAAATAACACCTTTCACAACTCTCACCATTCCAATTGTAACAGTCAAATAATACAACCACCATCCAACAAATTCCTCAATTCCAACATCCATCAATTGTTCTTGTTCTTTTTGTGTTTCTCCCATAACACCCAAATTCTCAATCTCCTCTCTCAACTTCCACCACCACAATGTTCCTAAACAACCTGCAACAACCACTTTCTCAACCCATAGTCTCTCTCTTTTTCCATTACCAAAAACAGTATCATCCACCACTGGTCTCACGACAACCTTTGACCAAATTTGCGTCGTTTCGTGTAACCCCAACAGAAATATCATTCTGCTTAAGAAGGTTCTCTCAACAACAACTTCATCGAAAACATCGTTGTCAGAGTCGAAAACTCCTGCTGCAATGCTTGCTTCAATTCCCAATCCAACACAAATTTGAAAAGTACATAGAAGAACCCATTTCCATGACATGTAAAGACGAGTTCGAAGAAGTATAGAGTTTGATGAATCATTCAAAAGAGTGATTTTTCCCATCAACCCATTGATCAAAGTAGCTACACTTACAATGGAAACAAGAATATAGAGAATACACGGGGAGGTGTGTATAGCAAAAGAGAAAAGATAGGGTAAGGGTTCTTGTTGTGGATGGAATTTAGCACCAGAGAGACTAGATAAGAGAAGAAAAGAAAGAGGGAGGAGAAGAGTGAGGATTGAGACGGTGAGGATGTGGAAGATTGTTCTAGGGGTGTAGATAGTAATAACATAGTTGAAGAACTCTTTGGATTTTTCTTGCCAACCCATTTGTTACAGAATGAAGCAATTAATGTTGAATGGAAGAAAAATAATCACTTTCTTCTTAAGTCACAAGCTAAAGGGAATTTGAAGATTAAGTAAAGGTGTATCTCTCTTTATGTATGTGACTTGTTAACTATATTGTTTTGAAATGGAATTTATGAAGTGGTTACCACGTCCATAGGCAATTTAGTTGACATTGTATAGGACATGGTGTTGTTGATTGATTCTTTATATTTATACATAGACTATAGTATTTATTTAATTTAGATCAATCTCCACCATATTATATTAGTTTATCATTGTTGCATTGGTGTGGTATGAGAAAAGAATATTGGCATGGTTTGAATAATGAGGTTGTTTAATTGGTGCAAATGTGATGGATGAGAGTGGAAAAAGTTTGAAAATTTGAGGAAACCTCTTTGGCTTTCCGTGGCTCTCTCTATGTTGACAAAACATCTATGGATTTGTTTTTGTCTGTGTTTGAAATTACGTACTACGATCAAATGTAAAGCCAAAACGTTACAATAATAAATTTGCTACTTGTAAGTCAAAGAAATTAGGAAATGGCAATTTGAGATGAAAGGTGCAGAAGCATGATTCTCATGTGATTAAACAATTATTATTATTATTTTTAATAAAGTGGTAGAACAATTAATCAATGGTGGTCATCTTGAACGAAATTACACAAGGATTATAAATAAGATATGAAAGATTTATCGCCTATTTCTTTGTGTAATGAGATTTATAAAGTGGTGTTTAAAGTTTTAGAAAATCGTATGAAATTGGTGTTGGAGAAGTGTGTTTCAGAGGAACAATCAACTTTTGTGGAGGGTCGATCTATTCTGAATAATGCCATAATTGTTAGTGAAGTTATTCATGCTCTTAAAAGGAAGACGAAAGGTAACATGGCGCGTCTGACTCTTAAGATTGATATCAGCAAAGCATATGATAGAGTGAATTGGAGATTTCTGAAAGAGACGTTAAAGAAGACGTGTTTTGCTGACAGGAGGATCCATTGGATGATGATGTGTGTTAGTTCGGTGCACAATAATGTACTTGTCAATTTTGAGAGTGTTGGACCTATTGAATCGGGGAGAGGATTGAGATAAGGAGACCCATTGTCTCCGTATCTCTTTATTCTAATAGTTGAAGGCCTTTCGACCCTTATTAAGGGCGCAATGGCGAAAAGAGATATTCATGGGATCCAGATCTACAAAGAGGCGTCAAGTGTGTTCCATCTGCTTTTTGCTGACGATTATTTTCTATTTTGCAGGGCCAATTTATCTGAAGTGAGATCTTTCATGGGTTTACTCAGAATTTATGCTGACGCGTCAGGCTAGGAAATAAATTTGTCGAAGTCCGAAGTGTTCTTTAGTAATAACTTGTCGGTGTCGGCAAATGAGGGCTTTGCAAACATAATGGGAGTTCGTCACGTTATGGGAAAATGTACCTATTTAGGATTCCCTTCAATGATTAGAAGGAGTAAGAAGGCAATCTTATATTTCATCAAGGACCGGATATGGAAGAGATTCAATTTGTGGAAGGCTGCTCATTATCTAGAGCCAGTAAAAAGGTTATGATTAAATCTGTGTTTCAAGCTATTTTGTCTTACATTATGAATGTTTATATTCTCCTAGATGCGGTAATTGACATTGAGAAGATGTTAAACTCTTTTTGGTGGGGAGGAGGTAGTAATAACAAAGGAATAAGATGGATGGCGTGAGATAGACTCACAGTTTTGAAGAATGGTGGTTGGCTAGGATTTCGTGATTTTAAAGCTTTCATATGGCGATGGTAGCTAAACAAGGATGGTTTTTGATGTCCCAACCCCAAGCTCTAGTGCAACACATCTTTAAAGCAAGGTACTTTCCTATAACCTCTTTCTTTGATGCTAAACCGGGGTACAATCCTAGTTATGTATGGAGGAGTATGTGGAAAGCTAGAGAAGTTCTAACTAGTGATTGCAGGTGGAGTATCGAGGATGGTAGTAAAATTACGGTGATGAATGAACCTTAGCTCGAGGGAGAAGGGAATGTTGTTTGAGTGGGCCTCAAAAGCAAGGTGTGTATGATATTACTGTTAGAAACCTCATGATTAATAATGTAAAACAATGGGATATAAGAGTTTTAAGTGATATTTTTTACTTTGCAACAGTGGCGGATATCCTTCAAGTGCCACTAGTGGATATGAGGTTACGAAGGATATATTGGTGTGGAAGAAGGAACAAAGTGGGTCGGGGTACAAGGTGTGGAGGAATGTTCAGAAAGATCTTTCTAATCTAAACAACAATGAAAATTGGATTAGTATCTGGAATATTAAAGCTCATGTTATAGTAAAACATCTTTTGTGGTGTATTTGTCATGGTTGTTTGTCTACATGTATGCGGTTACGACAACATAAAGTTCATTTCTCGGGAGATTGTTCGTTTTGTAGTAATAATAACGAGGATGACTGACATGTTTTCTTTGGATGTCCGAAAATGTAAACTTGGTGGAATTTAGCAGGTTTGAGCAATATTATTGATCATAAAACTTTTTATTTTCATGATGTAAAATCGCTCATTCTTGATATTTGCAGTAACGAGGATAGGAATATTGCGGGTAAAGTGGCAGTTGTGATTGAGGCTATGTGGAAGAATAGGAATGATCTTGTTTGGAATAACGAGCACGAAGTTGGTAACAAAATTTGTTGGCTTACATACCATAAATAGAGGGAATGGTTTTCCGCTCAGAAAATTCAGGATAGTAATAATGGATGGACATCAACAAATCCTTTATTGGGATCTGCCACTTAGTGGATGGATCAAGTGCAACTTGGACGCGAGTTTTAATAATATTAGAGGCATGACAAATAGAGGTTGGTGCCTCAGAGATGGGTTTGAATCATAGTAACACCATTATTGGTTTTTGATAAGTGCCAAAATGTAGTTATTTTGTATATATGTTTTGTGGCACTTATCCGTTCTTGTTTGTGAATAATCGTTGAATAAGCCCGCTTTTTGTTGTAAATACATTTTATTGCATTTTGTGTATATATTGTACTGATTGGTTAGTTTTGTGTATATTTTGTAGGTACTTGAGCATGATTGGAGCAATAGGAATAAAAGCTTCAAAATGCATTTTTGGAAGAATAAGGCAAAGAAGAAGTCATTCCAAGTTGTGCAAAGAAAGCAACAAAAGCTGCTTTTCTGGTGTCCACCGTCGGGCGGTGAGGTGGCGATGACAGGGCGCTGTGAGCGTCAAAAGCTTCGCGGATGATGAAGAGAGCGGTGCAACTTAGTCAAAATCCAGTAACTCCTGACTTTGGCTCGCCAGCAGCTCGCTGGGCGAGGAAGAAAAACAGTGTCGGGCGGTGATTTTGGTCATCGGGCGATGTTGAGATATTTTGCCCAGTTGCAGATGTGGAGCATCATGGGCCAAGTAATAAGGGACCAGCGTCGGGCGGTGGCTGCGAGACAGATTTTGTATATATTTTCATTTCATTTTTATGTTTATGGTTTTTGGGGTGAGGTTTTGTCTCCAAACTCCATCACTTTATACTTTTTGATAGATTAGCTTAGAAAACAACATTATGGTCTTGCTTATGGATGATTGGAGGTGGATTGCTCTTCGATAGGCGTTGACAAACTGGTGTAAATTTGTGGTTTATCTCTTCTCCTATCTATGTATTGCTCTATTTTTTGGGTTTTGTATGTATATTTACTCTGAACTCATGTATATTTGTCGCCCTTGGCGTTATATAAAGTTTGCTTTACGCATCTGTGTTGGTAATTGTCTTAGGTTTTTACTCTATGTTAGGGATTTGAGCTTTGCTAGACATAGATTGCTTAGATTCTTACATAGGATGATTATTTGTTAGTTTTTGAATGTTAGAAATGGGTTTAGAGATGACATTTACTTAGAGTATTTGATCTTAATGCCTCTGTGTTGGTTGTTTCGAGCTAGAGATAGTCGTTACAGTGGCGCGGTTGACTTCTGTGTTGTTGAGGTATGTCAGACATGGATACCGAGGTGATGCGGTAGAATTTTCAATTTGGGTTAGAAATAGCTTAGATTGTGAGAGGTATGTGATGACACAGACGAGTATCGTGGGCTGAGTATGACATGGACGGTAGATTTAAGTATGTGACTGGTAGTATGCATTCGTTTCGGACAAGCTATCTATCCTTTATACTTTTTGTTCATTTACTTTTTGTCTTTACTTTACAACCATTTAGTTCCAAACTCATTAACAATAGAATTGTTGAACGACGAATCAAAACCTAATATCTATGGACACGATATGATATAACCTGACCGGTATATATCACCCTTTAAAAATAAATACCTAACTTTTTGTTTGCCGCTTAAAACCGCAGCAACAGCTTTATTATTCTACTTATAACAACGATTAAATAAAACAACGGTTGTGATATTATTGGTTAACCTGGAAAAAATAATATGATATTGTTCTCTTAACATGTATTGTCTATGTGTCTTGACTATAAACACCAAATAAAAATACTTATAAATTATAACTTACTTTTGGCATGTATTTTCTATATTCCTTTGTGATGTTCTTCATTTGAAGTACGCACAAGAATCTACAAATAGAAGATAAAAAAGGAGACAATGGAGAATCTGAGTTAAAACAGAAATACAATTATCCACAATATCCAAGATAGTCAAAGTCAAATTCTTGATGCATAGTCTTCAAGACAGTTTGTACGTTAATCAAGACTTCTTTTTATAAAAACAAAAATTTACATAACCTGCCAGATCACATAACTCTTCATCAAAATGGATAAACGTAAATCAAAGCAATATAAAGTTGAAAAGAGGGATTTTAATAAGGAGATTACCAAGCTGATAAAGAAACAAGCAAAGGAAGAGAAGCAAATGCCCGAAGAAGCTTCAAAGGTTTAGAAGTTTGATGGAATATATTCATTCATAATATACACACACATATAAAAACACGCTATAAAAATGATGTCTCATCGTGGTTGTAAATGGGATATCGTCGTCGCTGACAAACCGAGGTAAGGAAGGGGTAGTTATAAGTATGTTGTTGTCCACCATAGACGTGTGATTGTTATAATAAACTTATTTGCACGCTACATATCGTTGCGATCATCTTAATCAATCGTGATGAAATATATAAAGGTCATAAATTCGATTCTCAATCATATCTTGATATATAATAATTGATGCGATACTTATCTCTATGATTGACTATTTTAACCCTAGTGAAATACTTTATTTTAAAAAAAAATTATTTCATATATGCTCTTATTTTTAGTACCTATATTTTATAAGATATTTTACCAGAACATAACCAGCAAATACATAAATATTTGTAACTAAAATGTGACTTTAATATACTATAAAAATGTTAAACAAGCGTCTTAAGTATTATTTACATCAAACCCAAAAATATTGCATACAGATATTATAAATTCAATGTGATCACACATATATAAAGAGTATGGAAACAATACTTTTGCGTTTCAGGATTATTATTATTATCATTTGTCAAAAAAATATTTATCTTATGAATTCAGAAATTTTTGCAATTTCATCGCATATATAATAACATCTTGTATATCTTATAATTATATACGTGTTATATTTATTTATTATATTTCACGCTAAAATATATGGTATAATAGATACAACATGCATATGTAATTAATCGTTATTTAAATTAATTTTAACACATTCAACTTCTTTAAACCGCATTTAATTGTGTTTTTATTAAAACAAAATTTTATTTTTAATGTAGATAAAATAATAATAATTTTAAAAAAAATCATATGCAACAGTAAAAGAATTTCAGCAAATATCACAAGTATATTCTTAGCAACAAAAAATAAAAGTATAAGGCTGCTGCTCTAATCGTTGTCTCAATCGTTAAGAGTTTAAAATTTATATGCAAAATAGTTTTCCTTGAATAACAAAACAAAATAAAAAGAAATGCTATGCTTTTGGGTAAATTTCCAATTCCCCAAACCTCCGTATTAATAAAGAATTTGCTGTGGTTTTCAACGTTAACATCCTATAGTGCCAAATAATCTAACTCATAAATGGATTTATAATCTAACTTTTAAATAATCTTCTTCTTGCCTAATGTTTCATTGATGCAATTGTAACAGATGATAATTGACAATGATTAGTGACACTTAGTGATACTTGAATTTTAACTACCAATGAGTATTAATTTAGACTTAGTTGATACTTAGAAAGAAAAAAAAACAATGGTGGAAAGTCCTTGTATTTGGAATTGATCAAATTGTGTTTAAACTTTAAATTATACTGTATAATTTTGATATGCAAAACATGTTTGTTGAACAAATCTTTTCTACTTTTTCTTTTCTTTTATTCTAATTGGTGTAAGCAAACTGTACATATACATTCAATTTGACTCGTAGAAGAAATTAACAGGAATGAATTACGTCGAATCAAAGAAGACCCCATATTGAATCAACTAAAGAGATGGTGTTGTAGGTATAGGAAGAGGCTGTGGTCAAAAATCTGACAAAAGTTACATTTAGTGTTTCAATTGTCAGAAGTATGGTCATTACTCTAGTAATTGTCTTGAAAAACAAAAGAATCAAGAAAGTGATGCAAAATTTGTAAAACATGAAGAAGAGATGATGTTGATGTCAGGGTCGTCCCAAATAATTTGAAAGCCTTATTCTAATTTTAAAATTTGATCCCTAACAAATAATTTGAAAACCAATATCCCTCCTCATATATATATATATATATATATATATATATATATATATATATATATATATATATATATATATATATATATATATATATATATATATATATATATATATATATATATATATATATATATATATATATATATATATACTCATCAACATAAAGGGGTTTTGTTTCAAGTTTAGAAACAAGATTCTTGGGAATACATAAATAAAAAATGAGTATACACATGTTTGTTACAAGTTTGAAATTTTCCCTCAACAAGAGTTGAACTCGGGATGAGTGATTCAATAGCTGAACTACTTCTCTGATGCGCTAATGTAATGCATGCTTAATGTTAACAACATATTATTATATTTATTTCAAATTTATATTTTTCAAGCCCAACAATCTCGAGGCCCTGATTTTTCGGAGGCCCTGTGCGACGATCCAGCTTGCACTGGCCCAAACCCAGCCCTGTTGATGGTCACAACAAGAGATGAAGAGAGATTCAAGGACCAATGGTACTTGGACTCAGGATGCTCATCACACATGTCTGAAAGGAAAGATCGGTTTGTCTAGATAAAACCCTCGATGAAGAATATGATGAAATTCACAAATGACAATACTCTAACAACTGAAGGTATTTGTGATGTTATGATTATGAGGAAAGATGAAAAAAAGTCAGTAATTTCTAATGTATTATATATACCAAGCATGAAAAGTAATTTGCTAAGTATATCGCAGTTAGTAGAAAAGAACTACAAGATTTTTATTAGAGACAAGTTGATGATATTTCACTACTACAGAAAACCCATTTCAGAACGGTTGGAAAAGGGGTACTGCCACGCGTGTCATACCGTTGTTAAGTAGGGTGTGGTTGTAAGTTCGTTATTTCTACCACGGACTTGAAATCGTTATTGAAACGCATGAAGCGCACAACATATCACAACAATTATGCTTATAAATTGTTTTGATATATACACTTAGGTTTTGGGTTCGAAACCCATCAACAAAAAATTATGTCAAACATAAATTACCTTTGATCGTTGACACAATAGATAGTCGTTGTTGAAAGTACAAGATTTTATTATATAAGATGTAGATTGCTTGTTTTTCATACACCTCACTAAAGAAATACAAGCATTCAAATTGATGAAGAAGTCTATAATCTAAAAATTAAATTATTCTTGAAACCCAACTTCTTCAAACCATTGTTTTCTAATTGGATACGTCTAACCATGCATTTCATTCTCTTTTACATATGTATTGTGGTTTATTGGTTTGGATCATTAGAGGAATTGATGTCTTCGAATATAATTTCCATAACAACAAGACATTGGATAATTTGTCTCATCATCATCATCACTTATCATCGTAATTTTTACGATTACAAGTGCTAAGGATGAGGAAGATTATCTAATAAATTGTAATTAATGAAATTTAACTATAATGGAAGACATTGATGCCTCTAAGGAGCCAGATCATTGTACCACAATACATATGTAAAAGAGCATCACATAAACGATGAGACACATGCAATTCGGAAACTAATAAGTGCCAAAATGTAGTTATTTTGTATATACATTTTGTGGCACTTATCCGTTCTTTTGTTGATATTCTTCGAATAAATCCCCCACTTTTTAGTATAAATGTGTACATAATAGAATAATTGAGTTTTTGTGTAAATATTGTATCATTTGATAGTTTTTCATCTCTTTTATAGGTATTCATTCATAATTGGAGCATTGAGTAATAAAGGCCAAAGGCTAAGCTTCAAGAGTGCGATTTTGCACAATTGATCAACGAATAAAGCTCAAATTCAACACAATAAAAATCATCAATTTGGTTGATATTTCTTCATGGTTGGATAGAGCATTGAATAAACTTTCCAACGCTTCAAACCGGGCGCAATTCCGAGTTACGGTTCTCAAGATACGGCAAAAATAAAATGCTGAAAATAGCAGACCGCGCTTAGCGCGAATAGTGCGCTGAGCGCGCCCTGCGACTTCAGAATTCTTTAAAAGGGGCTCAAAACACATTTTTAGGTTATGGGTTGGGTATTTTTGAGTCCCAACACCATCACCTTCATTTCTTTGGTAGATTAGCTTAGAAAACAACGTTGGAGCTTGCATTTTGATGATCCGGAGTCGAATCCCTCTTCGATTGGCTTGACAACCAATGTAAATTTGTGGTTCCTCTTCTTCTCTTCTCTTTGTAATCTCTTTTGTTGGGTTTGTATGTATTTCTACTCATAACTCTTATATATTTATCGCCTTTGGCTTGTATAAAGTTTGCTTTACGAATTTGTGTCGGTGATTATCTTGGGTTTTTACTTTATGTTAGGGATTTGAGCTTTGCTAGGGATAGATTGCTTAGATTCTTACCTAGGATGATTATCTGTTAGTTTCTGAATGCTAGGAATAGGTTTAGAGCTGACATTCACTATAGAGTATTTGAACTTAATGCCTCTGCGTCGGTGAAGTATGCCAGGAATAAGTATGGAGGTGACGCAGTTGACTTCTTTGTTGTCGAGGTATGCCAGGGATGGATATTGAGATGATTTAGGAGGATTCTCAATTTGGGTTAGAAATAGCTTAGATTGTGAGAGGTATGTGATGACACTGACGAGTAACGTAGGCCGAGTATGACATGGGTGGTAGATTTAAGTCTGTGACGGGTAGTTTACATTCGTTCCGGACAAGTTGTCTATCCTTTATACTTTTTGTTCATTTACTTTTTGTCTTTTATTTTCATTTCTTTTAATCCCAAACTCATTAACGGTAGAATTGTCGAACGACGAATCAATAACCAATCTCTGTGGACACGATACGATATAACCTAACCGGTATATATCACTCGGTAAAAATAATACCAACTCTTTGCTTGCCGCTTCCACCGCAGCAACAAAATGGCGTCGTTGTCGGGGATTGGTTTTATTGGTTTTGTATTGCGATAATTCCGTTGTTTTTGAGTTTTGTAATTAATTTATATGTTGTATAGACTTTGTATATGAACTTGTATATGTTACTTGTACATGTTGTGTGTTTACTTTCCATACTTGTACATATTTGTGATTTTCTTAGCTTTCACGTGATGTTGTAAATTGTCTCGTACTCGTAACGTTTGTTCTGTGATTGTTAGGACACTTTCTTTAGGTTTGCGCGGTGTGGCAATACCATGGCATGACGAGAGGAGGTTACTAGTGCTCGCACAATAAAGGCGTCGAGCTTACGACGTAAAACAAGCATGTTTTTGTTTGTTTATGTTTATGTGTGTGGTGACTTGTGCTTTAACAAGTTGAAATAGGACATGCTCTTAATTTCAAATCTTCACTTTTCAACTTGTTAATTCCTTTTCACCAATTTTGTGTATTGTTATTTGCTTTTGTTTTGTTATGTCAATTTGTTATTTCCACAAGTTTGTAGTGTTTTAGCTTGTGGAAGTGTGTATGTATTGTAAATATTATTTAGATGTGTAAATGAGATTGTATAGGTGTGTAAGTGGAGCTTGCATAGCATCTGCACCTGTTGCTGTCATTTTTCTGCAACTAGTGTAGCGCGCTCTGCTGGCGCTTAGCGCGCTCTGCTATGCAGGGCCAGTGAATTCTTTTAAAATTTCACTTGGTTTTCCTTTTTCCCACTTTCACCAAGGCTTTTTGTATTGAATAAAATTAGTATTGTCTTTCTAATTCTTTTGTTGTTGTTTGGACTCAAATTTTGGTCCGGTAACTTGAAGACTTTTGAGGTGATTTTCCGAGTTTGATCTTTTCAACTCGCGGATGTATGGTAATGATAGTTTTCAAAGTTGGTACATGTCAGGTACTCGTTTATCGCTTTCTATAGCATAACATGTTTAGGAAATTTATCATTTATATAATTACCATGCTATTCATTCTTTTTGCATTACTTGCTCATGAATTGAATCACTTTAGTTCCTCTTTTTACCCATAAATGTGAGGAAGCTTTCCATTGTTTACATATGAGAGTCCACATTCTTGTTTTAACTGGATTTTATTATGCTTAATCTTGTGTTTTGTGTTGATTGTATGATTGCAAGAAAATGATCAAGGCATTTTGTTGATTTTGAGCATAACTACCTTGGCCAAATATTCAATTCACCTTGTGAGTGTGTGAACCTTTGTTACCCCCTTTGAGCTTTTATCGATATCCATTTTTATTTGAACTTGATGCTTGTCTATGAGTGTCAATTCACTTTTTTTGTATGGATGTTGATTTCTTTGTTTCTTGAACCCTCAACTATATGTTGTTGTATGGATTTTTACCTTGCCTTAGAAAGTAGGGAGTATTCACACATTAATTTTGGTTGAATTCAAGTTGGGGAGAGGAATGTTTATGTGCTTATGTTGTGATTGGTATGAGGTTAAGAGAAAAGAAAAGAAAAAGTGAAAAAGAAAGATTAGAAAAAGAAAGAAAAAAAGAGAAAAATTTTGAAAAATAAAAACAAAAAGAGTAAGAATAATGTTATGTTAATAAGTGAGGTGTGTTTGGTGTGAAACTTGTGATGAAGAAGAAGTTTGATTGGAATTTTATTGTTTGAAACTTTGTGAGTTGATCACTCCCTTGGGTTTAGGCAAGTTTTTGTTTCGATTAGCTTTAGGACTTATCACTTGTTTGTTAACCAAGCCACATTACAACCTTGAAAAGCCCTTGTGATTCTTGCATTTGTATTTTCAATACGTTTTTGGATGAATGCATAATTTAGTCTATTGTTTGCAAGATTGTGGAGGAGTGTTTTTTATCCCTTACCTTTGTGTGTTCTTCATCTACCGATGAATTTTTGCTAGGTGTGATTCATGATTGAGCTTGTTTTGTTTTAGAATGTTTTGCATGATTTTTGTACTTAGGATTTATTTCGTTTATATGTTATCGTTATAGGATAGTGGTAAGTTTGTATTTTGTCGTGTACATTTTTCGTTTGAACCATACATTTGTTTTTCGTTTTTAAAACTTGTTGATTCGTGATTATTTGATTATCATCTTTTGTTTCTTTAGGTTTACTTGACTTTGTTTGAGGACAAACAATGTTTCAAGTTGGGGAGAGTTGATAAGTGCCAAAATGTAGTTATTTTGTATATACATTTTGTGGCACTTATTCGTTCTTTTGTTGATATTCTTCGAATAAATCCCCCACTTTTTAGTATAAATGTGTACATAATAGAATAATTGAGTTTTTGTGTAAATATTGTATCATTTGATAGTTTTTCATCTCTTTTATAGGCATTCATTCATAATTGGAGCATTGAGTAATAAAGGCCAAAGGCTAAGCTTCAAGAGTGCGATTTTGCACAATTGATCAACGAATAAAGCTCAAATTCAACACAATAAAAATCATCAATTTGGTTGATATTTCTTCATGGTTGGATAGAGCATTGAATAAGCTTTCCAACGCTTCAAACCGGGCGCAATTCCGAGTTACGGTTCTCAAGATACGGCAAAAATAAAATGCTGAAAATAGCAGACCGCGCTTAGCGCGAATAGTGCGCTGAGCGCGCCCTGCGACTTCAGAATTCTTTAAAAGGGGCTCAAAACACATTTTTAGGTTATGGGTTGGGTATTTTTGAGTCCCAACACCATCACCTTCATTTCTTTGGTAGATTAGCTTAGAAAACAACGTTGGAGCTTGCATTTTGATGATCCGGAGTCGAATCCCTCTTCGATTGGCTTGACAACCAATGTAAATTTGTGGTTCCTCTTCTTCTCTTCTCTTTGTAATCTCTTTTGTTGGGTTTGTATGTATTTCTACTCATAACTCTTATATATTTATCGCCTTTGGCTTGTATAAAGTTTGCTTTACGAATTTGTGTCGGTGATTATCTTGGGTTTTTACTTTATGTTAGGGATTTGAGCTTTGCTAGGGATAGATTGCTTAGATTCTTACCTAGGATGATTATCTGTTAGTTTCTGAATGCTAGAGATAGGTTTAGAGCTAACATTCACTATAGAGTACCCGAACTTAATGCCTCTACGTCGGTGAAGTATGCCAGGAATGGGTATGGAGGTGACGCAGTTGGTTCCTATGTTGTTGAGATATGCCAGGAATGGATATTGAGATGATTCGGGGGGATTCTCAATTTGGGTTAGAAATAGCTTAGATTGTGAGAGGTATGTGATGACACGGACGAGTAACGTAGGCCGAGTATAACATGGGTGGTAGATTTAAGTCTGTGACGGGTAGTTTACATTCGTTCCAGACAAGCTGTCTATCTTTTATACTTTTTGTTCATTTACTTTTTGTCTTTTATTTTCAACTCATTTAATCTCAAACTCATTAACGGTAGAATTATCGAACAACGAATCAATAACCAATCTCTGTGGACACAATACGATATAACCTAACCGGTATATATCACCCGGTAAAATTAATACCAACTCTTTGCTTGCCGCTTCCACCGCAGCAACAGAAACATTGATTGATATAAGTTGGTTTTCAAATACAACTTAATTTGTAGATTATAAGTATCTATGTCAATTTAAATTAATGTATTTTAAGTGAGGTTAGTGAAACAAAAAATCTACATCGAATATAATAAACTCAAACAACATCATACAACAGAACTAGATAATATAAATTTTTGAGCAATGAAAAAGATATATTATAAATTTTTAGGATGCACCTTTTTAAAACTAATTAAGAAACAGGAATCAATTATCAATTTCATATGGGTTGTGAAGCAATGAAAAATAAATATAAGGAGTAATAAGCTTACACAATAGCTTCATACTTCTTTTATTTCTTCTCATTGTATCTCAAACTAGGTGAAGTTTGCTTTTGTTGTTCTTTCTTCATTTACTAAAATATTTTGTTCTTGTTGAGTCCTACAATAACCATGAAATTAATAAACATGTCAAACTGCAAACATATTTTTCAATAGAGTATGAAAAATATCTTGTTTGTGAAGATATGAAGAATAATTACAACGTGGATGAAGTTGCCATAGCCAAAGTATGGTCTTTGTTAAGGTAGTGAAGACGAATTTGAAAAAATGAGATGAAAAAATAAGAACAATCAACAAAAACAACATGCAACAAACAAGATAATGTGGAACTATCTAACAAGATGGAAGAATAAGAATATCTTAATGTATGAAGCACGAGACTCATGGCTCATAAATGGGTGTTAGGGTTTCGCTCTAAAGGAAACAACGCTACTGTCACTAAGTGAGAGTTAATTCGCTTATATATGGATAAACTATTTCACAATGGTTAACACTAACAACTGTGTTGATAAGTATTTATTTATTATATCACAACGGTTAATCAAAAGCACCGTAACGATTTTCCTTTTATTTGTGAGTTTAAAAAAAAGGTGTGCCTTAACATTAAAGGAATAAAATATTCTATGGCACCGAGGATCGAACCCATGATAGTTTGATTGAATCATCATGGTAAGTCCTTCAACCGCGGTTATGTGCGAATAATTTTTAATAAAAAAACAAAATAAATATGGTGGCACATTAGTTTAGATATGTCACCACGGTGTAGGGAAGAACTGTGGTGACCACAGCGTTGTTGAATATGCATTTTGTAGTAGTGTTTCTCGACTCAAGAGGAAGGTTAATCTTGAAGGCTCCTATGTTTCATAATAGAACCTTTAAGATTGAATTTAATGTGATGGAGCACAAGTGCCTTGCGACTGCAACTAGTGGGATGGATGGATATGGAACTATCAACTTGGTCATCTCAACTTTAAATACATCAGAGATTTAAAAAAGAATAAATATGGATTCAAGATTACCAGAAATCGACATTCCAAACAAGGTGTGTGAAGAATGTATGTAGGCGAAGCAACATAAGAATAGCTTTAGCAAGGATATATGAAGCAAGTCGTAGGATATTCTTGAAATTATATACTCTGATGTATCTGGTCATCCCAGGTGGATTCGATTGGAGGTAACAAATACTTTTTCACATTCATATATAATTTCACTAGAAAACTATGGACTTACCTGATCAAGAAGAAAAATGAAGTCATTAAGGTATATGTCAATTTTAAGTCTATGGTCAAATTTAAAAGAGTGGATATGGTTGAGACTTGAAACAAATTAAATACATAAGGCCCAATTTTTGGCCCTAAGATGTCGCAAAAAATGCTTATGATATGCATGTAAATGATAGGACTCAGCAGGAAAAATTCTACTGGAGACCAACTATAAAGAAAATATTATGTTAGGGAGATACACCTCATTGGGGACGACAATGATCCAACAAGCAACAATGAAAAACTCCATTGGGGACATGCAGCAAGGCAAGATGTGTTGACTCTCTGGGGAACAAATCTATGAGTAGTCAATCAAAAAAAGAAATTACTACTAACTCATAGTTGAAGGCAGTAAATGGGATCTAGACATACTACCAACTCATAGATGAAGGTGGTAAATAGGATAATATTGACTCATAGATGACGGTAACTACCAACTCATAGATGAAGGTAGGGACAAGACATAACCGACTCATAGATGATAGTTAAGACATTTAATATCGACTCGTAGATGATGGTATACTACCAACTCATAGATGAAGGCAATGACAAGATTTGAATTGATGATAAGCCTCCAAAAAATAATGGTATTCCACCTAGAATGGGTATCAGCTTCTTCTTTAACCAATAATTCTTTCTGAAAAGGGTACCAAACCTCCCAAAACTTTTGGTCTTCGCCTGGAACGAGTCCTAGTTTCTTCTTTAACCAAGGATTCTTTCTGGAAAGGGTAACACACCTCCTAAAACTTTTTGTCTTCACTTGGAATAGGTCACAGTTTCTTCTTTAACCAAGGATTCCCCTTGGAAAGGGCCACAAATGAATGGGTATTAAGAATCAATAACTCTGTTTGGGATGCTCAAAATAGATCTAAGCAGGTTAGATTTCAAAAAATTGAAATGTTGACTTGAATTGTTGATCACAACAGGGTTCTCAAATAAAGAGATAGCCACATATTGTTGAACGAACCAATATTGTTGAAACATAACAAGTTTCTCTACTAAAGAATGAAGGGATAGCCACTTGTTGCGGAAATGGATTAATATGCCAATAACAGGCAAGCTTCTCAAATAAATAAACTGACACTTGACTTCAAAAAATCTTCAAGAAATGTCGTAGCGACAACAGTTGGGGAAAATAAATTCCACAACGCACATAACAAATATTCTCTGTTGAGGAAACCAGGATCCAAAAGAATGCAAAGCACAAGCCTTATTCATCATTTATGAATCCAATCTGAGAGATTAAAAGTTGCAAGGAGACCAAAGTTCAATATGGGAACAAACTGGAGAGAAGCGGCCAAACTCCAATTTCTGAGAAAATAAGACTGCTTGGGGAAATAGAAGATGACATTCGCGGGGAGAACCAAAGACAGTGTCTCCAGGGGAAAACTGGGCACCCAAACCCTCAACACCATAGTTCTTTGATGGTCGAGAAAATCCCAAATCGACCATGCAAAAATGAATTAGCCAAAAGAAAATCCACCAACAATGTCCTTCCTGGGGATCCAAAGGCATCAAACCCAAGATACCTTTGATGGGTGAACAATTCCAAACGGCCATAATATGAGTTTTTTACTTCTAGATTCGATCATATTTGAACAGGCGCCGACATTACTTTTAATTTTATTCAAAAGTTAAAGGAATTTTTTTTTGTAGTTTTAAAAAACACGATTATTGTTACTTTTGTTTCCAAGATTACTATAAAATATAAATGATGTTTTTCAAAAGAAACAGGTATATAAGAATTGAAATGAATTAGAGAAAGATCAAAATTTTATTAATAAAATGATAGTCTGCAAATGGCACAACTCCATGGATCTTTACGAAGTTTAGAAAATGGTAAATGGAAAGGCTACATTGAAACACATAGCGAGTATTCTCCTTAACAACTTTAAATTTCTGTAATCAAGCTTCTATTGAGATAGATAGAACTGAGACATCCAGATGATGATGTTGCTGCTCTAAGTGATCAAGTCTGGCCTGATGCAGTTACTTTCCATATCCCTAAATTTTTCCTAGATATCCTTTTTAGATTTTTAATCTAACGGGATGATTTTCTTCTATTTATGGCTGTAATTTTTTCCTGGACCGTCCTTTTGGGTTTTCAGCCCACCAAGACGCTCATCTTTGCCTAATTTGCCCATTCGGTTTTTCAACTAAGTGAGTTGTTCTTTTGATTATTTAGGTGAAGTATTTTTTGATTGTATCAACATTCTCTAGACGAGGGAGCTCCTCACAATCCATAGTTGTAAGAGTCATTACACCGTCAGAAAATGCTTTCTTGACAACACACGGGCCTTCGTAATTAAGAGTTCACTTACCAAGCGAATCATTGTGGAAAGACAAGATCTTTTTGAGCATGAGGTCGTCTTCTCTGAACTCATGAGGTCGAAACTTCTTATCAAACATTTTCTCCAATCTCTTATGGTACAACTAACCTTGACACAGCGATGTAATTATCTTTTCTTCAATCAAATTCAACTGATCGTATCTACTCTGACACCATTTAACCTCTAACAACTCAACTTCCGTCAAGGCTTTCATTGATAAGATTTCAACTTCTACGGGGAGCACTACTTCCATGTTATAAACAAGAGAGAAAGGGGTTGTTGATAAGTTCCAAGTTATAGTTAAATTTGAGTATAGTTTTGTGGCACTTATTGACTTATTTTGTTGGAATATAGTAAATAAACCTCAACTTGTACGTAAATATGTACATATTGTGTATAGTTGCGTTATCGTGTAACTATTGTATTGTTGGATTGTTTTTATCTCATTTTTATAGGTATTCAAGTGTGATTGAAGCATCGATTAATAAGAGCCAAAGGTATAGCTTCAAAGATGCAAATTTGAGAAATAAAGTTTTATCAAGTGGGTTGAGTCCAAGTTATAGCGCATATTTCGCTTAGCCCTAGTTGAAACGCGTCTGGAGTAGCTTGGCAGTAGCAAAATAAACTTGAGTTTGTCCAACCCGGTCTACTACGTTCAGCACGCTCTAAGGCTGTTTTCTTGTATTTTTGTGGTTGCGCTAAGTGCCCTTTGCACGAGCTTAGCACAATTTCACTTTTTGAGACATTATATATTAATTTGTTGATAGATTTTATGTATGATTTGGGGATTTTTACTCCCAATTCCATCAGACCCATTTTCTGGAGTAGAGAGACTTATAAAACAACATTGGAGGTTGCATCTTGATGATTCAAAGTTGGATTTGCAACAATCATCTTGACACCGCGAGAGCTGTTGGTCCATCTTCCTTCTTGTCTTTGTATTATTTATTGTTGGGGTTTGTATGTAAGTTTACTCTAATTTTATGTATATGTATTTAACATGGAATTCTACACAGTTTATTTTACAAATCTTTATCAATGTCATATTTGTTTACTTTATGTTTGAATTTGTGTTGCTATAGACATATACTCTTCAAATATAAAATTAGAATGAACATCAATTAGGTTCTAAACTCTAGAAATACATTTAGGCCTAATATTCATATTAAGTATCAATTCTTAATGCTTCTATGTTGTTTAGTTGCGTGAGACATCACCGATGTGACAATACGATTGTTCTCTCAACTTTGTGTTAGACATGACCTTTATTGTGAATGATATGTGATGATATTGACGAGTATTTTAGGTTGTATACAATTGATCGGTAGATTTAAGTATTTGATGGGTAGATGAAATCCAATCCCGACGAGTTCTCTCCTCTTTAAAGAATGTATTATTTACTTGTTCATATATTTTACTTTCCGCACTTTACGCTTTTACATAATTCAAAACCAAGCTCAGAAATGTAGATATTATTGAATGGAATTGTTTTCCGTCGCACTAATCCTTGTGGAGATGATAAAAACAAAAATACTTACTTTTACCTGCTGCTTTATCGAAACATCAAAAAGGCGTCGTTTCATGGGATTGGTGTTTCGATATTGAATAATATTGCAATAGTTTATATATTTTTGAGCTTTGTACATATATATATATATATATATATATATATATATATATATATATATATATATATATATATATTGACCGCCTAAAACATTTGGGCGGTCATTCTTCCTTAACCGCGATCGATTCGGTCAACAACGTCGTCGGGCGCCATGCACGTTTCAGGCGTGCTACGCTCGACATGTGTCGATTCAAACCACGACCCTACTTACCGTTAATTGTGCCCGTTATGCCTCGTGTTCCCGACATAACGGCTAGTTACGGGCAAATCTATCCGATCTTGACCTAGTCAGCCCGGACGGCTATATTTGCGGATCCGCATATCTCCTCCCATGTCATTATATAAATCCTCATATCTTTGAGGGCAAGGTATCACTTTTTACACTTTAAACCCTAAATACTTTCTATCTTCTCATTCGAACATTCGCTTACTTTAGCATCGGAGTGCCTTGCAGGTACACCAACCTCTTCTCCTCATCAACTTGCCCGGAAGATCATCAACAGCCCGACCATCTCCAGTTCTGATCAACAATTCAGATTTTATATATATATATATATATATATATATATATATATATATATATATCTTTGTTTTCCTTCATGTTTTCTAAAGTGTTGGTTAGGAATAGTCGTTGGTGCACAAAAGTAATGTGGAGGAATGTCAATACATAAAGGCGTCGAGCTAACGACGTAAAACAAGCACTTGTTGGATGGCAACCTAACTTTTTTAAATTTTTAACAGTTATATTTATGTAGTTGAGTTAATATAGATGATAGTGGATGAAAAGCATAAAATTCAGATGCATTTCTGAGTTTCAATATAGACATACTCGTATTAAGCGTGGTCTATGCGCACTTAGCACGCCCTGTACATATGTGCGCGCTAAGCGCAGTTTGTGGAGCTAAATGTACCATGTTGCTAAGTCAATGGAAATTCTTTTCATTTGACCCCTCTTACCCACTTTTATCCATATCATTTTTAGAATAGTAAATAATAGTAGCTAATTTTTAATATTTTTATTTGTTTTTATTCAAAATTTGATGATCATCCCGGTAGATGTTGATCAACAACGAGTTACCACGGCTGATTAGGGGTATTTGCGGTTCGATTTGGATCGGTTTTAAGACAAAAACTCATCCGATTCAAAGATAAATTTAGTTGCGGTTCGGTTCGATTTTAGATGATATATTTAAAAAATCCAATAATAAATTTACGTAACATATCATAAAAAGTAAATAAGTATATATATATATATATATATATATATATATATATATATATATATATATATATATATATATATATATATTACTGGCCCCAACACTTGGCCCAGTCATAGGGACCCAATCTGACAGGCAAAACCAAGGCCCATTTGCCCTTGAAAGACAGTTTGCATCACTTGGGCGAGGGCCACGTGGCCAACGGTCTTTGACTGCCACGTGCCCCCCGAGAATAACAGACTCGTTACTCCTATCTCAACTGCCACACGCCCGCCGGAAATCTCGAAATAGACTCGGATTTTCCGGGCGACAATCCAGGGAGGAGGCCACGTGCTGGCCTCCATGCACACGCAAGCCCCCTGGCAGTCCATTAGTGGGCTTGGATCTCTACCCACTAACTGGACCTTGGCCCAACGCTGGGGGCTATAAATACCCTCTCACTTGAGAGGGTCAGGTATCTCATTCTTTCTCTCTTCTACTTGCTTGCTTCCTTTTGCCGTTGTCTTACTTTGGCATCGGAGTGTCTCGCAGGTACCCCCCTCTTCATCTTCAAACGCCGTTGCAGATTGGGCCAAGACACCTTCGTCTCGATCATATATATATATATATATATATATATATATATATATATATATATATATATATATATATATATATATATATATATATTTTGATTTGAATCGGTTTTGAAAAATTAATCCGAAATCTGATCTAAACCGATCGGTTTTCACTAAATGACATCCAAACACATCCAATAGATTTTAGTTTTTTCTGTTTTTGATTTTTTAGATCAATTCTCAATTTTTTATTTGGATTGGTTTAAATTTGAACACCCATACTGCTAATCAACAGAATTGACTTTCTAAATTGGTGGGATACCATTTTGAGATGGTGTACAAACTCGATCCAGAGAACAAGGCAGCAAAAGTGTTGTCACGGCGTGATGAAGGGTGTGAATTAAAAAATATTGTACCTTTTCAGGTTTGATTGCAGGGATACCAAATACAACTCAAAGTTCAATTAGATCCTTAGTTAAAAAAAGGTAATTGTTGATTTGCAACATAACACATTCCTGGTTGGGTTCAGTTTGAAATATGCGGCCCTACTCTACTAAAATCTTTTGACGTTGTTGGCTAACTTCACTTGTATCCCAACATTATTAGAAGAATGTCATTCGACACCAATAGAGATCATTCTAGGTTTCTCAAAACATATATACTCCTAAAAGATTAGAGGAAATTTATACAGAATAGGAATGATGAGGAATGTCAAGGAGTTACCAAAAGTTGTTCGCCAGTTGGTTTTCTTCAATCGCTACCCATTCCTTCACTGAATGGGAAGACATATCCTTAAATTTTTATTATTGGACTCTCGAAATTTAAAACACATGAGTTGTCCTTAAATTTATGAGCATCTTGTGGTATAACTGGACATCCCATGCCATAAGTGGAATATGAAGTCAATCACAAGTCTAAAGGAGATAAAATATAACAGCATATCATCATCAGACATCAGTTATCACAAGAAAATAGAATGCTTGTGAAGGAAAAATGTGAATCCAGGATCCCTTAAGGAAGATTTTAACAGTATAAACTTTGAGGCAATAGATTACTAAGTATCATTTTGGCCTCATTTCTTACTACACCATTATACAGATATCAACATCTGTGAAAAATTCAGCTATACTAAGCGCAGCCAACCAAAAACAACATTCTTGTTTCTTATACCTTGGATCGAGATCAAGCTATAGCCCGATCGTTACTCTCTTCTGCAGCTGTCAAAGGCTGGAGAGCTTTGAGAGGATTCATAATGACACCATCGATAAGTCCATATTCTTTAGCTTCTTTTGCACTCATGAAAAAATCGCGGTCAGTATCCTGGTGAATTTTGTCTAGACTTTGACCAGTTTGATAGGACAGATATCCATTCAGATTTGCCTTGTGATGAAGCATTTCATTTGCCTGGGGATTATGAATCATGATTATGGATTATGAATTATGATGTTTGTGCACAAAAAATTAATTAAAGAGAAAGAAAATGTGGCCTATACCTGAATTTCTACGTCAGTTTGCCCTCCTTGAATACCACCAAGCGGTTGATGAATCATTATCCTTGAATTTGGCAAGCTGAATCTTTTTCCTTCAGAAATGACGGAGGGAGGATGTGTAGTTAGAAAGAGGCGACTTACGATTTTACAAAAGTGGAAATGATATTCAGGCAAAAAATATGTGTACAGTCATTGCAAGTTAAAGGAACTATTACCTTTGGCCCCAGAACTAAGCAGAAAAGCTCCCATACTGTTCATAAACAGGTCAATATGTAAGTACGGGAAATGAATTCTCTTCAACGAATTAAAAAATTACAAACATACAATCACCTATCAATCAGTTTAGTGTGATTGTGTGAAATTATTCATATTAATGAACATTTTCAGTTCTTAGAACTACTCGTTCATGAGTATGATTAACTGCACTTTTGATCCCTCTAAGTTTTTTATATACTATTTCTCTATAGTTTTATTTAATCAGCTTAAGTCTGCTTATTCTTAAAATCAAACAAGCTTAGTCAATCTTTTAACTAGAGGACCAATATCTGATGGATGCTTTGGGAGAAATGTCAAACACAGCTCGAAATCGAGAAGGTACATAACCAAGAGGGTACACAGCTCTATGTGTTGCATGCCATGTTAGCACAACATCCATGAACTATTAGATTACAGACTGAAAAGCTGAAGGAATCAGTCAAATAAACTAGGTTGATTGAACCACGGTTTTTACAAATAAATTTAAGACTAAAATCAAGCAGAATAAAAAAAGAGGATGATTAAAATTTGTGCCAGCACTAACTAAAAGGCGACCAACAGAGTAATTTGAGGCTTTCTTTTAATAGTGTCACTTAAAATAGACCAAGTCTTAGGTCTCAACCTCTGAGAAGAGCAACTAGGCTATAAAGGTGGACCACAAATCCAGAACATAGAACAACAACAACGTAGGAAATTTATTTAAAATATAGTGCATTGAGTTTCTAACTGCAAATGATGGATCTTTCATATCCTAAGAAGCTCTTAGGTATTAAGTTCAAAAGTTCTTTAGGTAAAGAAATATCTAATTCTGCAAATAATGAAAGAAAATAGGTAAAGACCCTAAATTTGTATGATGTCATATCAAACACTACATGATATTAAAATTTTATCAGGTTTTATACTATTACAATCAGGATTTATCTTAAATGTGCATCAAACAGCCCCTTAGCGGGGACTCTTAATTATAGTTCAACACTTGAAGATCAGAACACTCTTACTAAAAAAACTTAAAATATGTTAAGGGATCTAACGGTAACACCTCATTTCGAATAACTGCTTTCCTCTCATACATGTACGTATTTAGGAGGTGTGTAGCATGATCATGCAAAACGATATATGACCATATATACCACACATGGTGGGTTGAGATTAACTCCTCTAAGGATCGCTAGAACTCAGCAAAACAAAAAATGAACATGTTGTGTGTGCATACAGCAAAATTTGGATTAACTTTTAGCCTTTTACTGATGATGATTGGTAACTTGTCAGCAATTACGTAACATTACCCAGAGGAAGAATGAAATATTACCTTGCCGCCAGTCCAACACAAACAGTGGACACATCAGGTCTGATATGCCTAATTGTATCAAATATTGCCATACCTAAAAACAAAAACAAAAACAAAATGTATAACTTTTTAAGCCTGTGTTTAAATTGTATATAATAAAAAAAAAATCCAAGATATTACATAAAACAGCCATTACCCGCTGTAACTGATCCTCCCGGAGAGTTTATATACATGACAATATCCTGTTCAACATAATCAGAAAACTGGCAGGTGACTAAGTGCGTGACGAACAATTTGTTTGAGTTGCACATAGTAGATAAGATAAACATAAATAAACTCAAGCTCGTAGTCATATCGAAATGAAGAAACATCAAAATATAAGAGTTTGATGGCACCTCCAGAAACTTAAAGGATCACTTTTATATAACTAAAAAAAAAGGACAAACCTTATTTGGATTAACAGCATCAAGATAAAGGAGCTGAGAAACTATGACATTTGCCATATCATCATCAACTGCTCCACCACAACGGATTATTCTCTACGTACCAAAACAGATTATTAACACTCAAAAAAAGACTACACCGAAACTGAATGCACAACATCAAGAGTAAAAAATGCATACATATTGGAAAAGCTGGCTTATAACACTCTGCAAACGCTCCTGCGCCATTGGAGACGGCCCTTGTCCTTGAGAATAGACAGGCAAATGAGGCGAAGACGGGACACCCAAATCCTCCCTTCAAGAACACTCAATTCAAGTCAATAAATAAGAGTAAGATAAAAGATATAACACATCATCAATAAGGAAAATCGACCACCTTATAGACCAAATACCCTTACGCAAACTCCTCTGAGGTCCCCAAAATCCATCCTTATAAACAGCTTTAACAGGAGATTTTAGATTAGTCTTTCTAAATTCCACAGATTTACTCAATTTCCTGCAAAATCATACTAGGGTTTTATCCAAGAACAACAAATAGAAAAACCTCGAAATTGCAGAAATGAAATAAAAATATGAAATTTTTAGCAGGAAGTTAAATTGGGCTAACAGAAAGGTTCATAGTAATAGTAATTGAAATTGAATAAAGAAGAAAGAAAGAAAAAGGAACATACCCGGTGAGAAGAGAAGAACTGTGGGAGTGAGAAGAAGAAGAGGGGATAGGGGAGAGAAGAGGGGAATTGAAGGTGAGAGAAGAAGAATGAGACATTGTTGTTGTTTGTTGGATGAATGAAAATGGAAGAAGAAGAAGTTATCTATAGTATTGAAAAAGGAGTGGAGTGTTAATGCCAAACTTGTTGAAAGGAAAATATTACAAACCAACAAATTTCAATTTCGGAATATCTTTCGCCCATTCTTTGGAAAGCCTGCTCTCCATTTTTATTTTACTTTTAATAACAAATTTTTTAAAAAAAATATTTACAAATAACCATTTTGTTTAAAAAAAATTATTAAAGTAATCACTTTTCAAAAAAAAAAATCGTTATACAGAAAACAAGTCATTTTGGATGGCACATACATGTAAATTAAAGAGAAGATGCCACATTATATGGTTTGTCTTTCTATCCAGTGTCATGTAGTGTAGCGTATATATGTACTTTTTAGGAGGAACTGTCATTTATGATGTATTGACAGTTATTTTTGGATTTTTAATAAATACAACCTCTCTTCTCACACTACTCTTAAAGAATGTTTTTCGCTCCCTTGTCAAGGTTTTTCACTCCTTTGTCAAAGTTTTCACTGATTAAAAAAGATGCTCATGTTATTTTTTGCAGACGAAGCCTCCGATGAAGATTAAACTCTGGAACATGCAGACGTTCGAGCATTTGCAGAGACACTTGATTCACTGGTTGGAAAGAGATATTCCTAATGGTGAATAGATCAGGAAAATTAAAAGGCAAATTACGGTAAGGAATGAAAATGGAGTAACTCGTTCATGAAAAAATTGAGATGTGATGTTGATGTCTTAATAATGATGTTTGGACCATTATAGGGATGTCAATTTGCACTAGTTAGTGGGGATCCCCGTGGAGATTTCCCGTTTGGGGCTCCAAACATGGGGAATTTTCTCCCGCGGGGAAGGGGAATAAAGTTCCCCGCCCCGTGGATTCCCCGTCCCGCGCTATAATTCCATAATATCGTTAATTAATATATAATTTAACATTTCTATGTAGGTTTATTTATCATTTCAAATAACTTGTAAGTAAGATATATATATATATATATATAAAGAGAGAGAGAGAGAGATCTAAATGACTATTTTAATGTTTTAAAATTTGAAAACTTTGTGTTCATGAATCTCAAGATTAAATATTTTTAAAATAATATATTTATCGTAGATGATTAGTTTACTAATTTATTGTTGTTAGTTTTTGAACTTTTCTATTAAATTAGTTAAAAATAATAAGTAAAAATTTATGTTTATAGATATTTACAAAAACCGTGGGGATCCGTGGGGACGGGGATGGGGGCAAAACCACCCATGGCGGGGACCCGAAACGGAGATGGGGAATAAATTCGAGGGTGGGGATTGAGATGGGAATGTATCTCCCACCCCGCCTCGCCCCCATTGACATCCCTAAGACTAGACGATATTGTGTTGGTGGTTATAATCTCTTAGTTATTATGATGTGTTTTGTTGTGTTGAAACTTTCTGGGTAATTATTTGAAGGTTGTTGTAATCGAATTTTAACTTGAACACGAAATAAAAAGTCGAATTTAAATTGAAATTTCTTTCTTACAAGAAATGAATTAATCTAGAAAACTTTCCATAAAAAAATTATGTCGTACAACTAGACCCAATATTCGAATAATTTTTTCAATTGTGTCTGGGAAGACTACATTAACTGCATAACCTTATCATTTCATTTGCAGTATCCATTTCAGTTTTAATATGTGTGCTATTTGGGCGGCCCTTTTTCTTCCTTCACATTTGTTCATTGTGCCAAACAATGTTTCCTTGATACGCAGGCCAGTAATCCTCCTTTACCAACACGGAGAAGGTATTGATGTACACACTTAATACGGTCTTGACTTTATAAATGAGGGATATATGTCTTCTTGGGTCCATGTGAACATGCGAGCATGTTGCTATATGTTGTACCTCAAAATTTACCCTCTTCATTTCAACCTTTTTTGGCATATAGTTCCATTATCATGAGCATACATGCATATCATTGATCTCATGGTTATGAGGTTAAGAGTATCTCAAATTGCATAAGAAACTGGGTGCTTCAGTCAGTTCGGACTATTTTGAACCAGAAATCGGTATTTCGTGGTTCGGGTGCATAATTTATAACTTTTTGTCAGAAGGTGATCTCGGGTTGGTTCTATAAGCATAAGAACCATTTCAGTATTTTCTCCATTTTATTTGTTCAGATCGAAATTCGACTCATCAAGGAAGAACTCCGATAGTTCATTTTCTTGTGAGTCAGAATTCAATTTTCAATGCGTTTCAGACGTTCAGAGTTTCATAACTCTCAGCTCGTTGGGTATTTTTGGATAATTTTTGACTGGCGGGTCCATCTCAATATTATCTCCAAATTTTATTCTTGGGTCAGAGGCTAATTTTGTGAAGAAGGTCTCCGAAAGAATTGATAGTTTAAGAGCATTAAACTGATTTTTGGTTGAACCGTTTTCACGGAGACGGTAAAAAATACATAACTTTTGACTGGAACATCACAATTGAGTGGCTCTGGTGCCTAAGATTCTGTCTCAACCTCTTCGACTTTCGTACTTAGGCTAAGAGCTAATTTCTTACAGATAAGGACCATAATTTTAATCTTTGAAGATGTATTTGAGCTGAACCGGACATCAATTCATCTAAGGTGCAATATTCAAAAATTCACAACTCTCTCGATATTTATTCGATTGTGACGGGACTAGTGCCAAAATTTCACAAATTTTGTTAGCTTCGATCTTCGTTCATATCCCTAGTTCAGATTTTGATCAGAAGATCCTCGTTCGGGGCATTTTCTCATAAGTGCGCAGTGAAAATTCTGCATGTGTTGAAGTTTCTAAACGTCGGTGGCAACTTCAAAAATTTGTATCTCCTTAACCGTTTGTCCGATAGAGTTGAAATTTTGTCAACACTATATGATTTTTCGTTCTGGGCATTTTTCGTGTTGAGCTCGATTTCAAATTTCGCACGGTTCATGATGACCTTGTCGATTTGACGAATTTTATTTAGATAAAGCCAATTTGAGCCTAATTTGAGTCCAATTCACCCAAGCCCAAATTTTCACCTATAAATTAATTTTTGCTCTCATTATTTGGGGAACACTCCCATTTTCTCATTTTCACTTCTCTCCCTTCACTCCAATTCTCTCTTCTCTCTCTAAAAAACCAAAAACCTCAAATATATTCAAATTCTTTGATTAAGTGCTTTGGTGTACATAATTGCTTAATTGCTTAATTGAATTAGGAATTTAGGTTGAGATTGGAACTTGGATTAGGATTAATTCTTGATTAGAACCTAGACGATTTAGGTTAGGTTATTGATTAACACTAATTCTTGATTTCTTGATGTAGAAATTAATTCTTGCTTAGAGTTGTAGTGTTAGAAACTAGGGGTGCGTTTGGTTCAAGGATTTGAAAGAGATTCCCAGGAATAAGTTACCCAGGAATAAAAATAAGGAAGTTTGATTCCTGGGTATTTTAAAGAAAATGTGTTTGGCATATTATTGGATATTCTTGGGAAAATTAGTAGTTATATTTTTTAATAATAAAAATCAAGTGAAATTTCATGGGAATGAACATTCTCACATTTTTACATGGGAATAAAATTATTGGAATTATAGAAGTTATTGGAAGTTATTTTATTCCTTGGAACCTTTATTCCTAGGAATAATTTTTTTCAAACTCTTACCAAACATGGGTATAACCATTTTCCAAAGATTATTCTTGGGCACTTAATTCCTAAACTTGAAACAAACACCCCTAGAAGTTTATGTTAGAAGTTGATTAGAGGTTTAGTGTTAGTTTAGGATAATTTCAAGATTAACATTGATTTAGTATTTGTAACAGAAACTAATATTAGATTAGTTTAACTCTAATTCTTTGACATGATAAAGTTCTTGATATCAAAATGATAATAAAAATTGGCATCGGATAATTGGTTCATGAGTTGTTGTTGAATTTCGAGTTTATACCTTACTTTGAAAAAGTGTTAATAACTCATGAGTTGAATATTTGATGTTAATGTTTCTATAATGTTTCGACATCGATTAGCTTGTAGTTCACTAACTTGTTAGTATCTAATCGATTTAATTTTTGCTATTTCAATTACAAGTTGTAGACAACTATGCATATGTCAATGTTCACCACAAAAGTGTTAAAATATTGATTTCAATTTCATTTTGTGGTGAGTGTAAATAAGTGTGCAATATTGTCCATAACTTATGTATATGCCATAATATGTAGTTCCTATCCGAATTTGGGTTTTACCGCATTAGTTGGTACTTTCGTTGGATACCGAAATCGATCATTATTAGAGATAGTATTTTATCTTGTACAGTTGCTTTATGATAGCTTACCATACATAGCAGTACATTGTATATATATCTGATTGTAATTCATTCTTCATTAATTAATAAAATAGTTTTACACTACTCTCTTCTTCTTCTTGGATATAACAGTAAACCCTAACTGTTTTTCACTTTCCCTAACTGTTTTCACCTTCTTCAATGGTGAACTATTCTTTACTTGATATGGTATCAGAGCTAATCAAGCTCTAGTAGCCATTGTTTTTCATTTCTTCTTCACCATTTTTCTTCTTCATCTGAAGCTTTTCTTCTTCTCTGCAACAATGGTTGGGCAGAGCTTTCTTGATTTCGCTACGAACTTTGCAAATCCTTATTACATGCATCCTAACGAGAATCCGGCTTTGGTTCTCGTTCCCTCACCGCTTGATGACAAGAACTATCACACCTGGTCTCGTTCAATGCGGATTGTGTTAATCTCCAAGAACAAAGACAGGTTTATTGACGGTACTCTTCCCAAGCCTGTCGTCTCAGATGTTCTTTACGCACCATGGATTCACTGTAACACGATGGTGCTGGCATGGATTCAACAATCAATCTCAGCTTCGATTGCTTGATCGGTTCTATGGATTGATACAGCGGCTGGTGTATGGAAGAATTTGTAGGTTAGGTTTTCTCACAGTGATATTTTCCACATATCTGATATTCAAGAAGATTTTTACAAATTTCGTCAGGGATCTTTAGATGTTTCCAATTACTTTACGAATCTGAAGGTTCTATGGGATGAATTAGAAACCTATCGCCCAATTCCTTCTTGTTCATGTGCTATTCAATGTTCTTGTGGTGCTTCTGCATCGATTCGTCGGTATAGAGATCAAGACTATGTGATTTGATTTATTAAAGATTTAAATGAAAAATTCACTCATTCCAAGAGTCAAATCATGATGATGAACCCTCTCCCTGTGTTGGCTGAAGATTTTGATACATGCAGTTTGACATGAAACAATATGGATGTTTCGTTGGAATAAAGCAAATGTTACGGTTCGGAATGGTAGAAATGGTTCTTCGAATAGAAATGTCAAAGCTCAGAGCTTCGAATGGCAGTTGTGAAGATACATTTAAAAAGCTTGAAGTAGAGGCGTATCTGTGAAGGTTGTGAAACGGATTCGAAGCGAAGGATACCAAGGTGTTTGAAATTCAAACATGAGCGGGATATTGGAAATCAAATATATATGCGCTGGAGCGTTCGAAGACGCGTGGAGGCTAGAGAGAAGTAGTGCTCTGCATGTTCCGAACGTGGCAGAATCTTATAAGCAAGACCGTTATGGTCGAAATAGTATAAATAGAAGTCTTAGTGTTAGGATTTCGTGTGTCATATCTATTGTACAAAATTCAGTAAACATTCAAAATACCACATGGATAGGGAAACGAATGCTCGAACAATGCACGTATGATAACACCAAACATTTATAATTCAGTAAAACTCTTTATCTTTTTCAGTTCATCTTCCATTTTCATGTTAATGTCATTTAAATATTTTTACATTCAAAGTCATTTACTTATTTCTCGCACTTAAACGTTGTTCTTCTATCCGAATCTTTTACACATTTCAGAAACCTTTTACATTCATGCTTTTACATTCGTGCTTTTATATTCATGCTTTTACATTAAAGCTTTTACTCTTTTCTGCATTTAAACGTTTCTTTTACATTCGAATCTTTAATCATTCAGTCCAGTTTTGCATTTATTTACTTAATTATGTCATTAGATTCCTTTAGTATGGTAATCGAAGTGAATTGAATGCCTCTAAAACACTTTAAATAAAAATCCTAACTATGAATACCAGTTTCACAATTAGATTTATCCAAACGACCAATACCCCATAGGATCAATCTAGTCGATCCTGCAAGTTACCAGAGAGATTAAATAACAGTCAATAAGACTATTTGATAGTTTGGAAGACTAGCGGTTGTTTACCATAAATCACTGTAAACACTCTGACATTGACAAGACATTCTCCTTGGTGATTCAACAAGAAAGAGAACTGAATAATGCCATTTCTGCTAATATCCCTATTGCTGGCAATACTGAAGAGAGTGTTGCTTTGAATGTGTCTCATGATGCTCCAGCAGTCCAACCTAATCCTGGAAAAGGCAAGTATCAGGGAAATGCTAGCAGGGGTTCAAATCGTGTTTGTACTCACTATGGCAGAACTAACCACACCATAGATACCTGCTTCCTCAAACATGGTTATCCACCAGGTTTCAAGTACAAGTCCAAGGGTAACGGGGGTGGTTCTCAACAGTCTGCAACAGTGAACAATGCCTCAGAGGCTCCTGCATCGGGTTCAAGTTCCACTAATCCCTCTAATGGTTTGACTCAAGAGCAATACAACAACCTTCTGGCACTGCTTCAACATTCAAAACATGTCTCCTCCATGAATTATGTTTCAACTTCTCCTCTTGTGGTGAACTCTTTGTCCTCCTCTACCAATGGTAATTCACCTTCTTTGTGGATCCTAGATATAGGAGCCACATACCATATTTCTTTTAATCTTTCAGCCTTTACTAGTTATCAAACTATTGTTCCAATTTCAGTTACTCTACCTAATGGTTCCCAATTATCTGCTTCCATATCTAGTTTTGTTAAACTCTCACAATCCTTAATCTTGCATAATGTTATTTACATTCCTTCCTTCAATGTCAATCTTATCTCTATAGCAAAATTGTCTCAAAACAATAGTTGTTTTGTTCAATTCACTGCTAACTCTTGTTTCATTATGCAGAACCCTTCTATGGAAACGATTGGTATAGCTGAATTGCAAAATGGCTTATATGTTCTTCATTCAAATGCCTTGCATACTTCTTGTGATTCTGTTTCTCATAGTTCTGTTTCTGATAGTGAGATATGGCATATGAGGCTAGGCCATCCCTCTCACAAAGGCTTACCAGCCATTGCTAAGTTTTTTCCATTTGTTTCTTGTAAAGATAACATTCATCCTTGTGATCCTTGTCATTTTGCTAAACAAAGAAAATTGTCATTTCCTGATAGTGTTACTTGTACTCGATGTTTTCAAATAATTCATCTTTGATTTGTGGGGCCCTTTTTCTACTGTCTCTTTGTTGGGACACAGATACTTCCTTACTCTAGTTGATGATCATTCTAGATTTACATGGGTAATTTTTTTGAAAACCAAGGATCAAACTAGAGATAGTTATATAAATTTTGTAGCATATGCTGAGAAACAATTCAATAAATCTGTAAAATGTTTGAGATCTGATAATGGTACATAATTTCTTTCATTACACAATTTTTTATCTTCTAAGGGCATACTTCATCAAAAATCCTGTGTTGAAACCCCTCAACAAGATGGCATTGTTGAGAGGAAACATCAACATATCCTTAATGTAGCTAGAGCTCTCCATTTTCAATCCCATGTCTCTTTAACCATGTGGAATTGTTGTGTGCAGCCAGCTATACACATCATTAAAGACTACCTACCCCATTGCTAAAGCTAAAATGCCCTTCTGAGATTTTGTATCAAGAGCCTCCCTCACTAATACATCTTAAAGTGTTTGGCTGTCTGGCATATGCTACCTCCCTCATGTCTCACAGGACAAAATTTGATCCTAGGGCTCGCAAAACTGTTTTTATAGGATTCAAAGAGGGAACAAAAGGCTATATCCTATATGATTTGACTCATCACAATATCTTTGTGTCAAGGCATGTTATTTTCTATGAAAATACTTTTCCTTTCAAGTCTTCCATCAAAAGTACTGACCTTTCCCATACTGATAGTACACATTCTGATCTTTCTGATAGCACACATTCTGAACCAAGTCCCAACCCTATTGATACTGATCTGGTTTCTATTGACCCAACTCCCAATCCTACTGCTACTAATAACATGCCTGTTATTGTCCTTGATAATCTCACTTCTCCCAACCCTACTGCTACTGATCCAAGTACTCCTTTCCATACTTATCCCATTAATCTTGCAGTCAGTTCACCTCCTTCTTTATCCATCAGTTCTAACACTGATACTGATACTACTGTTTCTCCACAGAGTATACAACCTGCTGTAAGACATTCTTCCAGAGTTTCTCATCCTCCCTCCTATCTTGCTGATTATCATTGCTTTGCTACTTCTACCAATTCTGCAGCTTCCATTACTTTATATCCTTTATCATCAGTTATGTCTTATCAAAATTGTTCTCCTTCTTTTCACCATTTTTGTTGTGCCATTTCTTCTGATCCTGAACCATCTAGTTTCCAACAGGCTAACAAACTTGAATGTTGGAAGCATACTATGAATGTTGAATTGCAGGCTCTTGCTGCTAATCATACTTGGTCATTAGTGGATCTTCCACCTAGTAAGGTACCTATTGGGTGCAGATGGGTCTATAAGATGAAATATAGAGCAGATGGATCCATAGAAAGGTATAAAGCCAGACTTGTAGCAAAAGGTTATACACAAATGGAAGGAGTGGACTACTTTGATACTTTTTCTCTTGTGGCTAAGATCACCACAGTCAGAGTTCTTTTGTCTATAACTTCAATTAAAGGTTGGAACCTAGAGCAATTAGATGTGAACAATGCCTTTTTGCATGGAGATTTACATGAGGAGGTGTATATGACACTACCCCCTGGTCTGGCTACTTCCAGTTCTGCACAAGTTTGCGAACTTCACAAATCATTGTATGGCCTGAAGCAGGCAAGCAGGCAATGGTATGCTAAACTTTCCTCTTTTCTGATTTCTCTTGGATATACCCAGTCTCTAGCTTATTGTTCCTTATATGTCAAGTCTACATCCACTAGTTTCACAGCTTTGCTTGTGTATGTAGATGACATAGTTCTAGTAATACATTACGAAATTGAATGTTAAACATCTTTTGGATCAACAGTTTAGTATTAAAGACCTGGGCCAGTTGAGATATTTTTTAGGCTTTGAGATTGCTAGGTCCACTGCAGGCATATTCATGAATCAAAGGAAGTATACTTTACAATTGCTTGAAGACATTGGTTACTTGGCAGCCAAGCCTTCTTCTGTACCCATTGACCCTAATCTAAAATTGTCTACCTCAGATGGACAACCTCTTGATGATCCATCTTCCTACAGAAGACTTATTGGTAGACTGATTTATCTTACAAATAGTAAACTTGACATATCATATGTTGTTCAGTATTTAAACCAATATGTTTCAAAGCCCTTAGTCCCTCATTATCAAGCAGCCACTAAGATTCTAAGGTATCTCAAGTCTGCACCAGCTAAGGGAATTTTGTTCTCAGCCTCAAGTCCTCTAAAACTTTATGGTTTTGCAGATTCTGATTGGGCAAGGTGCTCAGAGACTAGAAAATCCATCACAGGCTTTTGTGTTATTCTTGGCTCATCACTTATTTCATGGAAATCTAAGAAACAAAACACTATTTCTCGCTCCTCCACTGAAGATTAGTACAGGGATCTAGCTTCTCTATCTTGTGAGCTTCAATGTCTTCAGTATCTCTTCCGTGACCTTCTCACTGATTTGTCTCAGCATGCCTCTGTTTTCTGTGATAGCAAGTCAGCTATATATCTTGCTCATAATCCAACTTTTCATGAGAGGGGCAAACATATAGAGTTGGATTGTCATGTGATTAGAGAAAAGATTGTGTCCAAGCTTCTATACTTGTTGCCTGTTTCTACTAAGGAGCAATTAGCAAATGTTTTTACTAAGCCACTGCATTCTCCTCTTTTCAACTCCATTATGTCCAAGCTTGGTCTTTGTAGCATCCAAAGTCCACCTTGAAGGGGGATATTAGAGATAGTATTTTATCTTATACAGTTGCTTCATGATAGCTTACCATACATAGAAGTACATTGTATATATATATATATATATCTGATTGTAATTTATTCTTCATTAATTAATAAAACAGTTTTACACTACTCTCTTCTTCTTCTTGGATATAACAGTAAACCCCAACTGTTTTTCACTTTCCCTAACTGTTTTCACCTTCTTCAATGGTGAACTATTCTTTACTTGATAATCATGTTGCACTTTTTCATGATATTTTGAGGTTTTTTAGAATTATGAAGTTGTTGTCCAGAATAGTGAATTATATGAAAAATGGCATTCTAACGTTGTTTGAAATGTTTCAGTGTACATAGTTTTACCATTCTTTGATACCCTTAACTTATTTCCATGTTTTAAACCATTTTTCAAGCTTAATTACATGAGTATAATGTTGTTGTCTGGAATATCCATTTTGGCATGTAAGTTTGATCTTGATTCAATATTTTGCTTATTTGAAATTGTTAGCATAATTACATGGTTCAGATATCGAATACCGTTAATTTTGACTCGATTTGTGGCATATTTCCATTGTAAAAAGTTGTTGTCCCGTAAATACATTTCAAACTTCCGTTGTGTTTTTATCCATTTCAAACGCGCAATTGAGTTGAAATATGTGGACACTTGATATCGGAACTCGTAATTTTCACTTTTGCGATGATTTTTGGCACATTTCCATGTGGTAAAAGTTGCTGTCCGAAAATGCAATGTTATGCTCATGTCACTTATTCATGTTGCTTGTACATAATAATACTCCATTTTGATACATATTGCTAATGCTTGAAGTTGAGTTTCAATTTTGTTGTTATTTTCTAACCACTTTTGTGAGATGTGCATATTTCGGAGGCCAATTAGGATACCATTTGCTTGGGCTCTATGTGACGACGGATACACATTGCTTGCACCCGTGCTATTCTGACTTTCTTTGTTGTTGATGCGAGCTTACGGAGTATTTCAAGTTTCTTACACTCATTGAGCTTACTATTGTGGATTTTGTTATCCGTTTGGTATAAGCCTCAGACCAATTGTTGTAATATCACACTTATCGCTTTCTAGAACTTATGTAAATAAGAGCATGTGCTCAAAGTAACTGTTTGGATAGGCAATTTTGCACAAGTGTTTACTTTCTTGCATAATTTGATTCGTTCTCAAGATGAGTTCGATTCGACATTTAATTTGGTCTTAGATTCATTCTTGGTATGAGTTTATTCTAAGTGGATTTGGTTGGTTCACTCTCGCTATGAGTTTGTTCCTGTTACATGCATCTTTACAATTTTGTCAAAAATTACGAAAGGATATATATACAGATATTATTTTCCTGGTTCACGTTCGTATGGGGTGTTCCTGAGAGGCTCGGTTCATTCTCAGATGAGTTTGTTCCGCATTTTATTTCTGTTTGAAGAATCAAATAAAAGAAAAGAGTATATTCTTATATCGTGTGCATGGTTCACATCCATAAGGGATGTTCCCGAGAGGCTTGGGTTTTGGTTCGGTTCTCGAGATAAGTTCGTTCCAAATGGTTGTTGCCCGATTTTTATTTTATACGCTTATTCCATTGTGCATATCACATTTCCTTTACCGTCATGGTGTTTGCTCCCTTAGGATCTTTGGTTTACTATCGAATGAGTGTACTCCAAATAGAAACTATGATGGTTCATTACCGGATGAGTTTGTTCCTAAATTACCTTAGGCTGGTACTACCCTCGGATGAGTGTGTTCCGAATAGACATTAGGATAGCCATCCATGTATGCTAACATTAGGTAGGAATTTCCCTTCTTGTTAATCCTTGACTTAGGGCCATATTTGCATCATAACATTAGGGATAAAGCTAAATAGTTTCCCTTAGATGTTTTTCTTCCTCATTTTTCATATTAAGACTAGAATCTTTCCTTTATCAAATCTCAAAACATCTTAACAAACCTGAAATCCTTTAGGGAAGGTAAAATCAATTCACAAATGCAAATCATTTTGTCTTCGGACCTTCTTCTTTGAATTTTTTTTCCCGATATGGGTATTTCATTTCAAATCTGAGCAACTTGTTAAGTGTGTGAGTGGCCGAACATGAGTCTCTCGATAAACTGCAACGCCAAGCACGAATTTCAATCCTAATCGCAAGGATGCGGAACAGTATTACTCATAAAAAAATATTGCAACCCACCAAATTTTTTTAAGAGAACTACATGGTGATTTGTGTAACACCCATAGTTAATTAAATAACTTAATTTAATATTATTGAGTATTTCCGATTAATGCGTAAGTTAGTCGAATTTGTGGATGAATCTTTAAGTTAATGGTCGGGTGAAAATTAGTCAGAAGAAAAATATTATTAGAATTTAATTATTATTTTAGAATTAATAAATTAAATAAGATTGAATTATTTAGAATGGTGAATTAGCATTTTAAGGGTATTAGTTAATAGACCCAATTTAAGTGAGTGGCCCATTATTATTAACCTAAGTAGCACAAGAAGTATAGAAAATAAAAACAAGTAGCAGTAAGAAGAAAAAGAAAAAGTCACGAGCAGAGAGAAGAAAAAGGGAAAGAAGAGAGAATAGGATTGTTAGCAGTGTCAATTGGCTGTCTGAGATTTGCGTTTTTTCGATCGATTTTTCGAGCTCCCTTCGATCCAAAGGTAAGGGGTGAGGTTCGATTACTATAATCAATTGTATGATAGTTTTTTATGTGGGGTTTAGGGTTATCTGATTTTGCTATCAAATTGTGTTTTGCGATGGTTTTTTTGTGTGTTGTTGTGAGCATTCTGGTGTCGTTTTTCTATTGCTAGCAATATGTTGATGGTTCATGTGTGTATTATAATGATAGTTAGGAATTGTTTCTGGAAAATAAGTGACATTGGGTTTGTTGTGTAAGAATAAAGAGTGTTGGAGACAAACACAGGAAGAAGACGGTGAGAAATTAGGGAGATGGTCGCCCAGCAGGAGAAGGAATTGGGGAAGAATTGTGTGTGGTCCCCACCAGCCATAGGAGGCGGGCGCCTCACACCAACTCTTTCCCAGCCATGTGATGATGGAAAACATGCATGGCTTGACATGTACTTTCTGACACTAAAGGGGATACGTGAGTGATTAAGGCATGTGTACTTGAAACTCTCAATTTAATGACTTAGGGAAATTAACATAAGACTAATAAGTAGTAGTTAGTTGTATTATATATGTCTGATAGGTAAAAATACTAGTAGCTGTGTTAGTAAATTGACCAAACAAAAGTAGAATTTGCAAGTAAGTGTAAGTTGCATAATTGACAATGACAAGGATACATGATGTAACATAGATAGGTTCTTAGTCACGCTTGTAGCAAAAAATAAATATTAATAGCAGGTGACTAATAACACATGAATAATACCACTAGTAAACTAATATTTTAGCAGGACAGTGAGTTAATAGCAGAATAATCTGTTTAGCAACAATGGAAACTAGTAACAAGTGGTGAAAACTAGTACAGTAGAGTAACTTAAAAATGCAAAAAAAATGACTTGTAGTGGTAGAATAACATTGATAGAACTTATGTAATTAAGTAATATTACTGCAAGAAGCAAAAACAGTGCAGAAATTAGACAATTAGTCAAATTAAGCAGTAAAATTAGTTACCTGGAATTGAACAAAAATTTAAAGGACAGTTCGTGTGTACGAGTAGTTAAATAAAGTCGTGGTGTTTTGTTGAATTTTGCTTTGATTGCTATAATTGCAAGTACTGTCGGAACAAGTTGTTTTTGCCCGAATTGAACGATTTCTGAGTTGTAGGCTTAAATGGCCAAAGTTGAAAGTTGAAGTTGATTATGTTGAGTTGTTGTTCATGTGTTGTGCGTATGCCATTCATATTAAGTTGCATACGTTGCATTTTCTAAGTTGGAGCTATGCTCACCACGTTGGCCTGAATTGGCACAAGTTGAAAGTTGAAGGCTTATGCCTTTTGGAATGCCTCGATAACCTGGCATGATTTTAAGTTGGGAGTTTACTCCAATAGATCCACATGCATTTGCATAGTCGAGTCTCATTCGAATTGCATTTTGAAGTTGTTGATTATTATGCTGTTTTGTGGAATGTCGTGTTGTGGTTGTGGAAGTAGTAGTTATTGTATGATTTTTTTACCTAATATATGAATTATCATACTTTTGCTTATATTTTTCGATATCTCACCCTTTCTATTTTGTTCGTTGTTACCTTTATATTGGTAACGTGCAGGTAACGAGGAGTAAAAGATTTAGTAGCTTTTGGTGTCGTCGCTCTGATACGTAGCACTCGGGGGGAATGAACGCTTGTTTTTATTTTTACATTATTTCCTTCCGTTGGATTAAAAGTTGTGGTTTTGAGAAGTATTGATGATTTTCAGTTGTTAAAAGATGCTATGTTTATTTTGCAATTATTTCCGTTGAGAATCTGATGTGGTTTAATTTATGAAAGTTGAATTGTTGAAGATTAAATATGTTTCAAAGTTTTCTTGATTACTATGTGCTATGTATCTGCTATAAATGAGTTTGTTTTATCGTTGGTTTCAAGTTGTGAAAAGTGTAATGCCTCAAGTTTTAAATCGAATTTTTGGCACTCTGATTTATAAAACGTTAGGTAGAATTGGGGTGTTACAATTTGATCCCTAATTGCACGAATGGGGTACGTAGGCACTAAAGGTTCGCAACCGCGGCAAGCACGACTAAAAAACCTTTATTTTTGTACATAATACTTTACATTCATTCATTTTACCTTAGATGTAAGCTATAGATAGAAACACACCCTTAGAAGTAACAAACAAGAGTGGATACCATAGGCGTGAGGGGTGCTAACATCTTCCCCATGCGTAACCAACTTCCTTACCCGATCTCTTGGTCGTAAGACCATGATTTCTCCTTTTCAGGTTTAGTCGATGTTTACATTTCTCTATGTGAGATAAAAGACATTCGATAGCGACTTCATTGATTTCACTCAATGATTTTCACCAGTTGTTTCACTCTGACATAACAGCAAGGCGTGCAAAAGGCTTGAAACTTTCTGCAATCGCACTAACTTCTATCTAATTCAACCGATAATATCCCCTTGGCCTCCCCTCGTTATGATCCATTGTATCCTGTACACTGAACCAACCTTTAATACAGTAAACCCAATTACAACATGAGTGTTAACTTTCGCAACCTCCTCATGAAATGATTTCATTGTGCATTCACTAAACAGTTGCGCTAATTGTAACATTTCCTTCTATTTTGAACTTCTTGTATCGAACAATGACCCCGACCTAAAATTTGTTGCTCTAATCAATGTAGTAATTGGTAGGTTCAAGATGTCTTTAAAGACATAGTTCATTAATTCCACCAAATGGGTTGTCATGTGGCCCCATCATTGACCATTGTCAAATGCCCTGGTCCATTTATCCGCTAGAATGTTATCGATCCACCTTAATGCTTCTGAGTTTGTCAGCTGGAATAATCATTTTGGTAAGGCATATCATGCATAAACAATTTCTTTCGAAGCGTCTTGTCATTGATATCGTGCATAAAGTTTTGCGTGATATATCTAATGAAATAGACACGCGTTGAATTAGGGGTTTTGCCAACCGTTATTAGGGTTAGCGTATGCACTCACAATCAATAGATGTATGTCCAAAATCAAACAAAGGTTGGGTTGAGGAGCAACATGTAATCGCAGATTCTTCAAACAAAGGTTAGGTTGAGGAGCAACATGTCATCTTGTGTCACTGTCATGAATAATGTTCTTTTATACTTTCTATATAACCAAGTGAGAAATAATTCCACTAACACGAGTTATGTATCGGGGTAAATGTCGGGAGTGTCTCCAAAATTATAACAGTTTCTGGAGCATGATATTTGAGTACCACCAAAAACCTTGGAAGTTCTTTGTACGATTTTTCCCAATTAACGTAGATAAGTTCAACTACCTTAGTCCTCGTGTTGAAGGAGGGTCTTGCAAACCGTTATCAGGGTTAGTGTATGCACTCACAGTCAATGTCTGTTTGTCTGAAATTAAACAGGTTCGGTTGAGGAGCAACGTGTAATCAGAGATTCTTCAAAAAGAAATTCCATGCACCACTTGTCGCACCTTCAACTAGAGTGAAGGAAATAGGAAAAACATTATTGTTGTCATCTTGTGTCACTGCTAGGGGTGTTCAAAACCAAACCAACCCAATAGAAAATCGTAAACCCAACCAAACTGAAACTGCAAAAAGTCGCATTTGGTTTGGATTAGTTTGAGTCATTTTTTAACAAAACCGCATGGTTTGGTTCGGTTTGCGGTTTGTATTTTGCAAACCGAATCAAACCGCATTATGTTACAACCTAAATTTTATTTAACTCGCATCTAACCCAAAACCTAAACCTATTATACATTAGCCTTCAAACAATTTTTTCATCTTTACAGTTATGGTTTCAATTTCAATCTTCTTAAAAATTTCCTAGCATTATCACTTCATCTTCATCACTTACATATTGACTCTTCTTCTCTAATCTCTTATATTATTTCCTTTTCATCTTCTCATTTTTATGCAAATTTTCTCTCTTTCAATTTTGTTTTATCACAATGTTATATTATCATTTATATGTGTATGTATGATTCAACAAATTATTTGTAAGAAACTGAACCAACTGCACCGAACCAAACCACATTGGTTTGATTTAGTTTGGTTTTTTTTCTAAAAGTCAACCAAACCAAACCCCAAACGCCTTTTTCTCTTGCGGTTCGAATGATTTTTTGCTTCTTTTATAATAGATTTGTAAAATGCAAAACCTTTGACATCGTTCATACGCCCAGTACAGTCAATGAAATATTCCATTTCCACTAACACATGTTCTGTCTGGGGTAAATGTCGGGAGTGTCTCCAAAATTATAACAGTTCCCAGAGCATAATACTTGAGTGCCACCAAAAACCTTGGAAGTTCTTTGTATGATTTCTCTCAATTACCGTAGACAAGTTCAACTACCTTAGTCCTCGCGATCCATACCTTCTTGTAAGAAACAATATAACTCAATCTTGTAACAATGTGAGAAATAATTGTAATTATCTTTAATGACAAATCCTTACAAATGAGAGGAAAGATTTCCTGACATATTAATTGAGAAATAAGTTTCTGATGATCTTGTGTCAGAATGGTTAATGACGGATCCTTACAAATGAGAGGCAAGATTTCCTGACATGTTAATTGAGAAATAAGTTTCTGATGATGTTGTGTCAGAATGGTGGTGGTGCAAGTGAGAAATGGATCAATGGTACATATTTCTCATTAATCACTTCTCTTATTATAAGTTGCACTTAACCGAAACAAGCAAATTGATTTTTAATGACATAAACCACTTAAACCCAACAACTATACACCACCACTTCCACGTCATCAATTCATGCCATATACACAAACACAATACCAAGAGCATAAACCAACCCACCACCAACAATATGAACCGTCCTCATCCTACCACAATACTGAAAACACATATGATACATCTTCTTCCTACTATAGCACCCAACCTACATACATTCAACCATCACACCATCAAAGCACATAACCATACTACAACTTTTAAACACCAGAATAAGTATTGCTTCATTTCCACAATGATTCATCATCTTAATTTTATCAACCACCCCACCTACACATATCCCAATCAATAAGACCAAACTTCAAAGTTGAAAGAAATGACAAATAAAATGTATGATCCAAATGTAAAACAATTCAGAATAAACCCGAACACCTCGAGGAATTCCACATAAACAGTTATCACATAGGTGGACATTTAGGTGGAGGGAAAAGTTAGTAAAAATATCTACGCATTGAGTAATGTTTTTCCAACTTAAATATTAATATAAAATATATTTTTTATAATTATTATTTTTTTTATAAATATTATTATTTTAAAAAATAATAATAATAATAACACAATTGTCAATTAATCATAAATGGCCCATCCTCGTCAAAAAACATACCACTTTGTCCCTTAAAAACATACCACTTTGTCCCTAGAATTTCAAGGTAATATATGAGTGAGTTTTCCCAATTATATGAAACTAGTTTTTCCAATTATATGGAACTATATTTGACTTATATTCAAACACTCCCCCTCAAGTATGAATCCACAATACTCCCAATTTAAGTAAACCAGACTCTAACACTAATTGTTGGAGAAAATTTAATAGCAATGATATCCACTTTATATACTTAGGTCTGCTACTACACTTTTACCGCTAGTGACACCATGCAAGTATTTGTGGCACATTTGGATCATCATAGAATAAGAGGTTAAATCAAAATTCCGAATGCGCATTTATCACAATAAAAGTCTATTTTTTAAAAATTTATGTAAAAGTCTATTTTTTAAAAATTTATGTTTAGACAGACTCTTAACGCAGTTTGCTAAGATTTGTTTTATTAATTCATTTTCAACCACTTTTGGGAAATGATTTTGAGGTTAAAATTTTGATCCCTTCCTCTTCGAATTTGCAATTCATTTCTCTACCTATGTTGTATAATCTCTTTTGGTTAGTTTAGAGATAGAGATGATGTAGTAAGATTCTCAATTGATATAATTATAATACTACAATTATTAAGCATAATAGTCAAATATTAAATAAATTTTTACCAACAAATGTTAAATTATTTTATTAAATATTACTATTAAATATTATATTATTTCATTAAATATTACCATCAAATATTAAATAATTTTATTTCAACAAATATTAAATAATTATATTCTATTTATAACTATTTTAAAGGTAAAACAAATTAGAAAGGTATTTTGACAATGAAAAAGTAATTTAAATTATTTATTAATTTATTAAATATATTATAAAAAAGATTGGATTACACAAATTAAAAATTTATCCAAGTGTAAGATTTATCAAGAAAGTGTAACAACAAATAAAAAAAATAAGAATGGTAAATTAATCACAGAATTATTTGTGAAATTAGTAAACAACAGACATTTGAGCTCAGACATCCAAGGAAGGAAAAAAGCAGCATTAACTCTCAAGCCTTGGCGAAAGGCGAAAGTTTTAGTCGGCCACTGCGAATGTTTTGAGAAACAAGCCTTACATTTATCATCATAGCTCAATTAAAAACAAATAAACAAAACAAAACATGAACAATACACAATTTCAATTGTCTCAGACATCCAAGGAAGGATAAAAACAGCACTAGCTCTCAAGCCTGGCGAAGGCGAAAACTCTTGGTCGGCCACTGCGAATGTTTTGAGAAACAAGCCTTCAAGCTATCATCATAGACAATAATTATCCACTAGATCTAAATATAATCTTCAATAAAGAAACAAATAAGTGAAAATTGATTTATTTGGCCTCATTGAGAAGATTAGATTGTCTACACAGAAAACTTCAGACATATGCTTGTCTATTAAATTAGTTTAATCATCGGCCAAAATAAACGATTTCAAATCAACCTAACAAACAACATATACATATACAAAAGATAAAAATAATTGAAAGCATGGACTCAGAATATGGGTGGTGATATTACAGGATGGTCGGCAAGGTCGATTAGACCAATTACGACGAACGAGACCTATCACAATCGTCACTGTCCAATTACAGTTTCGGATACCGAAAATCAAAACAAGCTTATAACAAAGGGATAATAGGAAATTGAAAAATATGCAAATATTGAAGACTGAGAGAAACTAGAATGATCTAGGTTTAGAATAGAGAGGGTGAATGTTGCGGCTAACTGTTGTGCAAAACTATTTTGGAGTGTTAGGGTTTTAAAGAGTTTGGTTGGGCTTTTTTATAACCGTAAACCTTGATTGGGCTTTTTGTTAAATTTAATTTTGCTAAAACAAAACACTTTGGTTGTGGTTAGATACATGTAGTTTCTTTTTTCACCTCCTTAAAACTCAATTAAATTTTTTGAAGAGTATAGAATTTAAATATTAAAAATATGTTTTAGATTTTAACATTTGAATAATACACAAAACCTTCTTTCCATTTACTCAACTATATCTATTGCATGCAAACTACCAATAATACTTCTTTTTAATTGATGTTATATCTTCTCCATATCAACTAGTACCTAACTAAGAATTTAACATACCACTAAAAATCCTTAATTATCCTTCTTTCAAAATAAATTTGCACTCATAAATGTCTTTAATCGTAATTTGTTAAATTAATTAAATTGAACCAATGACATTATCGCACTCATTCGAGTGGCACATATTTTTCAATCCTTTTATTGGATTTTGGGTGAAAATTGCATTATCCAATAGACAATTTCATACACCATTTCAATACATCTCATTTTCAATATTTATCTCTTCTTTACTTTTTCAAAAACATTTATGATTCTCTCTCTTTCTTTCTCACTCTTTCTCGTCTATCTTTCTCTCTCTCTCTGTTGTATATTTCACCAATAAGCCTAACTTTTCCTTTACTTCATCCTCCTTTTTTCTCTTCTTTTTCGTACACCATCACTTTCTCTCGTCGCCGCATTTCCTTCTTCCAGATCTAGATCCAACTTCAATCGTTCTACTCCATTTTTCAATAAGTTCACCACCACCTTCTTCTTCCATTTTTTGTTATTGAAGCTATACTGGTTTTTGTAACACCCATTTTCTACCCAACATTTATAATAGAATCAGAGTGCCAAAATTTCAAACCATAAAACAGGTGTCACATTTCAACTTATTATCACACACTTGTCTTTCATTTAATATAGATACATAGCATTTGGCGTTCACATCTTATACGTCATGTACAACTTTATTCAACTAAATCAAAACTTTAATTTATAATTATTCGAGAATTATTATAATGACACAATTAGAAACAATCCCAACAACAGGTTATAACAACTATTCATCATCTTATAATCACTACACATAGACATCCCCCCGAGTGCTACGTATCAGAGCAAGACCCTTTGACTTATCATAAAGCGACATACAAACTTCAAGGAATAACTCCAACATCCATAACTATGCTTGAGTACCTGCCCATTTCCCATGGTAGGGGAAATATCAGCAGAAGGGATGAGATCTCGAAAAATATAAACAAAAGTATGATAATTAATATATTAGACTAGAATCATACAATTTCACTGCTTCACACAATAAATCATACAACAACTACTAGGAACAACTTAATAGCAACAACAACGTGTATTAAACAACAACTTGTCAAGCACCAACTTATCAACGATCAACTTAGTCAAATAACAACTTATTCAAAACGTCAACTACAACGTCTTCAACCACAACGACAACTCAAATATCGACAACAACAACAACAACTTAAACATATAAATCGAATGCGATTCAACTATGCAAATGCATGTGGTACCATTCAGAGTAAAACTTCCAACTTAAAATCATGCCAGGTTATCGAGGCAATCAACAAGGCATAAGCCTTCAACGTGGTGCCATTAAGGTCAAGGCATAAGCCTTCAACTTTCAACGTGGTGCCATCAAGGCCAACTTAATCATGCAAATATTATGTATGAGACAACAACCACACATCAACAACAACTTAAACGATAACAACTTAAACAACAACTTAATCATGCATTAACTGCATCAACTTAATCAACACTGGTCATTTAGACCTACAACTCAAACAACACAATAACTTTCAACGTTGGCTATTAAGCATCCAACATAAACTCGTCCATAATTCGGACAATTCATTTATTCGACTGTACCTGCAACTTAGGCATCCGATACAAAATTCAACAAAAGAAATCAACCACAATTACCTACTATTATATACGAACTACTACGACAAATTTCGGTTAATTCTAGACAATTAATTTTACCGCTTAATTTACTACTTCGGCTAATTCGGTATTGTTTTTAAGCACTACTATTATTACCAATTATTACAGTATTCCTGTCTAATTATATTGCTGATATAATTATTTTTCTGTATCTAAAATAACACTGTTATCAAAATTTCGGCTTTCCTGTTGGCATATTACCATCTGCTACAAACCTGCTACTTAACCATGTTTATGTGTTTTTCTGATGAACTACAATATAACATTTAATCCACTTCTACGTAATTATTTTTATACTTACAATAATACATTATTATTATAATAAATTATTATTATTATTATTATTATTAACCATATTGTTATTATTGTTAGTACTAAGAGAAACTAAGATTTACTAGTAGATAAGTGGACCTCGCCTTAATAAATAAATCAGAGTACCATGTGGCTACTTCCATTCCACTGCATATCGCTACAGTACTAAACATCAAGGCACTTCTAATGCTTCCTTCTAGAGTTCTGCTAACAACTTTTGACTAACAACTTCTGACTAACAACTTCTGGCCAACAACTTCTGATCAACAACTTCTGACTAACAACTTCTGACTAACAACTTTTGACCAACAACTTCTGACCAACAACTTCTGACTAACAACTTCTGACTAACTTTCTATTCTACATAATTTCTGTTTCTGCTAACATATTTCCATCTCCTTCCTACTAGGCTAAATTGATCATAACGTGTTAACTTGGTGCTACTGAATAATCATACACTCAATTAATCCCCATAGGCTTGTCATCTCTTATATTCAATCTTTGTCAAATAATTCCACTACACAATTAAATTACTAATTATTACTACTATCGTAGGCACTTTTTCTACTTAATTAACATTCTGCAAATTCATAACCCAACACCTAGTATTATTACTCATTAGAATTTAATTGAATTACTGATATTATTATTATTGTTACACTAAACTTACACTATATTACTAAGCTTACTTTATAGTATTAAGTTTACTGAATCATCACCTAAATGCCAAGATAGTTAGTGATTTAAAATCACATGCAGTATTAATTCATCTCCACGATGGCACAAACCCACGTAGCAACATAAACGCTTCTCATTCAGTACGATTTCACTAACAACAACTATTTATCAGAATTCGAACACCACAATTTAATACAGACAACATAGATTCATTTAACCCCAATCCCACATATCAATCATCATATTCCCGGTTATATAATTCGAACTCCACCCTTACCTGGATTTAACGGCAGTTCGAATTTCCCGATCGCATCCTAATTTCCGGTTGAATTTTGATTCGGCTTTCCGGTCTCAAATCCTCTTCCGAGGGCAGTTTCTCCAAACCTTGTTCCTCTTCTTTTTCCCACGTACAACAACCTTATTCTTTTTTCTTTCTTCCCAAACCTAATTCCTTATGCTTTCTTTTAATCCAATAAATCAAATAATAATAATAATATAATTACTATTATTTTCTTAATGGGCTTAATATATAAATTCACACCCCCACTTCGCTATTCGCCACTCACAATCCAACTTAATCTAATTAAATACAATTATTCACAATAAATAATTAATATTATTCCTCCAATTTAACCGATTAAATCCAACTTTAATTTAATTAATCCCAACACGCCTCTTACGATAATACTGACAGATCCAATTACTCCGATTAATTCTCAAACTCGTCTAATTCCAACAAATAATTCCTTTAATAATTTAATTAAATAATTAATTAAATTCAGGGCGTTACAATTTTTCGTTTGACATCTTCCATTTTTCATTTTATTTCTTGAAGCTAAACTGGTTTTTTTGTTTCATGGCATTTTTTCGTTTTAATGACTTTCTGCAGTTCAAGCTTCATCTCTAAATGACACATTTATTGGTTCAAGATTGTTTTAGGGTTTAGTTGTTTTCGTTGCTCTACGAATGTTTCGTTGTTCTGTGAATGTTTTCATTTTAACTGTTTCTGCACTTAAAATAAGTGTTTTCAATCTTACTTACAAAGTGTTCGATATATTGCCTTTGTCGATTTATTGATTCTTTGTATTCTGTTTTCTTTGATTTTTTGCTATTGAATTGTTGCTTTAACTGTTTATAGCTCAGCTTATTCTTTGATTCAATTTTTGTCTATGTTGTTTTTAATTTTACCTCGCTTCTGGTTTAGTATTTTGGTACAGTTTGCGTTTGCATTTTGTTTCTAATCAGGTGTTGTTTTGTTTCAAAATTGATTTGCGTTGCAGTTCGTTACATCATTCAGAATTGGTTCAGAATTAGGTTACAACATTAGTTTTACAGTTTAAACACAACTAGATTGTCGACCCGCGCGATGCGCGGCTGTGTAATTTATTTTTGTCACTATCAACTCGATAAATTATATTATATTTATTATATTCATATTCTATATTTTTCAATTGACATGTGTCCTCATAATTGTATATTTTTTCTTTTTGTGCAGTTGAATAAAAAATAAAATAATAATTTATAGAAGGATTTTTTAAAAAGCGTGTTCATAAGAATTAAATGAAAATTAAATATTATTGGATGATTATAATCGATAGAAATCATAAATGGAATAAGGAAATTAAACAATAAAAATAATTTAATTGGTATGGTTATATCTGGATGAAAGTAATGGCAACTGGCACGGAGTGTATATTTCAATCTTCGCTCCAAGGTTGTTATTCTTAGAGACCATAAACTATAAAATGGTAAGACATGTAGATTTATGTGTATCTTTATTACAAAGACAATAAATAACCTATATCAAAATAATTATGAGTTCAAAATATGAATAATATAATAATTAGAATTTATACTAAAGAAAGAAATAAAAATTTATATAAAAAGGAAAACATAACTATTATCATTCTAGACTTGAGAAGAAAGAGAAACTAAATTAAACCCAAAAAAATAAAAATTAATACAAAAAATAAAAATATTTTAACACTAATTCTAAAGTTGTGATGCTCCAAATAATTGTTGTAAGTGTAAGAGACCTATATTTCAATCTTCATTCTAAGATTGTTGTTTGTAGGAATTGAGGTTGATTAAACTCTCATTCAAATTGCAAAACCTGCAAAATAATAATTAGATATTATGTTAGACAATATGAATATGAGTACGAAATGAATTTGAACATGATCAAATAATATTTATGAAATGAATTAGAAAATGATCAAACAATAAAATTAAACTTTATACAGAAAAATATGGATATAAAATTGATTTGAATTGTTGTAAAAAAATGAAACCTTCTAAGATTAGATAAAGATGGAAAAATCAATTGAATGTGTACCATTCATCTCATATTTTTCCATTTTATGCATCTAAGTTTTAAAATATACGTGTCATGAAGAAAGTGAGAGAAATTTATATATTTAAGATTTAAGATAGAAAGTGGGACAATTTGGCTGTTTATTAATAAAACGATATTATGAGAGGAAGTAAATCATCACATATATCTTGATTGAATTTATAACGATAACACAAACTATTAAATTATATACAATATAATTAAAATTGAAAAACTCTTCCATTTATAACCTATTAATTATTTTTTTTTTGAATTAACCGTTATTAAACTCTTCTTTTTATAACCATTAAAATTTACAATAATTAAAAAGAATAAAATTAAAAAATTGTAACTCATAGTTGTATTAAAAAATAAATTGTAACTGATATATAGTATAATGATGATGATATTAAAAACTAAAAACAAAAAATTAGGGGCAATTTGAAATAATTTTTGTTTTTAATTTTTAAAAATTGAAAAGTAAAAATCAAAACACAATTTAGGTAATTTAGTTTTTTTGCTTTTAAATACTGAAAAAATGAAGAAGAGTTTTAAAAACTCATTTGCAAAATATTATATTCAAATAAGTTTTTAATTTTTTAAATTTTCAAAAATTAAAAATAGAGTTTTTAAAAAGCCTTTCAAGCTGGCCCTAAATAAATTAGTAAGTACTTGTAAAATATAATTTTCTACAAAATAAATAGAGTAAGAATAAAATTATTATTGATTACTTTACATAAATTTTCAACTTCTACATTTTTCAAAAGTATTTGTAAAACGCTTATTAGAAACTTCATTGATAACTAAAAAGAATATTATAAAATAATACAATAACAATGTAAATTAAATTTAAAAATTTGTAATAACAAATTAATTAGTCAATTAGATCAAAGTCTTCCTTTTTAACATTCTCTCATTTATTTTATACCTCCAAACTATCTTATTTATTAAGTAATAACACCTATTTACATTCACATCATAAAACCAATTATTTCATTAAAATATTCTTAAATAGATTATATTATAGACATAAAAAATCATATAGGAATAAGTTTTTCTTACTTTACATATATTATTTTATAAAATAAATATAGGTATTTTTTAATAGAGTTGCATTCGAATAATATATATTTAATACTCATTATTAATTACTCATATTTTTATATAATTTTTAAAGATTATATATATATATATATATATATATATATATATATATATATATATATATATATATATATATATATATATATATATATATATATATATATATATATATATATATATATATATATATATATATATATATATATATATATATATATATATATATATATATATATATATATATATATATATATATATATTAAATGGTAGCTAGATTTTTTTAAATATATTTTCAGCTATTGCATAATAGATATAAAATTATAATATTTATAAATAATACAGTTTTTAATAGTGTTAGTTGGATAGTATTATTATGATTATTAATATTATTATTAACATTATTATTATTATTATTTTTGTTTGTTATAATTAGATGAATAATATATTATTTTATTATTTATTTTATAATAATATCAATATTATTATTATTATTATTATGATATTATTTATATTTTATTATTATTAGATGAATAATTATTATTATTTATTATTTATATTATTATTATTATTATTATTACTATTATTATTATTATTGTTATTATTATGGTTAAATATGTTTTTGATTCCTCTAAATATCTCAAACTTCATTTTTAGTCCCTCTAAATTTTTTCTTCAAATAATGGTCCTCCTAAAAATTTAAATTTAAATTTTTGGTCCCTCCTGCAATTTAACGACGGTTCTTACAACTTAGCGACAATTTTAGCGACAGTTCTTACAACTTAGTGACGGTTTTTACAACTTAGCGACGGTTTTTTATTTAGCGACGACATTAGGGACCATTTTAGCTACGATTTTGTCATGAGAGACCAAAAGTTAAAATTCAAATTTTTATGAAGACCATTCTTTGAAGAAAATATTTAGAGGGCTTAAACCGAAATTTGAGATATTTAGAAGGACCAAAAACATAGTTATCCCTTATTATTATTATTATTATTATTATTATTATTATTATTATTATTATTATTATTATTATTATTATTATTATTATTATTAATGTTGGTGTTTTAATATTATTATTATTAGATGAATATTATATTATTATTTATTATTTACATTATTATTATTATTATTATTATTTTATAATAATAATAATAATTATTATCATTATTAGTAGCAGCTATAATTAGGGTTAAATTATTGTTGTTATTATTAGCTAAACATTATATTATTATATATTACTTATATTACAAATAAAATAAACAACATAATAAACAATTACAACTGCTTTATCCCAACCCATAAAAAAATTGAAATTATTATTATTATTATTATTATTAATTTTAATATTATTATAATTATGATATTGAAATGGAGTTGGTGTGAAGAATTTGAAAAAAATAAAATATATTAATTTAATAAAGAGTAATTGTGAATATGAAAAACTATTTTCATTGTTAATAATAGTATCTATATATAGTAGGTGTAACACTCCATACATACATTGTCTAGGATATATGCATATGGTATTAAAACGGTATATAAAATAATCATACGTAAGTAGCATAATAGATATAAGTATTAGTACTGATTACAAATTCTTGTCGAAACTGTCATGGCCAAAAGATACAAGTTCTAAAAAGGGTACTAATACATAATCCAAAGAAATGCATAAACAGAAAGATCCAAAAGAGAAGAGGATCATCGCCAACGAAACATCGTCACAAGCTAAGCCATCTTACCCTTGTCACAATCCTGCCTCGAAGAACCAAAAGTAATAATTGGAATGTGGTGAGATTACTAAATCTCAGTGAACCTCCCTATCTTAGGGGTTCGCTCGGTTCTACAAGGTACATGTATCAAAAACAGATTCACCTAGAACTCGGGGTTCGCCTCACGGCTCGGTACAAGTACAAACAAGGGATAACACCGCCATAGGAAGTCTTATAACTAACCAATGGGATGACAACACAAAAGCAACCAAATACACAATATGCAAACCCACATCCGTATGTGAGGAATCAAGGAGTTATACCCATCTAACTAGACTACCTCCGCCACGTACCCTCGGTGAGTATCCAAGCGCATATATGTCAAGAGACTTGCACAAGCACACCGCATGATGAATCCAAATCATTCCTACATGGAATTCCATCCGAGATGGGTTACTGTTATGACATTACCTAAGTGGCATCACAACCACATCACCAAGCACGCCGATGAGTCTACAGGTAGGGTAATGCCCTAACAGACCCTCACTAGCACATCGCAATGGCATCTATCTTCTATATGTCGGTGAGTATACAAGTGCAGTATGCCTTCTTGACGCACAAGCCCATCGGACGAAAGCCTACCGACATTGTCTATTTGACGTCGCTAGAGGCAAGTAATTCAATGATTGCCTATATGGCATCACCCACTTACCATACCAATCACGCTGATGAGTCTACAGGTAGGGAAACACCATGAAAGACCCCCACTAGCACATCACAATGGTAGCTCAGGTAACGCAAATATACATATATGCACATGTATATACAACAAACATAATAGTCAAAAATCATCCATGGTATGAATGTATCATAAACCGCCATACTGGCTACCAATGGGCATCCACCTAGTGGGTAAACATGATTTATTATCCTAGTAGTACGGTTCTACTCTGATTTACGCATATTCACTCAATTCAGGTTCACACAAACCAATCATCTGAACGTCCTATCAAAACGACGGGAAACAATGTTCACAAGCATCACACATGCCAAAAGTTCATTGAATTATATTCAAAATACAAAGAGACACAACGTTCATTAGTTCATATTTGTTACTTATGATTTAATCATAATTTCTATCATAGCATATGTTAGACATAATCGACCCGTGAGATTATTTAAGGTACGACTAACCATTCATTAATCACCTAATGATGTATAGTATCGATTCAAAGGTGTTTAAGGCAAATGGTTCTGAAGTAGGAACCATTATGCACTTTCTGGTAAAATATATGGTTATGCATAGGGGACCGCGCTGAGTGGGGTCACGCCACTGAGCGTCCCTGCGAAATATTAATTTTAAGATACAGTGGGGCGCGCTGAGCGCGGCCCCGACCGTTGAGTGCGGTTGACGGAAACCAGAAAAACCAATTCTAGACAGAACTGTCATGGAATCCCCAACCTCCATTTAATCACTTCTAACAGCAAACCCATGATACCCAAACATGAAAAACAGTAGTAAGGCATGCGATTCATCATTATAATCAACACGCAACAACAATTTCTCTCAATTCCCAAATCCCAAATAGTTTTCATAAAAATCCTAATTTCTCCCAAGTCTCTATCTATGAGACTCACCTTAGGTTTATGAAGGTTATGATGACATTCTTGTTGTCAACAAGCTCTTATCTTGGCCAAAGTTCATCCTCCAACATGAAGAAATTCGTAGCTCCTCCACTCTCATTTCTAGCAAAATTACTCAAACTTCAAACGCGTTTTTCTCCTTCAATATAAAAGCTATGAAGATGAATTAATATACCAAAATGAAGGGAATTTTGTAAGATTTCCAAGAAGTCCAGAATTACCTCAATCAGAGTTGTGAATTGGGATATATGGCTTGTTTTGTGCAGACTGCTCCTTAGGTGCGAAAATGGAAGTTTGTAAATGAAGAATATGACTTCTTTCTTGCCTCTTTCTACTCTTGCATTATAAAAATCCGATCTTTGATAGTTCATTTACCTAAACGAAGCCTTATAGCACATGCAACTTTTCCTATTGCCCAACATGCCCCTCAACTAAGTCACAATTACAACAATGCCATTCGGTTCAATTCTAACCAACTCCTTTTTAGTCCAACTACTTCACTAATTCTCTTTTTAATTACTCTTTTCTTAATTATCATATTAACTCTTAGTACACGTTGCCTTTACTAATGATACTTGTCACTAATAGTCATTAGGCCTCACTAACATACATACTCATGCTTAGATAAATTGAGATGTTACAGTAGAATTAAATTTAAAGATTTTTTTATTTCAATTTTATTTTTATTTTCAATGTCATTAAAATATTTAATTTTTTGTGTTACAAAATATATTTTTAATATATTAATATAGTAAAATATTTTTATTTGTAACTAATATAATTCGTCAAAAAAAGAAGAGCAACACCATAAAAATAATGTAAATTAAATAAAATGTAAGATTTATTAAAAGACGATTAAGTTTGAAGTGTGAAAATTAAATAGTTTTTGATATATTTTTAATAAGAACTGTTAATTATTATTATTATTATTATTATTATTATTATTATTATTATTATTATTATTATTATTATTATTATTATTATTATTATTATGTTAATAGTAGAAGTTGATTATATTATTATTATTATTATAAATTTAAATTTTTTGTATGATGCCAAATAAGATTTAAGGTTTCTAACATATGCTACATTGGATTTAGAGGTAGGGTTATGTTCATCGTGACAACTTTGGAATTAGATTAAGTAGATAAGCTTTGTTTTTGCAATTTCGAATTTTATTATTTCATGATTCTTTTAGAATTTTATATGCTGGCCATATTCCTTTGTGATTTAGTAGTTCAAATTTGTTCACAATTTTTTTAGTCAAAAGTGATCAAAATCACTTTTGATCACAATCAAATTTTATCTGTAGCTTTATTTTATAAATTGTCTATTTATGTGCATACTTGCAAAATTAAGATTACTTAATTTTTTAAAGAATTTTTTAATCTATGTTTTTCTTTGGCACCACCCAAAATTTTAAAAATATCTCTAAAAATCATAAAATATTTCCGTTGCGCACTAATTTATTCGTTTTTGAGATTCATCTTTTTTTACATCATTTTTTCGAAAACGCACTTCCGTAATAAAATCAAAAATATATTTTCGATTTTGTGTAAAGTGGAAATTGCTAAATGCAGTGTAAACTGCTACAAAACTTTATCATTATAAAACAACAAATTAGAAAATACATTTTCGATATCATTTTTTATATTTTAAGAAGTGAAATCACAATTGGTCTTTTTAGTGTAAAAAGAAATACAAACCAAAAATATATTTTTGATTTTTCATAGAATATCTCACGCCACTAAAAAGTAAATTAAGAAATTCCCATTTTTTTTATCATAACTTATTTTAAGTTGTCATATGATATGAGATTCAAATGTGATAATATCTAGGTGTACTTGATTGTTGTCTGTGAAAACCTAATTATATCATATTGATCAACTGAGTGCTCTCCGTATTTGGTTTTGATAGTGTGGATGTGTAATGTTGTAAGACATTTTATAAAAACATATAGGAGTAGACCTTTTATTTTATTGATCTTTGCATATTTCTCTATTGATTTTCACTTTCTATTATCTCAAAACTTGTGTATGTCTGTTTAGGTTTCTTATCAATTTCATACATAATGTTTCATTAATCTTTTTTGCTGATTTCAAATCAATAGTTACTCAAATCTGCTATTCATTCAATCTCACAAAGAGTGATTTAAAAGTAATAAATAGTGTCTCAAAATCAATGATTCATTTTAATTTATAATACATATTTTTCAGTTTCTTTTTAATTAATTAAAATTTTATAATTTTTAATATATAATTGAGGATATTATAGTAAAAATATTATTCTCTCTTATTTTTTATATATTTTTAATATAATATAAAATAGTATACTGAATTGAATAGTTATTGTGGGATGAAGAGAATAATTTCTTATTTTTAAGGGTCCACAAATTACGACCGTGGACACAAAAATGCTCGTTTGTCCATGATCAACATCACAACCAAGTTTGGTGGGGGCATGCTTAACTTTAAAATAAGAACTACAAAAAAAGGAGAAAAAAACAGATAGAATTGAATGGAATCTTCATAAATGAACAATCATAAATTACTTTAAAAATAATTTATTATATAATCATATATGTCATAAATTTTAAGATGTACATAAAACTTTTTAGAAAGTAATGTTTGAAATAATAACCTTTTTTCTAAATCTTAAAAGAAAATAAATTATTTGGTTTCTTTCTTTCCTATCTCATTTATAATTTTCTCTCTTTTTGCATTATCTTTTAATATAATTAAATTTATATAATATTTATTTATTTTATAATTAATTAATTCATTTAAAATTTAAATGCATTTTTTTTCTATATCTCATTAATCACTTTTTTTCCTCATTATCATTTGATACAATTAAATTTATATTCAAATTTAAACGTAATTATAGAGTAATATAGAGTTTAAGATCATTGAAACTAATCTGGAAAAGGTTTACCAACTCTTGTGAATTTTATCACGAAAATTCATTATTTTCACAGGTCACTATCACCATAATATTTTATTTTTTTAATCAATTAAATATTTATAAATATTTATAGTTATTAGTAATATTTGTAAATATTGGTAGTTATTAGTATGGGTGGCAAAATAGATTGGGCCCGCCGGGTCGGCCCGTTTGACCCGTCATTTTTGGCAGGTTAGGCTAAGGTTTTTGACTCGGTACTTTAATTGGACCCGTCCCACCTAACCCGCTTAAAAAACGGGCCTAGGCGGGGCATGACTGGTTTTGCCCGCGAGTTTTTTGTTAAATTTTTTATTTTTTATTTCGAATTAAAACAAATTTAACTATAAAAATAACACTCTTCTCTTAGGATTATGTTGATTAAATTGTAATTTATTTATTATACAGACAAATTAAGTTATAAACTCAACGTTCTTTTCATAACTTTCTAATACATGTGTTGATTGAAAAATCTTGAAATAAAATAACAACTGTATGACATGCAGAATTATTAAGTTTTGAATACATTAGCTCACATGTTTTCTTTAAAAATAAATGTTGATTTTAAGAAAAGAATGATTTGATTAGTGTATACATGTGTCAAATTTAGAATTTAACTATTAAGGAATCAATCAATATAAGAGTCTACATGATGTAAACATTGAGAAAGTTAAGTGTTGATATTTTATGCACTACTATTTTATGCATTGCGATGTTTTATGTAGTGTAATTGTTATCATTGTTTGTCTTGTGTAAAATCTTAATATGATTTTTTAGTAGTTAGTTTTTAAATAGGATTAGGATGATATGTATCGTTTAGTTTTTATTTTGATATTTTTATTTATTGTGATTGAGTTTATTATGTTTTTTTTTTTTTTGTAATTGGTCTTTATTTATTTTATTTTTTGAATTATTTGGACTAACACATATTGAAGTTCTATTATGCATTAAAAAATATTTTGTGAATTCTTTGGTAATAATTAAAAAATTTATAAATTATGTACTAAATCAAATTTTAAAATAAAAAATATACCAACTCGTTAGTAAATGGAGCAGACTTGACTTTTGAGCTTGAACGTCTAAGTTGGCCTGCCCCGCCCCGTCCCGCTTTTGGACGGGCTTAAACGGGCGGGCCTAAAAGGAACAGGCTGCCCGCTTTGCCACCCCTAGTTATTAGGCGTATTAGATTTACCATTTGGTGATTTTCTACATATTTATTTTAAATATTTACAATTATTAATAATTTTATAATAAAAATTATATAAACAACAATCCAGTTTGATCAAATGATCTAAAATATGAATGAACTTAGTGCATTTCTTAACCCACTCCATGTCTTTCTTAGCCACCCCTGCGAAATTCTCAAAATGCCCCTGCAAACCGGAAATATATTTCTGGGGCGCACCATCATCTGATAAATTTTGCCACAAACCGGAAGTTAACTTCTGGACGACAACCGTAACTATATTTCTGATTTCGTTCATAACAAAAATATAGAATTTCATTTCCTTGTCTAACATAGAGATACATAAACGTAATAAATACAAGCCGAAAGTTAAACATAAATTGAATATTACAAATCAATAGTCTGGGAGACGTTGCAACATCCTCATAATGTCATCGACAGTTCATGAACTACAAATTTCCTTCATTGTCGAGTGATGACGAGCGGTACTCGATCTTCTCTACCTTTCGACCGTCGCCGTAAGGAACAAGTTCCTGCAAAGTTTCACGTACCTCTTCAATTGTGGTGTACACCGTGATCTTGAATTCGCGAGACGGTTCGTCATTGGGAAAATGGACAATTCCAGCAACCCATTCGATGTTCAATTTCATGTCCATTTCTGATTTTTTGTGTTGTTGTATGGAAAAATATAAGAGGAGGGGTGTTTTTATAGTAGAAGGATGTAAACATGGACCATAGAAGTCCTATCTTTGTGTTAGTGAAAAACCGGAAGTAAACTTCTGGTAAATGCCCTGAGACTGAAAAACCAGAACAGAACAGAAACAACATGTAACTTCAAAATCTCATATATTCAAATTTTTGGCAAATGGTCAAATTACAAAAATGAATATATTTCCACATCATAATATATTATCAAAATGAAGTTAACATTACAATGCTACCTTTACTTTGAAAGAGGCAAAAAAAGTGTCGCCGGATAAATCCACCGGTGCCACCCCTTTCGACTTTTCCCTATTTATTTCTATATCTATTTCCATCAACTTGTTGTATTCTTGCATCCTTTCCATGAAATTGTCCGGCCATGTCTCCGATGCTTATGTGAAATGAAGCGCTCACTCTGGTGATGTTGGTGGTATCAGGCATCCTGGTTTCAAGTAGACTTGAACAAAATGTCGTGGATTTGAAATCCACCAAACACAAATGATACAATTAATGGGATTTGGTGTAGGAGCAGTGCGCAGAGGAAAATAAGTCTTCGAAAAACGTATCAGGTAAGATTAATACACACACTCTCGTACGCACTTGCTATGAGATGACCCATTTTAGGGAACCACATCCATTTCTCCTCTGGTGCACATCCAACCATAACAGGTACTAATGCATGATGTATTTCCTCAACCTTTTCCTTACTCCCGAACACACGTGTGTACAACTCTGTATGTCGTCAACTCTGTGATCAGAGTATCTCACACAGTATTATAATAATCTTCATGACTACCTAGCAAACAAAATACATCTCGAAAGCCACAATTATCGTCACCGACCACATCCACGATCCTTTCAACGTATTTGTGCATAACAACCAGCATATGATCGATGAATGATATTTTTGATGGAGGCGGTGGTTTGCTAGTACGGGCACCTTTGGAAGCATATTTCTGAGATTTCGGTGTAGGTGAGTCAGGAAATACCTTGTCAACATGTTTATAATACGAAGGATTTCTCGCAGTAGAATTGTCGGTCGGTGTAGGTTTCAACTTTTTCGGTGCACCTTTTGTTTTTACCGGTTGAGAGGGTGGTTTCAAATTTGTGGTCTCCGAGAGCGCAATTTTTCTTAACTCTTATTTGATTTGGAGTTTCGTGACGTCATCGACTCTCAAAAATCTCGCTTGTATTGCTTCCCATTCGGTAAGGACGAAGATATTTGATTTATCACTTTTCATTTTCCCATCATCCTCAAAACTAAGTCTCTTCCAATAATTAGAGACCCCGTCCATACCTATCAGGACATTTCCACTCAGCTTCTTGGCTATCACACAAGCACATGGGAGACCATATGTTTTCACAATTGTGCACCCACACTTTGAGGAGTCATCACCCATAGTTGAAGCTCTTGTGGCCTAATGGAAAATATAATTAAGTGTTGCCCGAGATATGTTACCGACCAATTGAGAATATAACATATTCTCCCTGAACCCGTGTTCCAACACCGTGATACTGCGACCAGATATCGTTTGTATCTCATTATGCTAGTTCATGATCATATGGTTCACAACTCCCCAACCTGTAATCAAATCGCCCTTGCTATTTGTCAACCAATTATTGAGACAAGCATGCGCAGATTCAACTCGGTTTGATGTTGTATGTCCGAGGTGCAGTACCTGACCAGTCCATGCACAAACAAATTTCTCTTTCACCTGATCAAGTATTGTGCTCTCCACATATTTCAACAAATTCAGATATTTCTCATAAACAGCTCGAAATTGTAAAACAACATCAATATACATCACTTTTGAAGATGCATTAACAATAACATTCCATGCATCCATGATTTTATCCACAATAACACCAAACTTTACCAACTTTCCATCTTCACCCACTACCTGTTTCAATCCTACATCAGGTTTAACCCAACTTCTCAAATTTCTTGTAATATGGTACCTACAAAGTAATGCGGAAGAAGTCGGAAATACGGTTGCAACAACATTCATTAAAGCTGTATCACGATCAGTGACAATTACCTTTGGCATATCCTATTGGTCCTTCAACATGGACCGACGCATCTCTAACGCCCACTGAAAATTGTCTTCTTTTTTGCATTCGAGAAATGCAAAACCAACTGAGTACGTCTTCTCGGTCGATGTAACACCAACAATTTCCAAAAATGGAAGTCTGTACTTGTTGGTTTTGTACGTCGAATCCATTACGAGCATGGTAGGAAACATGTTGAACAATTTAATGGAATCGGGACGAGTCCAATAAATGTCTCTAACAGTTTCCCCATCATCACCCCGTCGGTGCCTATAAACATAATTATTGTCATCAAGAATTTTCAAAAGGTGTTGCATTTCGGTTCGATCCTCCCGAATGGCCAACTTCGTTTGACAGGGCTTGTTGTACACTTGTTTGATATTAGAGGTGCTCTCTGGTCTTTTGCGCTTAAAGGTTGCAAGAATGTTTTTGGGAGGTACCAGATTCAAAGTCATGTCGGAAACACAAATTTTCTCATCCGAAAGTAGCCGACATGCTATTGGATGACCGACTAACTTTGGAGTTAAATCATGATTGTGTTCTCCACTAATCACATTAAACTTCCACTTATTGTTGGCCATGAGATAACCACGCAACCTAAACGGGCACTCACATTTTCTTGTGCCGGTTTCCCCGTGTTTCAAATTTTGAATGCGAGCCACATATTTTTCGCTCCTTTCACAAGTCAAAATAACAAAGACATTTCTTCTATCAGTGCCGAAATCCGACCTTGCTATTACGGTACCAAATCCTAACCTCGTTGCCTCTAAACAAATCCACTGCAGCATATCGTCCTATAATTCAAATTCTTGAACATTTACAAAATGTTCACGAACATCAACCGCCTTAATTACACGGGGCGGAACAACGGCCGACGATACAACTTCGGTGTTATCGGGCTTAGGAATGTTATCGGAGTGCACCATACCTATGTAACATATTACAAATAATAAATACACAAAATAGAGACAAAATAGTGGAAACTGCTGCACAATTTCAAAATAGAGACAAAATCGGAAATAAACTTCTAGTCAAGTTCAACTACTAACCGGAAATAAACTTCCAGTTTGTACGTGACCTTATTTTCAGCAACAAGTTAAAGATTAATGCAGGGAATGAGGGATAAAAGGGATGATGTTTACCTGAAATTCTTCTTTGTTGAGTTTTTTCTGATTTGATGAACCAAAAAATATGGATTTGGAGTGTAAAACGGATTGACAATGGAGAGGGTTGAAGGAGAAAGTGAAGAATGATGGTGATCATGGTTGCTGCTTATAGCAATTAGCATTCGTGACAAAACCGAAAATAAACTTCCAATAACATACAAAATATCCAAGTGGCATGTAATTCAATATTCCCGCTTCTGTGACCGAAGTTATACCTCCAGTACCATACCAGAAGTTAACATCCGATACTATTTTTTACTGATTCAAGGGTGCCACCATATTTTGACTGATTTGAAAATGGGGTGTTAACCAAAAATAAACTTTCGGTTTTGAGAAGAGTATTTTGGGATTTTCACGGGATGTGCCCCACCCTTATGAGGTGGGTGGTTAAAAAATTCACATGAATTTATTACCCGCGCACATGTCTTCTACTAGTTGTGTTCTATAACTCTTAATTTCTAACTTATCGTCAAAAATCTAGATAAACCTAAAAAAAAAAAAAAAAAAAAGGTTCTCTAGCGTTAAATACTCAAACAGAGTTCTTTGGAAAATTTGGTCGCCCATGAAGTGAATATGCATATTGGGGCAACACACGACTCTTGATGCGTACGCTTATAGGCAAGTGGATTGTTTGGCCTTCACCCTCTGGCCTCTGGTATGCATCTGGGTATGAAGTAGCGTAGGATATTGCCATGCCCAGTGATATGTGTAGGAATACGTGTATTGGCAGATGGTCTCTTCTTTTGGCCTGATACATGTAAGGCAACATATTGGGTCCCTTTCGCTTCCTCATGCACATATGGACATACATACGAGCAGGAGTTCCTCTTATTTTCTCCTTAGGCTTCAACAATTGCGTAGTGGCTTGGAGTTTGATCTATTGCTTTTCTCTTTTTCTCCAAACATGTCAAACACGTAAAAACCTTCCTTAAAGGATCAAATGACACGGGAAAAACTCACGACATAAAAAATATTAAATTCATGTGAGTGACAACTAAACCACTTAAATTGTATGCAAATGCAGATGATTCATAAGCTGATTCATAAAATCAGCTTTTACTGTTAAGTGTTAAAATAATGATGATTCATAAGCTGATTCATAAAATCAGCTTTTACTGTTAAGTGTTAAATAATGATAAACATAGCAGAAATGGTGACGGATCGCAATCTCAAACATAACTCGACGCAATGAACAATTTAAAATGATTCTTAGTACCAAATGTCACAGAGTCATTATTTGGTTTCAAAAGTTAGGTGTGTCTGACATACTATCATCAATTGAGACAAAATGTAATTTGATAGATGATGATTCTCTGCAGCCACGATATCACACATTTGAAATATTAAAAACCAATGGATCAAGATCATACAATTCAGATTTAAATTTAATATTTAATATTATAAATTAAAAGATAAAATATGTTTTCTTTGAATCATCATATCATAATCAAATGATCACTAATATCATCAGATCATAATCAAACTAAGTTGTTCGCTGGCGTTCTCATGTTTTTAATTTGAGTCAAATTTCTCTAGGATGTACTAGTTTCCAAATTTTTAATTCAAGGTGTGAATGAAAACTCAAACAAAATCCAAAAACACACCATTGATAAAATGATTATATTGATCTGGCGCGAAGGTGAAAATTACACGTTACCATACTAGTGTTTAATAGGAATGGTTGCCCATTTTTGCAAAACATATTCTGCCCTTATTGAGATCATTAAAATAGGATTCACAATATAGGCATGCATAATAGTTATTATCAATATATATATGTATGGCTATGATAATGGTATACAAAACCATTAATACATTGTCATATGAAGAAAATGGCACAAAATAGTTGCTAATGATTTTATAACCTCACCAGTCACCACATCCTTCTCCCCTTTCATGAACCCAATGACTTAAAATTTGACGTGACTAACTAACTCGTTCATGATGCCCAAACAATTACCACCCAACTGAAATAGAGTTTCCGAATCCTGAGAAAATGGCATCTTAACACCAGGAGACTCCACAAAAGCATCATCACATGAAGATTTGTATGATATCACAGCATTGAACTTGTAATACGCATCAACAACATTTTGTTGTTGAATTAAATCCACTGCTTCCTTGATTGTATCCAACATATAACCATATTGTGAATAACAAACGTCAAGGGCATCCAGGGCCTTTTTATCGGTGCTAGGGTCTTGAAGCAACTTTTGAATGGTACCAGCTACGGTCTTGGCTTGGACGAGGGTGGCATCAACCTCGATCTCAAGTGCCTTGAGGGGATCAAAAGGACCGGTCATTTGTTTCAAAATGGTTTCAATACAAAGAGCCACGTTTTCACCGTCGGTACATAATTGCATGATCTCGGGATAGGCTCGATTGGCAGCTCTGGCTGTTATGTCTCCTAGCAAGGTGGCACCAGACTGTGATGCTTGATCTAGAATAAATTTACCTTTACCTTCTAGCAGGTTATCGCCAGAGGCAATAACGCCGCTTGAAGGGGCTGCAGCTGGGACAATTGTGGAAATGTAATCAATACGGCGGCTTGAAGGGATTACAGCTGGGACACTTGTGGAAATGTAACCAATAACATGACTTTTGTGAGCTGGGAATCTTGTGGAAATGTAATCGATAACGCGAGTTGAAGGGACGGCATTGGTAGATAGGAGAAGAGAAGAGAGGGATAGGATGACAAGAAGGCTTTTAATGAATCTGGAACCCATTGTCTCTTCTCTTCAGAAAATATTCCTAGAGCAGAGACAATGGGATACAGGGGCAACTCAGGTTGTAGCATGGACAATTATGTGCCTGGTGGGGTTTTTATTGTGCACAAGGAAACAGAATTTCCACTCTATTTTTGGCAACTTTTCAGTTGTTGATTATAGGTTCTCATTAGAAGCAGCATAAAAATAGCAACTCAAAAGGTTGGTATCCTTGTGATAGTAATTGTCATCCTCACACGTACACATAACCTTAAAGATGACTTGGTAAACTAATGGCCCTAATTATCCTTTATTTTTTCTTAACTATAAAAAAAAAACCTTTATTTTTGCTAACGTTTTTAGAGATAAAATTATGATTGAAGTTTTATAATTAAATAATCATAACTCTTTTATAGCTAACATTCCACTCACGTTGCATATTTGGCTATATAATTTAATGATATATAGATGTAGGAGATAAATAGAATTATATATTTGTAACAAAAAAATAGAATTATATATATTGGTTTGTGTAGATAATTTTTGTTTTAATAATTTGAATCAATAATTATAGTGTTGATAATTTTTTTTAAATTTATAATTCTTTAAAGTAGACCACATTTTTCCCAGTGAGCCAGAATTATAGTATCACCTAGAGAGGAGCTAAAAGAATTTTAAGGTCAAATTCACAATCCTAAAGGAATATATCTAGTCTAGTTATTATCATATGAATAAATAAGGAATCCGACTAAGCCTACGACCCATGAAGAATCCTAGAAGAAAATTATAGTGACACTATACGGATTTTTTTCATTTTAACTAAAATTAAATATTTTTCAAATCCAGTCTTTGAAACAAGGTAACAAACTACAATGCACATATGTACCAAGTTTTATCCACATGGAACAACTTTCACTTAGAGGAGAATAGGATTGTGCTTTACCGTGGAGGATGGCAAAAATGACAGCAGAAGAATCCCTTTCCTAGCCAACCAGCAACGACACTTTCTAAATTTTAACCTTCATTGCATGAAAATCCCACCGGCTATGGTTCCATCCACCTTTGGACATCAGAACGAAAAGATCTCTATATTATGATGCAAAAGCCTTTAGATTGTGTGCAGATTCACAGTTAGATTGCATTTCAATCTACATTCATCGTCCTTCATGAAGATCTTCAGAGAAAACAGCTGTCCTAGAAATGCTTTCATAGTCAAAGGCACTTAGGCCAGAGTGAGGACCAGAAGAAAACAGTGAAGATGTCCCATCGGAATCATAGGCGGGCCTTGTATTATTGGATGGAGGTACTGCATGGTTGTGATTTTCAATGATGTGCTGCACCATTTTAAGTGACTGTACCACTTCACCCATTGTAGGTCGTTGGCTTGCTTCAGGTGCAACACAGGCTGCAGCGATAGTGCAGACGCGGACAAAATCTTCCTTCGGATACCTTCCCCCAAGCCTTGGATCAGCAAGTTCTTCTAGCCGCTCCTTATCTCTAAGAATTGGCCTTGCCTGAAAACATAACTTGGTAAGTTATTTTCTATCTAATGTAAACTACAAAGGACGGATTTACTTTCAATAATTTCGAATAGAAACCAGGTTGAAATGCTTTTGAGTTTGAAAGGAACTCAATGAGAATAATGAAGGAACATAAAGTTATGAATCTAACCCAAGTTACAAGATTCTCTTGCCCAGTTGGCTGTGACATTTCCACAGGTTTCTTTCCGGTCAACAGTTCTAGCAAGACAACCCCGTAGCTATAAACATCGCTTTTAACGAGTAGGTGCCCGGTCATGGCATACTCAGGTGCTACATACCTGCATAATAGTTTCATTTCGCCTAAAGTCTTAACAATAAATCAAATAAAATGTGAAAGAAAGAATACAATGAAACTTACCCAAATGTGCCCATGACTCGAGTAGACTGGTAATTAGCTCCTCCTTCAGGTGCTAGTTTAGCTAGACCAAAATCAGCAACTTTAGCATGAAAGTTGTTCTCAAGCAATATATTAGATGCCTTGAAATCTCTGTGTATGACACATGGCTGTGAATCTTCATGCAAGTAAGCAAGCCCTCTTGCCGCATCAAGTGCAATCTTCGTCCTGGTGTCCCAATCCAAAGGGCAGTTTATTCCCAAGGGACCTGAGGGGAAATCAGGGCTAATTTCAATAAGCATAATGAAATATTTCTGAAAACAACTATCAGTGGTAACAATAGACACACAAAGCAGATAATTCAAGATTAAAAACTGAACCCATTATGTGAGAAATTACATTACCATGAAGCCAGGCCTCTAAACTTCCATTTGGGACAAGTTCATAGCAAAGTAGGTTTTGTGATGAGTCAGGATTGCTATAGTATCCAACTAGTTTTACAAGGTTACGGTGATGCAACCGGCTAAGCATCTCAACCTCAACCAAAACCTCTTTGTCACCCTGCTGCTCTCCATTAGTAAGCCTCTTAATCGCAACAACAGTTCCATCATTCAAGACACCTTTAAAAACTCTACCAAAACCTCCTTCTCCAAGTATGCTCGCTGGTTCAAAATTGTTTGTTGCTTCTCTAAGATCTTCATAAGAAATAAAACGGGTACTGGTTGGGTATGGAAGTGACCCAACAGATGAAATTTCATGTTCTATCCTTGGCTTTTCTGTTGGAAATAAATCAAATGTCAGTAGTACGTAGAATTTACAGCTAATCAAGGAAATAATCTTGTGTGTGTGTGTGTGTATCAATTGTCTAGTCCGTTCCAAAGATAAACCAAGTTTCATGATCAATCAGAAACATTAGTACACATTAATATTAAATTCTAATAAAAATTTCTCAAGTAATCATCTGCTTCGGAAATGCCTGTGATAAACAAAAGCAACTAATTTGCTTCAGCAGACTTTGTATCTTATAAATTCTGTGCCAGAAAGTAGTTTTTCTTTGGAAAGGAACCCAATTTGCCTCGATTTAACTGTTACACTTACTGACTTTATGATATTTAATTCAAGAAAGGTGGCCAAATATAGAAAGGCAAAAATGAACACACACACACACACACACACAATAGCAGTTAGAACTAGAGTACTTGCCAGTTTCTGTAGGAGGTGTTTTTGTCTTTGGCCTGAGCGTGTATAAACAAAGTATAAGTAAACACATAATGGAAATGATGAGTATCCCAGTAACAATTCCAAGGATAACAACCAAATTTGAATGCCTTCCCCTGTCTGAAGGACTCAATGATGTAGCTGTAAGTTCTTGTCTCCCAGGAGTTTTTACAGTTGATGCAGCAAAAGTAGGAGCTGCAGTAGAATACAATGATACGTTATCATATATAAATGCATATGTATTCATTCTTAGACCCTCAACCATCAAAGAGCCCACCCCCTTAGTGAAGTGCGTCATTGCTATTACCTCTTCTAAAGCATTGAATGAGCAAAGAAACTAACATCAATGGGTAATGTAGCCATAAAATCAAACATAAAATTTGTTAAGTAAAAATATGGCAACAAGGAAGAACGGGATACACGCGTTTACATGTTTGTAATGGTGACATCACATATATGGAAATACATCAAGGCTGAAATGTTCTAAACAATGCTATGACATAAATATCTAGCTTTGTAGAGACAGCATCAAGACTTAAATTTCATAATGGGCAATGTTGCATAGGATTTTTATGAGCAACAAAATTATAAGATTTGGGTTTGCAGGAAAAAGTCAGACCGAGTTAAGTCGTGGTAAGCAAACAACGGATAAGACCCCATAGCATTATTGTATCTTTTCCTTACCTTCCTTACCGCGTAGAAGTGACAATGAACAAGAAATCTATATATATAAAGCAATGAAGTCTAACTTGTTAAACCATTAAGATCACATATGAACAAAGGTTTCTATACCAAGTACAGAAAAACAATAGCTATATATTTCCCATACAATAAACATCTCACTGTAAGTTTTCTCAAATATCAAAAACACCAAAGCATCACGAACAGTAGGGACATATTTCAGAAGTTCCAAAGTCCATATATACCTTTTGAAGGAGGCGGAGGTTTAAACCAAGTCAAATTGAGAACCTCATAGTCACCCACAAATCTACTGTCTAGTCTAACCTTGTGAAATATAAGTGAAGACTTCATTTTAGATGCTTCATAGGAAGAGAAACTGATATCTTTTTCCGGAGTAATATACATCGATATATTCAAAGTCGATAAGCTATGTACATAAAAGTATATCAGTTCAATTTGAGTAGCCCGCATCCCCAATTGCGCAGCCAATTCATCAAGAAAAAGACTCCAGTCAGGGTTTTGAGAGACATTCAAAAGAAGAAGGTCTAACTTTACAGGATAAACGCAACGGAATCCCTCACTACCTCGTTTTAACACCATGTCTTTTTTACAATAATCTGGTTGAATAAAATAAAGCATATTATTAAACCATATAGCAATAGAAATTTACATCAGCATATTCTTAAGCAAAAGTGTGATGACTGATGAGTTAGCCTTACTGGAAAGATAAGAGGACAATGGAGGGTGAGGCATAACAGAAGGAATTTGTGTAACTGGAAAATCACAGTCAACTATTAACACTGTGCTGCATAGTATTAATAACACAAGCAATGTTTTCAGCAAAATGCAGTGCAAAATTCCTAATCCACCTGCATGAATTGAAAAATTACTGAATCAGCATAACATGCAATGAGGGTTTAAGAATGGTTAGTGTGATGGAATTGAAGAGTATGATTACCGATTGAAGAGATGGAAAGTGTGAGGTTCGACATCGGTGATTGGGAAAGTGAAGTGCATGCGTGCATGACTGAGTTGAGTTGAATCGGTGGGAAGAGTTTGATGTTGTGTTTCTGTTTTTGGAGAAAAGGATTTTTAGCGGTTTGGTCTTGTGTCATAGCTAGAGTGTGAAAATGTCATGTTTGGTGTTTGAAAATTGGTCCAAGTATTGACATTTCTGCTCACATTTCAGTAAATTTTATGTACTGTAGTACTCCCATTTGTTTAATATATATGGTTTTTCAGTAAATTTTCTGTACTGTAGTACTACCATTTGTTTAATATATATGGTTTTTCAAAAGGGAATTTCTTTTTCGTTAGTGGGATTCTTCTTTATTTTCGATAAAATATCAAAAATATCTCCAATTTCGTAAGTAACTCACAAATTTCATAAATAAGATGAACTCTTAAGTTAACTTACGAAATAATCTACGATTTAAAAAAAATAGTGAATTCGTAAGTTCACTTATGAATTCATTTTTTTATTTATAAAAAAAATAAGGTGAATTCGTAAGTTAACTTATGAATTCATCTTATTTGGGGAATTCGTAAGCTAACTTACGAATTCGCCCAATATCTCAAATTTATTAGGATTAAAATATAATTTATATAAATTTGTATCTTTCTTAATTCTAATATCAGATGACATACATATATTTTGTTCTACTTTTTTAATCTTAATATCATATGACACTTACATAGACTTTGTTCTACCTTTTTTAATTTTAATCAGATGACTGGTACATAGATTTTATTCTACATTTCTTAATCTTATTATCGGATGACTGTTACATAAGCTTTCTTCTTGGGTAAGATCTCAAACCATGACTGACAAGCATTTTTATTTATTTATTATTGAATCCTAAATTTTGAATTGAGCTTTTCTATTTTGTTTATTGTAATTGGTGAGGTTTATATTTTTGTTATCACTTAGACTTGTTAAGTGAGACCAAATGACCAAATAATTATATTTTTGTGTTAATAGATGTGTTAATATTTTTCTTACTTCTCTTGAGAAAATTGTATTATGATAAAACAAAAAAAGTAAGACTAGAAAATAATATTAAAAGTGAATAATAATAATCGATATATTTGAAATTTAAATGTGATGAAAAATTAATAATGGAAGAATTTATATAATTTTTAATTATATAGATTAATAAATTTTTTATTAAACAAAAAAATTCAGTGAAATATTAGAATTATGGAAAGCAAATATTTATATTATTTTATATTATATTTTTTATAATTATATTGACAATAATTTAATATGTTTAATGACTTAAGCGATGGTAAGATTTCAAATTTCGACAATAAAGTCATTTTAAAATAAAATTTTTATACAATTTTTATGGATAAAATAAATTTTACTTGATTTTTTCTTAATAAATAATAGAATTTGATACAAAATTGTATATTATGTTTGAGTAAAAAGGATATATTAATAATAATTCAATTCAATTATATTATTAGAAATATATTATACAATTAATGCATATCAAGTAAATCAAGACAAAAAATCAATTGTATCTCTTCATATAAAAAATGATATCAATAATATTAATATGTTTTTTTATTATAGACTAAATTTGATATTGATATTGCTTGTATTAATAAATTTTATTATTATAGACCAAATATAAGTTAGACTTTAATGCATATATTTTTGTGTTTTTTAGTACTTGAAATTGTGTATAAATGTAATAGAAATCACATGAAATAAAACAAAATATTCTATTTTCTTATATATATATAAGAAAATAGAATATTTTCTCTAAACCATTACAACGGATGCTTCCTACGGAAAGCCATATCAATCCCTCATAATTCAGTTGTTGGATCTTAAAAGTGTTTTTAATAGATAGTACGTGCTCTAAGCTTTCCAACGATACCAACTATGCCTAAATCAGAGTTACGGTTGCAAAGATATGACCAAAACAATTTTCAGAAAATCACCTTCTGTTTTTATACAGTATATGTCGACGCATAAGCTCATGTGTCGGCTCATAGCTTAAAATTTTCAATTTTTCACACAGTATGTGTCGACGCATAGGTCGTATCTGTCGACGCATATCTTTAAAATTTTCAAATTTTCTAGTTTAACACAGTATGAGTCGATACATAACTACTTGTATTGATGCATAACCACTTGTATTGATGCATAGACCATATGTATTGATGCATAACCACTTGTATTGATACATAGACCATATGTATTGATGCATAACCACTTGTATTGATGCATAACCACTTGTATTGGTGCATAGACCATATGTATTGATGCATAACCACTTGTATTGATGCATAGACCATATGTATTGATGCATAACCACTTGTATTGATGCATAATTCTCAATTTTTGTATTCATGAAGATTTGAGAGTTTTTGAATTACTCTAAGTTTTTGTTATACAAGAATGTCCATTTACAAAGTTGGAATCAAATTCTAAACTCAAGATTCAATTGTCACTTATCATCATTCAATTTTCTTTCACAAGTTTGATTTCAAATTCAAGGTGTACTCCATCAAGATATTTCAAGGCATGAAAAGTTGCGGTAAAACTTCAAGTTATATTCTTGTTTACTGTGGAAAATGGTAAACAACCGCTGATCCTCCCCGTGTCCTAAACTAGGGGTTACTAGCGAGATCGACCAGATTGATCTCAAGACGTGTGCTAAGTTTTGATGATCACAATATCTCGTTCGAAGAAGCCTATGCAAGAACCGGTGTTCGACAGGCTAGAGGAAACTACTATGATGGTTTTCCACACAAACTAAGGCTTGGTCGAAATAAGTAATTCGTGACCTAAACGACTGAAGCCTCGATCGAAGGGAGTTTTCGACAGCCAAACTAGGCAAGCCAAGCAGTGACTCGTGACTCAAGGCTTAAAGCTCAGGACTTGTGCGAAACTTAAACAAAAGAACATAAAAATGCTTCTCGACGGTTAGAAGAAAGTAACCAGACTGATTAGATAAAGATTGAAATAAAACTTAATTGCATTAACTGAAAAAAGTTGGTGATTCAACGTACATCAAAGCTTTGCGGACTCTTTCTTCCTTAAGTGCGGAATTGGGCAGAGTTTTTGCAAGCAGTTTGAGCATACGAATGAACACACCAAATTACAAGAGGTTTGACTTATTTATAGTATTTACAAAGTAACTGACTATGCTAAATCGACGACTACAACTAAACATGAAGGCAATGCTCCATAGGATCTGCCACCTCTCGGCGCCAATCCTTCAAAATGATAATCAACGCCCGTTCGCACCTCCTTTTGAAATTCGAACCTGGCGCGCTTCTGAGAAATAACTGTTCCCGCTTCCATAAGTTACGTCCAAGCCTTGAGACAATGATGCTAGATTTCTCTAAGAATAATCTCCAACTTCGGCCTCGACGTGAATTCTTGACTTCGACTTGACAATCGCTTACTCATTCGAACCAAGATAACCACTCATAAGAATCAATGGCTTCCTCTTGGTCGGTGAGACTTCGAAATTCCTCACTCTTGACCAAATTATATCCTTCTCTTCTAGAATTTTCCACGAAGTTCCAGAATTGTCCTTTTTAAATTAAGGACTTAGTACCTTCAGCTGGCCTTGGCATATTTTCAACCCAACAAAATGCCCCCCAGAGATGCCATTTTCGAACACACGATCGATGTTCTAAATTTCTGCAAAATACTTTGCATGCCTGTTGTCCTCGTGAGATAATGGCATCTATGAAAAATTGGTCGAAACACCAGCTCTATAACCGCTTCCTCTTTCTTTCCAAAACGTGGTACCTTTATCATCCCATCGGCGTCACGTAATCATGACCCAGGAACACGTTGGCGTTTCGAAATCGTGAACATTAAATGAGACGTGACCGCACTGTTCTAACTCGTTTCAAGGCCCACACGTTCTTACTTCCATCTGCCTCCACGTGTTACATCCATCGACCACGATTCGGCACCATGCCCCACTAACTCTCCCGCTTCTTTCCTCCAAGGCGTGAGTGGCTATAAATAGCCTTCTTCCAGGATTTCCTCACTTTTCTTTCGCTCTCAGTTTCCTTCATACGCATTATCCTTCACTTGCTCTGTTCATCATCTTCATTCTTCACACCACACATCGATTCTCTTCTTCCCGGATGGCGAAGACAAACGCCACTCAGTTCACCTCTGCTCCAGCTCCGGTGTATCAGCTTTGCTATGTGGACGTCAAACCCTACATTCCGGAACCACCATTTTCCGTTGAAAAGCGAAGGTTTGGCGGTCGGGTAATAATCCCTTCAACCTTGGTCAACTTGGCAATCTGCTGCGTTCGGGTCCTCTACCTTCTAGGGCACTGCTCTTGCAAGTGCATAACATGCATGTTCATTTCCCACTAGTCACCAATCACGTCCTTTGGTTTCTTTCATGGACCCCATTTCTTTATCCTTTCTTCGTAAAGACTTTAGGTTTAGGGCCACCTCCCTATCAATTGTCCCAAATTCGTGCTTGGATGGACCGTTTAGAACCCACAAAAAAACAATGGGAAGAACTTGGGATTTACCCATTGTTACAAATGAGTCGAACGGTATTCCTTACTCCCACATGTTGGTGGTGCTATCTTCTTACGGGAGGGCACTACCAATACGTTCCACAGGTCGTGGAATGATGACTCACTCTCCTTGACTGGCGGCCATCAACGTCTACGGTTAGGTGGTGAACTTTACAACCATCGAGGCGTCACCTATATTCCTGCGCTTCAATGTTGGCACAAGTGGACTTCCATCTTACGCGCTTTGCGAGCATCATCACAAGAACACCGATGAGATCTCGGACGAGGAGCATGTTGCCTTTTGGCATATTGGTTAGCACGCCATATATTCGATAGGTGCATGCGGTCACTAAGGCACATGCCACTGGCTAGCCACATAATGGTACCTGGTTTCCATATCGACCTCATTCGGCCTCACTCTACTCTTCATTGACAGATATCGTGGGCCAAATAAAAGCTCATGTTATTGACCCCAAGAAAAATGTATTATTCCATGGCCCCCTATGGCTTCTCCAGCTATGGTTAGTGGCCATGTTCCCAGCTGAAGTGAAACCTTTCAAAAACAGAAAGGTAGCATGCACACTTGATCGACCGGCTGGTACCTCAGGTCGAGACTATAGTGTATGGGAACGGCTGCTGTCAAGCATCCTTATTGAGAATAGAGTGAGGCCTCAATTTCTTGAAGTTATGTTCAATGCCATGTTGAAAAAAGGTGACTTCGACTCGTCTTTAGCCCCTTTTTCAGACAAATCCAAAGTCTCTCCTATTATTATTGGCAATTTTTATCCCAGAGACGCTAGATATCCTCAGCGTGCCATCAACTTCTGGACTCAAGTGTTGACTCCCTTGTTCTTATCTTATGCACTTAATGGTGACAAACCAAGCCTTGTGGCATACCAACACAACCTGGTGGCTCGCCAATTTGGGCTTTGCCAAACTCTTCCCAAATCCATTTTCGAGTCCCCTGGTCTCCTCAATGGAGTGTTTGCCAATAGTCCTTGGGGTGTCATCAAGGCAGATTATGACAATGTTTGCACCAAAGCCCCCATAACTCACCTTTACGAATTCAAGCCCCAATATCTTTGTACTAAAGAATTTGACACTTGGTGGCAGACATACTTCAACTCATTTGTTGGTGATTCCAAGAGTAAATTAGCTCAACTGACTGCTGCTTCCGCCGCATTGCAGGGTAAGTCCATTAGACGTTGGCGTACCAATAGCAAGCAAATTCAGGGCATGCCTCATGGTACTGGCTTCTGAAGCCATTTTTTTTCGTGTCGAAACTTCTGGGCCTACTAACTTTTTCTTTTTTGTTTCAGCTCCCCCTACTGAACATGCTCCAGATGTTGACGCTCCTGCTGTTAAGGACACCATAACGGGTCCTTCAACCACAAAGGTTTATAATCAAAAACTATTGGCTTGATCTGGTTTATCTGTCTACTGATATTAATGTCGTTAACCTTTTGCAGAATGTCCTTGAGGACTCCGACTGAGACGCAAAACCCATTTCACACTCTATTAAGAAAACCGGTTCTTCTGTGAGCATCTTGTTTCTCACTTAGTTCTTACCCCTTTTGTTTGTCACAAATCCTTACTATGGTTATTTTCTTTTTCAGAGTCAGACACGCTCTGCGGTCTTGACTGCTCCCTCCACTAAATCCAAAGTTTCCAAGAGGGACACATTACAACAAACCGAGGGGAAGAAGGTATTACCCTACGCCTTCGAAATCCCTCCTTTAATTTCGCCTTGTCCTAATTTCTTTCTAACCTTGCAGAATCTTCGATGTTTCTTCCCTCATTGTTCCACCAAATCCAAACAATCAAAGCGAAAGAAGGAAGACACAGCGATGGTCCGAGAAAAGAAAATGAAGAAAGCGAAAGCTCGAAGACGAGAAAAGAAAATGAAGAAAGCGAAAGCTCGAAAGACGGCCTCGAGAGGGAGAAAAGAAAAGAAGAAACACAAATCCTCTTCCTCTAAGATTCAGAGACCCAGTGGCTGAAGAAACTGATGACGTGCCACCTCTAATCCTAAAGAGAAGAGGTAAGGTTATCTCGACACACTCCAAAGGGATTGAGATGGAAGACCAATCTGATCTCATGCTGATGCCCACAGCTTCGGTAACTATGTCTCCGACACCCAATAATCTTGACGAAGAGGTCTAGCGAAGGCAAGGATGTTGGTGTCGATAGATTAAGGAGGAGTCGTTGAAACTTGAGAGAAGAACCTTGCATCGAAACCATTGGTCCTTGGTGAAAGTGGACCCAAAGTGCAGTATCGCCTAACTCGTCGTCCATGTATTAATGCTCATTCTTTTTTATGGCAACATACTCATTTTCTTTGCCCTTTCAGGATGAGGCCTTTGAGCAGCCAGGTGCGGCTTCGGAACAACAGCCTAGCACCACAGGCCCTTCTGAATACAACCCAGGGCCTGAGGAATCTTCTCCCCATCATCAGCCACTTGAAACCAATGTGGTCGCTGGTGAGTTTGTTGACTTAAATGAGGTGGCTACTCTTAGTGATGATTCATCACTAGTCACGCCACACATTCGACCGGGACCGATTCTAGCCTGTCGAACTTAGCACAGGCTACGGCTGCCAACCAGAATGGCATGGTTCCTATTGGTACTCCCCAAGAACAAACTAAGAACGTTAATGTGGATAATGCAGGACATGAGCAGGGTTCGACCTCTGATGGCAAGGATGACATCTTGGCAAACTCCCAGGTGCTCAAGGCTCACAGGACAAACTTCAAACTGACCCCAAAGTTACAACATCCCTTCAAGATCCCCAGCCTTCAACACTCAATGTTTCTTCTCCTGATATTGATATCGACAGGGAGATCGAAGAACTGGATGGTTTTGTTGACAAATACATTTTCTCTTCTGATTCAGACCAAACCCAGGCCCTTGTTCATGCTGGCAAGTTACCTCCGGAGGCTGCAGAAATCAAGCATTTGACTGACAAGATCAAAGCTTATGCCTTCCTCCCTGAGCTCCCTGAATCGCTTGTGAAAGACCCAAATCTTTTGCAAGAACTTCAGGAGGCCATGGCCAAACTGAGGAGCCTCGACATCACTGATTCGTGCAAGCTCATGTTGTCTACATTTGACCAGGTTCTTCTTCCTTTAGCTGAAAATGTCAAACAGGTTGCTGCTAATGAAGAAGAAATCTTTCAACAACGAGCTGCTGTTCAAGATGCCGTTACTATTGCCAAGGAGGACAGCAAAGCAATGAAAATTCGGCGGCTACTCACGAAGGATAAGCGGCTAGTTCCCAAAAGGAAAAGAGCTGATGAAATACGCAGTCAACTAGCCGCTTTGTCCAAGGAGCTGGAGGACATCACTGCAGCCGACAAAGACCTGGAGGAATCCATTGCTGGCATTCAGGCAACATTGAGGAAAAAAGCCAAACACGCCGCTTCCCTGCGCACTCAAACGGAACAAAGAGACAAAACCATTTCGACACTGAGCGAGCGTACTGAGGAGTTGGTCGATTACGGTGTCCGTCTGCGTGGTGACCTGTCTACTTTCCAGAAGAAATTTGGAAAATTTTAATGTAACAATTGTAACTTCTTTCTTTGGCACCAACTTTATTGTAATTCTGAATAATGGCCTATGGCCACTTTTATTTTTTGCTGGTATCGATATTCATTTCTCCAGCTATCTTTCGACTTTTGTTCTCTAAGTTGTCGAAATAGTTATTTCTTGCAGGATTGGTTTATACCTTTTTAGGTACTTACCATTTACTCTTAGGATGCGTCGATCCAAGGCCAACTCTTCAAGCTCATATGCATTGTTTGAGAATACTTGGATTATCTTGAATGGTCCTTCCCAATTTGGTGACCACTTCCCTAAAACCCTATCGTTCCTATCCATAGGTAGGATTACTTTCCACGAGATCATTGACGGCAAAATGCTTGTCTTTTACCTTCTTATTATAGGCCTTGGCAATTTTGTCTTTTTGCCTTGTTATGGAATCAAAAGCTAACATCCTCTCTTCATCCAAATCGACTAGCTCATCAGCCATCATAGCCCAATAGTCTTCTGTGGGTATCTCGTTTTGTCTTTGAATTCTCACCGCATGGACATGTATCTCATTGGCGATGCGTCGTGACCATATGTTAACCGGACGGTGTGGTTCCGTAGCCTCTTTTGGAGACGTTCGACAAGCCCACAATGTTTGATCTAGCGTTTGATGCCAGTTTCTAGGTTTTTTGCCCACCTGTTTCTTAATCAAGCTAATTATTACCTTGTTGGCCGCTTCCGCTTGGCCATTTGCTTGTGTATAGTAAGGGGTAGATGTTAGTAGTTTGATCCCAACTTCTTGTGCAAAGTTTGCATCTTTTGCCCCACAAATACCGTCCCTTGGTCGGTGGTGATTGTCTCGGTACCCCAAATCAGTAAATGATATGGTTACGGATGAAATCAATTCTGACTTCGTCGACATTCCTCAATGCCACCGCTTGACCCATTTTGTGAAATAGTCGATTCCCACCAAGATGTATCTTTGTTGTTTTGACGAGGCTGGTTTAATTTCCCCAATCACATCTAACGCCCATCCCCTAAATGGCCATGGTTTCACAATGGCATGCATTATTGGAGAACATGTTGAATGCCCCATACACGACATTCTTGGCACCCTTTAGCAAACTCAATGCAGTCTTTCATCATCGAGGGCCAATAGACACCAGAACGTATTAGCAGCCATTTCATTTTGTGTCCGGCCTGATGGGCGCCACATGCGCCACTATGCACACTCGACACAGCTACATATGCCTCGTTCTCGCCTAGACATTTTAACAACACCCCTCAGCAGTTTTCTTAAATAACTCTTCTTCAATCAAAACATAACTAAGGGCCCTATACTTAGTTTTTCTATCTGTTGGTCCTACTGGTTTCGCAAATATTCAACTAAAGGTTTTCGCCAATCACTATTTTGCCCATTATTAATTGTAAAAATTTCAAAATTTTCGGTATCAAATGCACCTAACTTAATAATGGACAAATCTGAAGGGTATAAAGCAGTACGTCGAACCTTTTCTCTTGTCGGGATGCTTTCTTCATCTTGAACTTCTTGTACCAGGCTTCTTGCGCCAAATCATTTGCTTCTTGATTTTCCTGGCGCGGTATGTGGCTGATACTTGCTTGCTCAAATTGTTTGAACAACCTTAGTGCTAGCACGAAGTACATGATTAAGTTTGCTTTGACGCATTTGTATTCCTTCGACACTTGCTTTACTACTAGCTCTAAGTCACCCATAATTTCAACATTCCGTGCCCCCAGTTCTAGCAGCAGTTCAAGTCTAGTGATCAAAGCTTCATACTCTGCCTCATTGTTAGTGCACATGCCGTCGATGGCATATTTGAACTGTGCTGGAATTCCACTTGGTGAAATTATGACTACCCCTATACCAGCTCCATTTTTATGGCTGGAACCGTCGAAGTATAATTTCCATGGAACAAAACCAACATAATTTTGTGGCATGGCCATAGCTGAGTGGTCGACCAAGAAATCTGCCACAATTTGTCCTTTCATGGCCTTTAAGGGCGCATAAGTTAGGGAATACTCAGTAAGTGCTAGGGCCCATTTACCAATTCGACTATGCAAAATTGGTTTGGACAACATATGCTTAATTATATCAAAATGAGAAGAAACATACACGTCAACTGGCTTTATATATTGCTTCAATTTGATACAAGAAAATACACAAAGGCATAGTTTTTCGATATCACTATACCTAGTTTCAGCATCATTCAACATTCGACTAAGGTAATAAATTGGTCTTTCGACACCATTTACATTTTCTTGTACTAACATGCTACCTATTGTCGAATCTGAGGCTGCTATATACAACCTCATAGGCTTATTCCACACTGGAGGTACCAACACAGGAGGTTCCACTAAATATGCCTTGATTCATCAAAAGCCTCTGATGCTCTTTATGCGGATGAACTCTTCATTCTTGATCGAGCGATGGTGAAAACACCTTAGTCTTTCCACTTAAATTGGAGATGAAACGCCTCGGGAAGTTTATTTTCCCAACAATGGTGAAGTTCTTTTTATTTGACGGAGCGCGCGTCCATGATGGCTTTGGTCTTCGTATGATTGACTTCAATGCCCTTTTATGCACCACAAAGCCAAGGAAATCTCACGCTGCACACAAAAGCACATTTCAATGGATTCATCTTTAATCCATATTGTCTCATTCTCTCGAGCGATCTTCGCGGATGATAAAGATCGTCGACTCGAGTTCGACTTAACCACGATGTCGTCGATATAAACTTGCATGAAATCTTCAATAAAATCATGAAACATCGAATTCATTACCCTTTGATACGTGGCTCCGGCATTCTTCAGGCCGAATGGCATTACCACCCATTCATAGGTGCCTAACGCTCCAGGGCAACGGAAAGCCGTTTTCGGCACATCTTCTTCTGCAATAAAGATTTGGTTATAACCAGCATAACCATCAAGCATACTTAGATATTGAAATCCTGCAGCTGAATCGACAAGCATTTCAGCAACAGGCATGGCATATTCATCTTTTGGAGTAGCAGTATTTAAATTCCTAAAATCAATACAGACTCTAAGTTTGCCATTCTTTTTAAGGACTGGCACAATGTTTGCCAACCACTCGACATACCTTGCAGTTCGAATGAACTTGCTCTTGAGAAGTCTTTCGATCTCCTCTTTTATTTTCGACACCACAGCAGGAGCAAAGCGTCGAGGCGTCTGCTTTACCGGCTTCACCCCATCTTTCATTGGTAGTTTGTGTTCCACCAAATTTCTGCTTAAATCAGGCATTTCGTTATAATACCATGCAAAACAATCTTTAAATTCTTTAAGCAAAGAGATTACCTTCATTTTTAGTTCTGGGTCGATGTTGGCGCTTATATATGTGGGCCTTTTATCTCCCTTTTCGCGAAGGTCGACCTCCTCTAAAGGATCTTGTGGCTGCATTTTTTCTGGCGCCATAGGATCTTTCTCGAACCCTAAAGGTTCTTCGTCGTATATGCAATCTAGACGATGCTCTTCGACGTCTTCTTTCGACACTTGTATATTCGGTGGTTTTGGCTCAGCAGCCATATTAACCTCATTTGACAACCCACCTTTGCTACAACAGCCGGGTTTGCCTCACCTCCGGGCGAATTGATCTTGTTTTCGGCATACGCGAAATCCTTTGCAAGGCTTCTAACTCGGACATCGTCGGAGGTTGGTTGCCCCACCCGATGGCGCGGTGCGCATATAAATCCTCTATAGGCTCCACGTCCCAAACAAAGCCATGAGTTCCATGTAGCCTCAAAGATACAAAGAATCGGACAAACTCGGTATCCTTCTTTGGAAGGCACGGGGCAATATTAGCCAGCTTGCGGTCGAAATCAGTTGGACCGACATGGTTGACATCAGCCAAGAAATATCCTTGGTCAGCATTGATATTTTCCGCAATGTCGTCTTCTCTCCAAATTATCAGGCGCTGATGCATAGATGATGGCACAGCCCCGACACCATGAAGCCACTCTCGACCAACCAGCAGATTGTAACTAGGCTTCCCTTTGATGACCATGAAGATGGTTTGCCTTGATACTGAACCAACAGTGATGTTGACCTGGATCACCCCCATGGTATTCTTTGTCTTTCCTTTGTAGTCTGATAAGACCATGTTATGAGTTCTAATGCCGGTGTCCAACATACCGATTTTCTTCAGAGTATGGTAAGGCATAATGTTAACTGTAGCACCACAGTCCACCAGCACCTTGTTCACAGTGACATCTTGGACTTTTGCCCTGATCAGCAAAGGCTTCAAATGGCTCTTCATGGCCATGTCAGGCTTTTCGAAGAAAGCATCCTGGTTCTCGACAGAACCATTATCCATCACGAAGTAGCACGTTGGCTTATGAGAAGCCAATTCGACAGCTTCGACCTCGTCAGAGTTCTCTACATCAGTGGGCACATTGTATTCTACAGGCAACATAGTGACAACATTGACCAAGACGTCGAAGCTTGCTTCAGACTCGGAGGCGAAATCGCTAGTAACCTCGTCAGAATCTTTGGCAACAGGTTTGCCAACATATTTTTTAATCTGTTGCTTCACAACCGGATCCACCTTAACTTTGTATCTCTTCTGGTTGCCATTCTTTCTTTTGGCATCTTCAGCAGCAGCAGCAGCTAACCTTTCAGCCTGCTTCTTCCTCTGGAAACGCCTCCATTGAGTTCGGCTCATAGGGTTCCTCCCCATGTAATTCTCAGAGACATGACTTTTCCTCTCAGAAGTAACTTCACGCCGGTAATTCATCACCGACTTGCCTTTAGCCTCCCTTAGTGCAGCAGCATTGGAAGTTTCAACACCTAATTGAGGCTTGATCCAAGTATCCTTTGGAGCATCAGCAGGGGGAACGTAAGTCTTAGGTTTGGATGGTGGGGCGTTTCTAGGATCCCTTCTATTCCACTGTTGTCTTCCCCTCGCAATCTGCAGCAACCTGAAGTTTTCGACAGCCTGTCTGTCGGTGAGTGCGCTGCATCTTGGGCACAAACCTACAGTCGAGCCTTGGCTCTTACAGCGTTTGAGGAAATCCAGCAGCTCCTCTTCAGGTTTTGGGTAAACATCAGCCATCTTGACTAACAGACTTTCCCCTTCACTTTCCTCGACCATATTATCTTCGGAGAAATTTTCAACATCTACCACGTTGATTTCCGCAACCTCATCAAACAAGGCCTCTTCTTGCCTCAATGGGTGAGTCAATCTTCATCCTCACGGAGGTGAACTTGAGCGCCTTCTTGCGGCGATTTTGGACCGATCCCGAAAAGAACACATTGAGAAGTAGTGTGACCAAGAAAGTTATGATATTTACAAAACCTCTTTTCTGTCTTTGCTCTAATGGTGGCATTTAGCACCCACGGAATTAAAATCGACCATCTTTCACTAATGCATCAAATATCTCCTCACATTTACTAACATCAAAGTGTAAGTTTTGGCGAAATTTTGAGCTACTCTCGACGGACAAACTTTTTCCTTTTGAGGGGAAAAGTGACTTGCATTCATAAGCAGGTCCTGGCTTCATTTCAGCCAAATCTATCTCTGCTTCTGTGGGCGAGATATAATCTGCCTCATATATGGGCTCTGTGTCGTCATAGTCGACATAAGCCACTCTCTTTCTTGACCTTAGCCTTAGTGTGTCTAACTTTCTCAACTCTCGGGCGCTCTGGTGTCGAACCACTGCGCTAAGCGTGACATACTTTTCACAAATGTGGGATCGACTTTCTTCCTGATGGAATAATCTAAACCTCCAGCAGCCATCTGTACTAACTCATGCTCAGGCACTTGGGTGAAACACCTAGCTTTTAGGGACCTAAACCTATTAAGATAGTCGTCGATGGTCTCAGCAAACTTTCGCTTGATGCTGGATAGTTCGACCAAACTGATTTTCGAATGTCCCTCATAAAACTGCTCATGGAACATTTTCTCCAGTGTCGACCAATTGTCGACCGAATTTGGAGGCAGAGTCGTAAACTAGGTAAACGCGGCTTTGGTTAAGGATGAGGGGAAATGTTTGATTCTAAGACCCTCATTGTTAGCCATATCCCCCGACTCGGTTAGGTATCTAGCTATATGTTCGACGGTCGATTCTCCTGTCTCTCCCCCAAACTTAGTATATTTTGGTGTCTTCCATCCTCTAGGGTTTTCTGCGGATATAGTCACCAAAGGTGATGAATATGTTGGCCTCTGCAGCGTGTTTAGGCCATTCCTAGCCATGATTCTTTCGACGAGCGTAGTGAGGTTACCCTCGACAGCAATTTCCTCTCGTCGAATATCCTCAAGGACCTGGTCAGCTTCATGGGGCCGCTGAATCACTACTCTAGGTTGCGCTAAGGCCACATTTCGTGGTCTTCGTCCCCCCGATGAATATTTTCACCGCCCCATGTTTATCCGGGCTTGGGCAAATTGTCTTGCTCAGCGCGTGTGGCACCATGTGGTCGGCCCGTATCTTGGGGGCCCCTAGGAAATTACACAAACGTGTCAGTTGTGCAATCACTTGGCGGTTAGTTTCCGCGGATAATCTATTGGTTTCTGCCGCCTCTTGCACTATGGGATTGAAGACATTACCCATTTGATTGGTTAACATATTAACCATTTCATGGTTGCTATCATCCATCTGCGCCTCGAATGGACGTGTTAGTTATGATTGGAAATCCCATCGATCGTCCTCGGCATCCCATAGGGATGTCCCAACGTCTTGAATCGAGGAATCGTGGTATCGGGATTCGTTGTTTGTGGTTGACTTTGGACGATTTCCTCCAATCGGGGTTTGGTAAAGATCCCGCAGGATTTGTCGATCTATTACGGGGGGGATTAGACATCCCACTTGTGTCTCCCCTAGGAGGTTTGTTGTATTTTTTGGTAAAACTCCCACTCCTAAGTCTCATACACGTTGTTACTTAGCACTATGGTCCCACCAGTGTGCCAATTTGTTCTTGTGGAAAATGGTAAACAACCGTGATCCTCCCGTGTCCTAAACTAGGGGTTACTAGCGAGATCGACCAGATTGATCTCAAGACGTGTGCTAAGTTTTGGTGATCACAGTATCTCGTTCGAAGAAGCCTATGCAAGAACCGGTGTTCGACAGGCTAGAGGAAACTACTATGATGGTTTTCCACACAAACTAAGGCTTGGTCGAAATAAGTAATCCGTGACCTAAACGACTGAAGCCTCGATCGAAGGGAGTTTTCGACAGCCAAACTGGGCAAGCCAAGCAGTGACTCGTGACTCAAGGCTTAAAGCTCAGGACTTGTGCGAAACTTAAACAAAAGAACATAAAAATGCTTCTCGACGGTTAGAAGAAAGTAACCAGACTGATTAGATAAAGATTGAAATAAAACTTAATTGCATTAATTGAAAAAAGTTAGTGATTCAACGTACATCAAAGCTTTGCGGACTCTTTCTTCCTTAAGTGCGGAATTGGGCAGAGTTTTTGCAAGCAGTTTGAGCATACGAATGAACACACCAAATTACAAGAGGTTTGACTTATTTATAGTATTTACAAAGTAACTGACTATGCTAAATCGACGAATACAACTAAACATGAAGGCAACTGCTCCATAGGATCCTGCCACCTCTCTGAGCGCCAATCCTTCAAAACGATAATCAACTGCCCACATTCTGCACCTCCTTTTGAAATTCGAACCTGGCGCGCTTCTGAGAAATAACTGTTCCCGCTTCCATAAGTTACGTCCAAGCCTTGAGACAATGATGCTAGATTTCTCTAAGAATAATCTCCAACTTCGGCCTCGACGTGAATTCTTGACTTCGACTTTGACAGCAATCTGCTTACTCATTCGAACCCAAGATAACCACTCATAAGAATCAATGGCTTCCTACTGGTCGACTGAGACTTCGAAATTCCTCACTCTTGACCAAATTATATCCTTCTCTTCTAGAATTTTCCACGAAGTTCCAGAATTGTCCTTTTAAATTAAGGACTTAGTACCTTCAGCTGGCCTTGGCATATTTTCGACCCAACAATTCTCCACCATTATCATTTCTTTTTTCTAAGAGACAAGAAATAAAGGACTTGAATTTTGTTTTGAAACTTGAGTTTCTCTTGGTCAAGACTTTTTTTGTAATTCCATTTGGTTTCATTTTTCATTCATCAAAATCACATGATTTTTCTTTTGTTCGAAAATACAAATGTTCCAACTTTATTCAACTTTCACATTCACATTCACATTCTTTTTTGAATTTTGTTAAGGAGGGAAACACATATGAGTACATTGGTTTTTAGAATTTGGTTTGCAAAAATTTTATAAAGAAGTCATTACAAAATCCATAGTTACATTACTACAAGGGATGACTTAGATTGTCATGAAATACAAGTTTTATTACAAAGCTTCAAGGATCTTCTAATTCTAAGTTTCTATGAAGTTTTCTTGGCAATTTCCAATTCTTCATCTCTTGCTCCTTCATTTCATCCTGGGCCATTGTCATACCCCAATTTTTGACTTAATATACCACCTTACATTTGCATCATTGCATAACTAACAATTCAGATAACATTAATCGGGTATAGCATTCACAGATCAAAATTAGGGTTTCATCAGATTTTCATCTGATTCAAGAGGCAATAAATTAGGGTTTGAGTTTTTCTCACCTCATTTGATCTATCTTGATCAAATCATCAACCTCTGATCATAAGATATCCATTTTCTCTCACAGAATAATCAAGGATCGACCAATTAGGGTTTTGATCGAGCATAGGCATTCTCTGATTTTTTGAGCAAGGAATGAATTTTTTGAATAGAGATTGGTCATAATATCTCAGATACAACATCTTGACCTAATTTCTGGATTCAAAACATCACAGAAGTTCACAGATTTCATCAGTCAACTTCTAAAACATCTAATGAATTTTCATCTGCACAGAAAAGTCAAACTTTGACTTTTGGTCAAATTTTTCAAAACAAAACTTTTTCCATCATCAAAATACTTCAAATGATCTATCATGATCATAAAAAATCAAAGAATTTGAAAAAGTCAACAAAAAGTCAAAAGTTCTAACACTTAGAAAATTTTCTAAGTGTTGAAATTTCTTATTTTTTCCAAACTTCATGCCATTTTTTCACATAGTTCCAATTTGAATTGGAAAAAACTCAAAACATGAAAGTTGTAGCTTGTGGAAAAATCTTTCCAAAATGTCCAAGAACTCTCAAATCCATGGAGTCTACCTACACTTTTGAAATTGAAACATAAGGCTCCATGAAACTTGATTTTCAAAAGTCAAAACATCAAATTATAGGTCATTTTGTGTTTTTCTCATTTAGACCACTTGCCACCTTGCCAAATTGGGATATGAACTGATAAATATCAATGAGAAGTAATAATTGAAGGATTGGATCAAGTTGGATAATTTCTCACATGGTAAAAAGGAAGTTTCCTTTTCCTTTACAAATGACATTCTTACCCCTTAAGCAATCCTTGATTCACCAATTGGCTTGTACTTGTTGCCTAACATTTCAAAATTCTCTTGCCTATAAATAGCTCACAAATTCAAGCTCAATCCACACCAAAGCATCACAAATTTATGCTTTCTCTCCACTTTCTCCAAATTCAAGAATCATAACTCAATTTGTGAAAACTTACATTTTTGAAAATCTGTGAGAAACATTAAGTAATTTGGTGTCTAACATGTTCTAATACTAACATGTAATTGATTTGAAACTTAAAATCAAACTGAAATCAAGCTAAAACCAGTTTTCATTTTCCATTTTTCCAAACTTTCAAAACTGCCATGGAATTCGAATTTGAAGCTAGGCTGCATTAGCTTGTGATCTAATCATCTGAACAACATCAATATACATCATGTATATGATCCAGGCCATTAACATCTAACTGTAACACGATTTTCATCAAAATCCAGTTGCCATTTTCAGTCTGTGCAGGTCGAGTTGGTTGGAAAGATTGGAGCAAGTTCAAAGCAAGCAAATCATTCACACAGCTTCCATACATGCCGATGAAGCTCAAGCAATTATAAAACAGCAACTGGAAGCATCAAAATCCATAATTCGATTCTCACTTTCACAGGTAAGAACACGAAATCCATTCTCATGATTCCTTGCATCAATTGAAAAAAACTCACGGTCGTTCTCTTTCTGCACACCTAACGATCAATAACCCTCAAAAAAATCCAAGAATCATGAAACATACATCATTTAATTTAAAAAATCAGTTTTAGGGTTCTTAGCATTTTCCAGAAATCCAATTGAGTTAGACTGAATATAAATGCAATTAACAAGTACCATCATGTTCGTGATGAAAAATCGAGCAAGTTTGGTTTTTATATCATTCAATTTGGTTGAGAAACGAAGATTGTAGCTAGGAATGATGAATCTGAGAATCAAAACCACAAAGAATAGCTGCGCGCGTGTTCTTCATTTTCAAAATTTTAAACTTTCCAATCTTTTTCTAACACGTGTTCTAGTCCACTAACACCCTAGTGTGTTTGGCTCAGTGGTAGTCTCTTTGCCTTTAGTCTCCTCTGACACGTGTTCCACCCTTTGGTCATGGGTTCAACTCCCATCAAGACCATTTCTTTTTCAAACTTTCCAATTTTTCATGTTTTTTTATAAAACTTTCACAATTTTTTTGACCAATCAAAACTTCTCATTTTGAGATGATTTTTTAAACACTTGTCAATAAATATATCTATTTTATGATAGTGCAAAATTTTTCAGAAAAAACTTTCATCTGATTAAATTTTAATCGAGCCGAAAACAACGCTCGAACACTTTTTAAACCTCCTTAAAGGTGAATTTTTCAAGTTTTCGACTTCGATTTTTTCAAAACTTTTCATAAATGAACCTCACATTTCAAAACATTTTCAAATCATTTTCAAAACTTTTTCATCAAAACTTACATCTTTTACCACGATCGATCCAATTTAAACGATAAAATCAAATTCGTTTTCTCGAATTTCTCAATCGATCATGGGCCACCCTTATGGTGTAAGTCCCAATCCTTTATGTACATACTTAGTTTTACTTGTACATACTCAAAATCATCATTGTCAAATATTCAAACATAAACAAATTTCTTTCGTTTGTTTTCATTCGTTTGTTTATACACCGATGCCATTGGTATTGAAAGGAGCATTATTCCCTGTGAAACTGCTTTCAAACCAATGGGCCTCCTTCACGGTGTAAGTCCCATAACATTCTTTTATGTACATAATATTTATTTGTACATATCAAATCATCTCCAAACACATACAAATTTTCATCCGCATAACACAGATAATTTTATACTCAATCTGAGACAAACTTGATCGTTTGTTTTTCATTTCACTTGAGTATACACAAATCAACATTCTTCATGTACATATATCTTTTACTTGTACATATCAAATTCTTTTCATACAAAACTTTTATCCGTACATATACTGGATACCTTTTAATAAACTTTGATCATCATTTCGTTTATTCATACATTTTACGAATACCATTGGTATTGAAAGGAGAATTATTCCCTATGAAACTGCTTTTAAACCAATGGGCCTCCCTTATGGTGTAAGTCCCAACCCTCCTATGTACATCCATCTTTGCCTGTATATAAATAGCTCGTTCGTGTACATATTCATTTCCTTGTACACAATTCAAACTTGTAAATAATCAAGTTACGCTCGTTTTAAACGTTCGTTTCACAGACACTTGTTTATATTTCCTTCATAAACTGCCGTAAATAAACATCATTGCATTGTTTATATTTCCTTCATAAACTCCTGTGAATACATATCACACACACACACACACACACCTGTTTATACAAACTGTCTAATTATAACATAACAATTAGACTAATCAATAGGTTCCCCACAAGCTGTAGCCTCCGCTTGGGCTTCATACAAGACAATTCATCACCAGCATGAGTTAGCCTCCGCTTGGGCTTTATACTAGACAATCCATCTCCAGCATGGGTCAGCCTCCTCTTAGGCTTCATATAAGAAAACTCCCCCCACAGAGTTTAGCCTCCGCTTAGGCTTCATATAAGACAACACTCCCCTGTTGAGTCAGCCTCATCTTGGGCTTCGTTCAAAAGAACTCCTCATTGAGTTTAGCCTTCTCTTGGGCATCATACAATGAAAGAGGAAATCTCTTAACACCTCCTATTGGGCTTCCAATACAAAGAATCACCCGTGCTAAGATAGAACCCTGAAAGGATGGTTTCTCGGTGAAATCACTTTCAAAATCCCCAGAGAGTAAAATTTCCCGGTGAAATTGCTCTTATTTCCAAAAGGATGGTTTCTCGGTGAAATCCTTTTTAACACAAAGCCAGCCATACCCTATAGCTTCCTCTTGAGCTTCATACAAGGACCCTCGATGACCCTCGGAATGCCTCCTCTTGGGCTAACAATACAAGGACCCACGGGCTTCTTAAAAGCATCCCTTTAATCCAATCAATTTCTCCTCGAGATTTAGATATCTATCATCTCTATGGAAGAAGTATCTCATCTATTACATCACATACAGTCAAAAACTTTTCAAACTTTTCAAACTCTTTTCAAACAAAAACATCTCTTAACAGTAAGTGGTAACGCTTGTATACTCAAGCAAAACACCCAATGCTTACAGTTAAAAGATTCAATCATCTTTCTTAAACATGTAAGTGGTAACGCTTGTACACTCAAGCAAAACACCTAATACTTACGACGAAAGATTTTAATCAAGCAAACTTTTCAAAAATGTATGTGATGAAATAGATTAGATACATTTTTCATTAAGATGACATTTGTTTGTCTTCTTACTAACATAGCGTTGCTTTCCACTAGCATAAGTGGGAACTACGATTGCTCTGACTTTCTCAACATCCTTTTGAGAATACGTAGGCACAAGGTCTCATCCTTGCCGAGCAAATTTATTTCTCCCTCAGACCAAACAAACCATAGAACCCTGTAGATCCGAGCTACAAATGCTCTGATTCCCACTAAGGGATATGTATGCAGAAGATCCACAGATCTTTGCGAGCACAATAATAACAAACCTAGGATCCCACATAATCTATCCTTCTTAAAATCCCAAAGGAGAAACTTTCCCAATCATAGAAATAGCAATTAAAACACACAAACATATCAAACATATTCATATATAAAAGCTATAGATAACTATATATATTTAGGGTGCTCCATCTATTCCCTTTATATAACAATCCCCCTTACTCAGAATCTCCCCAATGCGTTGCGTCTAGTTTGCGCTAGTCGTTATGCATACCAATATCAATTGAGGGTATTTCAGCTTTCCCCTTTTTCATAATCATTAAATCATCTTTCTTGTGTTGAAAATAATAAAGCTTGATGCTCGCGGCATCTTTATAAATCAATCAAAAGATTTAAATCGTTTGAGCGAGAATCCGAACTCACGTTCGCATCCTCTAGCACCTTTGCGAACAGAAAATGGCGACTCTGTTGGGAGTTGAAATTTTGATTTTTCAAGAAAAAGCGTTACTGCCGAGAGCACCAAGCTTTTTGTTTTCAAAAGAAAAGAAAGGGGATAAGCTTTTATGTTTTGCATATATCTTTTTCTTTATTGTGTGTTTCGCGATTTCATTTGATGGAAAGAAATCTAACCCGATTTAAGAAACATTTTAAGATCTAGGTGGTGGTATTAATACGTGAGAAGTTCAATGCTTACGAAGTTAATATCTCCCTTCGATGGAGGTTGTCTTGGGGTATTGTGTTTAGCAAGTAATTGCGAAGGCATGTACTGGGAAACTTAAGAAGTGAGTGGGTGTAGAATACATAAACCATCCCGGCCATTAGGATGTAGTGCGAGATTATTCGGTGTAAGCCCGGTAATTGTCATGCGATACTACGATCAAAGAGTTTCTCTTGAAAAATATTATTGGACCATCGAGTATTCAACAAATTCGACAATATTTCAAAGAGGAGTGTTGAGCCTGTATTATTAGTAGAACCCGTTTCACAGATGAATAAGCCCTTAGAACTTAACCACGTTGATTCTTATCGTTGGCTTCATGCTCGTGACTTGAGCTTGCCGTGTGTATAACTACTAACCATGTTTGCCGCATTCATGCATTCATCCATTCATTCAAAAACAAAAAAACTTCATTTTCTCTTTCCATTTCCAAAGAATTTAGAGATTTTTCTTTGTAAAATATTTTAGGTTAGAGTGATGGATGTCAGAGGAAGATTCACCAAGAGATACAGTTTTAGAATTCCTGACGTAGGAAAGTTGAAAGAGTTAGCATCCTTGGTAGAAGATCCCTCGAATTTCAGAAAACGCTATGGAACTCTTTTAACTCTTCTGAACGCTAACGTTGATGAATGACTTCTCAAAACTTTCGTTCAGTTCTACGATCCAGTCTATCGTTGTTTCACTTTCCCTGATTATCAGTTGATGCCTACTTTGGAAGAGTATGCGCATATCTTAGGTATCTCGATCGACAAAGTGCCTTTCAATGGTTTGGAAGCCATTCCTAAGACACCGTCATTGCAAAATGACTCACTTAAAGAAATCGAGATAGACAAAACCTAACTACGGAGGAAAACTCTTAGGATGACTTCAAAGTTCCTAATGGAGAAGGCTCTCAAATTCTCTGGTGGTAGTATGGTAGCCTTTGAAGCTATTTTAGCTTTACTCCTCTACGGATTGGTGTTGTTTCCCAACGTCCCGAATTTCGTTGATATCAACGCCATAAGGATTTTTCTGATTGGAAATCTTGTTCCCACCCTGCTTGGTGATACGTACGTCTCTATTCATCATAGGAATCGTCAAGGAGATGGAACTATCGTATGTTGTGTACCTCTGTTTTTCAAATGGATTACCTCGCACTTGCCTAAATCTCCTATCTTCCGCGAAAACAAAGACGAGTGGCATTGGTCAAGAAGGATCATGTCTCTTACAAATTTATATCCATTGGTATACCTTGGCAGACAATGAGATGGAAATCATTGAGAGCTGTGGAGAATTTGCCAACGTACCTCTCATTGGTACAAAAGGGGGAATCAACTACAACCCATTTTTAGCAAGACGTCAGCTCGGATACGCAAATTCTGGTAAACCTTTTGGTTTCTGAGAAAGCTACTATCATGAAGGAGAGGATTCCTGGGGTTGAAAGCTAAGATGATCAAAGCTTGGCATCACATCCGAAGGAAAGAAAAAGGGAAAGCAAAGAATTGTGTAGCCATGGAAACCTACACTTCTTGGGTAAAGAAAAGAGGGAAGGAATTTCGAATGCCTTACGCTTATGAGGATCCCATGTTCTCAATCGCTTCCATATCAACAGATTTTCCCGTCAAAGCTGTGGGAGAATACCAAGAAGCCTTGACCAAGATAAGGTTTGAGAAAGAAGCTTTGGAAAACAAATTCCTTAAGGCTAACCTTGAGAATGAAAAACTCAAGAAGCAAGTCAAAGATCATGAAAAGACGCTCTACTTCCAGGATGAATGGCTCATGGAGAAAGATGAGAAGATTCGCCAGAAGGATAACGCAATCCAGAGATACGTCAAAGAAAGAAAAAGAAAGCTTGAGCAAATGACAACCAGCGACCCCGCTCCCAATGAGTGGAAGAGAGTCATCAGCAAGCTAAAAGATGAGAAAGCTGAACTAAAAGCTCACTATGGAAAGGAAATCCTGAAGTTGAAGCTGCATCAAGCCTTTGGATCGTGCTCCGACGAAGACGTTTAATTAGTTCAATTTAGTTTGTAATTTTATCATTTATTTTATCATTCGTGTGAGCAATGCTCCAACAAAAAACAATTGTTGTAATCTTCTTCCATTTAATCAATAAATGTGTGTTTTCCATCCAAATATTTGCCAGAAATATCTCTTTTAGCATTAAAATTCTTTGGAAATTTCTTTTCTTTACAATCATATTCATGCATCATACTTTGCATTTAAGTCTATCATCTAGAGTCTAAACTTTCACAGTTTTGAACTATCCTTCACAGATAGGAAAAGATTGTCAAGTTGTCGCGTCTTAGAGTTTCTCGACTGCGTCCGCAGCCAACTCGAACGTACGATACTAGATCAAAAAGAAGAAAAGTAATGGAGAACTTTTAGCAAGAGAACGTTGAACTTCGTAGTACAGTAACAACACTACAAGAAGAAGTGGAAAGACTCACATCTTTGGTCAACTCACTTGCCACAGCGCAAAGTCAACAAGCAGCATCGAGCAGTCAAAACCAAGCAGCAACTTCAGAGGATACTACTACTCCGGTTTGTCGCAGTAGTTCACCTTCGGCATGCCGAAGGCTATCCATGGGAATGCCTTTCAACCCGCATCGGAGTTCGCCAACCGACTTCTCAAACAACCCCGCTTGAAATACCTACTTTGCAGCAAAACGCTACATTCACTCCGCAACGTGGAATAACTCTTCCACAAGTAACAATGTCGGTTTCTCAACCGATCATGTTGAACTCAGCTTCCGTAGTGCACACTACCATAGACGAAGAAGTTCACCACACTCTAGGCAATAACACGAATGCTCGTGGTTCAATGGAAAATCTCCAGGAACAACTCCTCAAAATGCAGCTTGAGATAAAAACGATTCGAGGGAAAGAATTGTTTGGAAAAAACGCCCAGGATCTGTGCTTAGTTCCTCGCGTAAAAATACGCAAAATTCAAAGTCACGACTTTGAAAATACAAAGGAAACTCCTGTCCGAAAAGTCATCTCACGATGTATGCCAGGAAAATGTCTACGTACAATGAGGATCATCAGTTGTTGATCCATTACTTCCAGGACAGTCTCACCGGTGCCGCACTGAAGTGGTATATGGGTTTAGACAACACGAATATCCAAACATTCAACGACCTAGGCAAAGCCTTTATCCAGCAATACAAATTTAACTTGGATATGGCTCCTGATAGGGATCAACTCCGCTCCATGTCTCAAAAGGAAAGAGAGACATTCAAGGAATATCGCAGCGATGGAGGAAATTGCAAGTCAACCCACCCTTGGAAGAGAAGGAGATGACTAAGGTATTCTTGAATACTCTAGGCTCATTCTACTATGAGCGAATGATCGCTAGCGCTCCCGGAGACTTCAACGAAATGGTAATCATGGGAATGCGATTAGAAGAAGGGGTTGAGCAGGAACCAAGGAAGTGGGATCTTCTAGTGGTACAAAGAAGGTTGGAACCGGTTTCCCAAGGAAAAAGAACATGACGTAGGAATGGTATCCCGAGGAAACCACGCAAAAATGTCATTCAACAACGACGGTGCGCCATAGCACCCTGTCAACACAACTCAAACACGAGAATTGCTCCGCATTTCAACAAAATCAACAAACTCAACAGCCTCGTCAGCAGGCTCGATATAACATCAAACCGTACGCCTCGAGTCACTCAGTTCGACCCAATTCCCATGACGTACACAGAACTTTACTCTGCGCTGATAGAAAGGAATCTAATACAGACAAGGTTACCACCTCCGGTCCCTGAAAAATTACCATGGTGGTACAAAACAGACGTATCTTGCCCTTTTCACCAAGGGGCACCAGGCCATGACCTTGAGCATTGCATAGAATTAAAGGCAGAGGTACAAAGATTAGTGAAAACTAATCTTCTTTCCTTCAGAAACACAAGTCCGAATGTGCAAGCCAATCCACTTCCCAGTCATAGTGGACACTCAATGAATCTAATGCTAAGGAATACAGACAGGTACCTTGTCACAGATGTAAACTTAGTCAGAGGAAACTTGGTGCATCTCCATGAAGCATACAGTAAAATGAGTACCTTCACTAAGCATGATTACGCGACTTGCATCGCTCCCGAATATTCAAGGATGTTCCACCATAAGAGCAGATATCCAGCATTTGTTAGACACTGGTGATTTACAAGTTTACAGAAATAGAGATGACCATGACGTAAATACAATAGGGCATTTTCCGCATGAGCTTTTAGTCTCAGATATCAACTCGGAAAATCCCGAAGTAAACGTTGTGATCCCTTGTTTCAACATACCCGAGCATGTGGAGATCGCGTACAAAGGTTCCAACATCCCAGCATCTCCTTTGGTGATTTGCCCACCTGGTCCTATTCCGTACAGTTCTACCAGAGCAATTCCTTACCAGTACAATGCAACCCTGATAGAAGATGGGAAGGAGAAACTCATGCCTACACTTCCAGCTAATGTCAATATAACAGAAATTGGATGAGTAACGCGAAGTGGACGAGTACACGCTCCATTGCCACCAAGATCGCCTACAGCTCCTGTTGTTAAACAAAACCCAGTTAACATATCTTCTGAGAATCCTACAACGATTCCCATTGTTAACCCAAGTACAAATATTGGTTCTACTGATAGAACCAACACCAACTCAGACTTTGAAGAAATACTAAAGCGGTCAAGAAAAGCGAATATCGAGTCGTAGACCAATTGATCTGAACTCCTTCAAAAATTTCAATCATCCTTACTCCTCAACTCCGAAGCTCACGAGAGAAGCTTTGATGAGAGTACTAGACCAGCTTCGTGAACCACGATGTGACTACGAGACCAATTTGGAGGATCGTCTCCAACATAATGACCGTAATAATCGAGTTTTAGTGACGAGGAACTTGGAAGAAGGAAAGATCACAACTTGGCCTTGCACATCTCGATGATTTGCCGTCGATTCCCTATCCAATGTATTGGTGGATACGGGTTCATCTTTAAATGTAATGCCAAAAGCGGCTCGTTTAGCTTACAAAGGAACGCCGATGAAGTTCAACGACATAATAGTAAGAGCTTTCGACGGATCAAGGAAGTCAGTTATTGGGAAAGTTGATCTCCCGATGACGATTGGCCCGCACACTTTCCAAATTACCTTTCAAGTCATGGACGTACCAGCTACATACAGTTGCTTACTAGGAAGACCTTGGATCCACGATGTAGGAGCAGTAACTTCTACTCTCCATCAGAAATTAAAATTCACAGTAAATGGAAAGTTGGTGACCATCAGCGGTGAACAAGCTTTGCTTGTAAGTCATCTATCTAGTTTCTCTTTCATCACAGCTAATGACATTGAAGGGACGCATCTCCCGGAGCATCCATTAGAAGATGAATCTGCTAGCAAAAATAGATCATCTATCTCTTCATATAGAGAAGCGGCACAAATGGTGAAAGATGACAATACTCAAGGATGGGGACAAGTAATTAAAACTGTCAACAACGGAACAAAAGCCGGACTCGGGTTCACACCTGTTTTCTCCCAGAACAAACCAAAGGATGAAGCACTTCCCCCGATCAAGGAAGTATTTCACAGTGGAGGTCTCTTAAACCCTGTTCCGCAAGAGGTTAATGTTGTAACCATTGAAGAGGATGAAGATGATCCATCTGAATCTGAAGAGTGGAGCACTTATTTGAATAGCCCTGAATATGTGTCTCAAGAGGAATCATATGCACCAACTGATCAATTCAAAGACATGTCCCTGCAGCAACATGAAAATCCGCCAGTCCCTGCTGAAGTTTGGGATACCTTGGGAGAACCAAGTGGTAAATTTGACTAAATACTCTGCGCCAGAAAGCTCAAAAATCCGGATCGAAGTTATCCAACCCACAGGATGGGGTGATGACTTTGAATACCCTAGTCAATCAGAAGAGGAATACTCGTCTTCTCAACCTAATCAACAAATCAAGATCCCAAACGAAGATCTTTGTTGCAACACGTCTGTGGATTTCACCAAGCCAGATCCTGGTTATCACTACATCAACATGATCACTGAAGATCAAGAGTATGACTCAGGATACGATGCGAAAAGTGTCGCCGACAACGAGTCTCTTCACTCAGAAGACTGGAAGGAACATCCCCAGTATTCAACACAAAGATCAACAGGAAGTACAAATGCTATATCTCATACTTCCCGATCTGTTAATCAAGAAGATCGCTTTAGCAACACCAAAGGCAAAGGCCATCGTCCAGAGTCTTCAAAGCACCTTTTGAATCAAAGTCTACTCGAGGTTAAACCAAGCGGAAAATTACCCGTACCTCGACTTCAAGGAGTTCGTCATTCTTGGAAACCGTTGAAGTTAGGACTAATGTTCATAGCTCTAAGTAGTTTATCTTTGCTTTTGTTTTGAACTCTCACTTCGCCCAAAGTGTAGAGATGTTTTATAGGGTTTTAGCTTTTAAATAATTTCTCATTGTCTTGCCCAAGACGAATGAGTTTGTATTTTAGGTCCCTGTTTCATAGTGTAAATCATGAATAAAACGCGTTTTTTTTCTACACTTTGTGTTTATTTTCATTTTTACCCTTTTCTGAAAATGATAATCCTAAAAAACACAATAAAAAAATCTCTCTCTTCAAAAATAATAAGATTAATCTGCATACACTTTCAAAAAAAATTTTTTTTTAGTTAATCAAAACATAAATCAAAAATTGCAGATTAACAAATGGACAAATCCATTGAAAGCAGTAACCATACGCTCTCTTCCAACTTTGAAATCCCCTGTGAATTCGCTGAAAAAGAAGTTGAAGAAGAGATCCCGGATGAAATTTCTAGATTGCTAAAGCACGAGGAAAGGATCATTCAGCCTCATAAAGAACTTCTAGAAGCAATCAATTTGGGTTCTGAGGAAGATAGAAAAGAAGTAAATATCGGAGCTTCACTCAACAACAGTGTCAAAAGCAAACTGATAAATCTTCTCAAAGAATATGTTGATATATTCGCCTGGTCCTACCAGGACATGCCGGGTCTAGATACCAGCATCGTGGAGCATCACTTGCCGTTAAAACCAGAGTGTCCGCCAGTTAAGCAAAAACTAAGAAGAGTTCACCCTGAGATGGCTGACAAAATCGAAAAAGAAGTTCGAAGCACGATTGGTTTTCTCATCACTTCCGAATATCCTCAATGGCTAGCCAACATAGTGCACATCTCGAAGAAAGACGGAAAGGTCGAATGTGTGTTGACTAGGGACTTAAACAAAGCCGATCAAAGGCGATTTCCCTGCATATCGACATGCTAGTGGATAGTACTGCAAAATTCAACGTCTTTTCCTTCATGGACGGTTTCTCTGGTTACAATCAGATCAGAATGGCTCCCGAAGACATGGAGAAGACATATTTCATCACGCCATGGGGCACCTTTTGCTACAAAGTAATGCCGTTTGGATTAAAGAATGCAGGCGCAACTTACCAGAGGGCAATGACTACTCTCTTCCACGACATGATGCACAAAGAGATCGAAGTCTACGTGGACAACATGATAGCAAAGTCTGACACTGAAGAAGAGCATATATGCTATCTCTTAAAGTTGTTTCAGCGATTAAGGAAATTTCAGCTCCGCCTGAATCCTAACAAATGCACCTTTGGGGTGAGGTCTGGAAAACTCCTAGGTTTCATCGTTAGTCAAAAAGAAATTGAAGTTGACCCTGACAAAGTCAAGGCTATTCAGGAAATGCCTACGCCACGTACGGAAAAGCAAGTAAGAGGATTTCTTGGACGATTGAATTACATCTCAGTTCATCTCTCGGATATCGCTACATGGGCGATATTCAAGCTTCTCCGCAAAGATCAGAAGGTTGTATGGACAGCCGATTGTCAAAAAGCATTCGACAGTATCAAGGAATACTTGTCAGAACCACCAATATTGATCCCTCCAGTAGAAGGAAGACCATTGATCATATACCTTACCGTACTAGAAGAGTCCATGGGCTGCGTACTTGGACAACAAGACGAAACCGGTAAGAAGGAGCATGCCATCTACTACCTGAGTAAGAAATTCACAGACTGTGAAACTCGTTACTCCATGCTCGAGAAAACATGTTGCGCCTTGGTGTGGGCTACAAAACGTCTCCGCCAATACATGATCAATCACACGACTTGGTTAATCTCCAAAATGGACCCGATCAAGTACGTCTTTGAAAAGCCTGCCTTAACCGGGAGAATCGCTCGATGGCAGATGCTACTATCTGAATATGACATCCAATACCGCGCTCAAAAAGCAGTTAAGGGAAGCATTCTCGCCGATCACTTGGCTTATCAGCCGCTCAATGAATCCCAATCTCTCAAATATGACTTCCCAGACGAGGATGTTATGTACTTGAAGATGAAAGATTGCGACGAACCGTTACCAGGAGAAGGACCAGATCCAGAATCCCGATGGGGCCTAGTCTTTGATGGAGCAGTTAATGTGTTTGGCAATGGAATCGGGGCAGTCATCGTTACTCCCGAAGGTTCTCATATACCATTTTCTGCCAGGTTGCTATTTGATTGCACCAACAACATAGCAGAATACGAAGCATGCATCATGGGTATTGAAGAAGCCATCGACTTGAGGATCAAAGTCCTTGACATATATGGAGACTCAGCCCTTGTGATCAACCAAATTAAAGACAAGTATGAGACTCATCATCTTGGTCTAATTCCTTACAGGGATTATGCGAGACGACTGTTGACTTTCTTCAACGAAGTAGAATTGCATCATATCCCTCGAGATCAGAACCGAATGGCAGACGCCTTGGCTACTCTATCTTCCATGTTCAAAGTCAACGATTGGAACGATATGCCTAAAATCCGCATCAGACGCCTTGAAAGACCTGCATATGTATTTGCAACAGAAGCAGTCTTCCGACGATAAGCCGTGGTTCCACGACATCAAACGATTCCTTCAAACACGAGAGTACCCACTTGGGGCATCGTACAAGGATAAGAAAACTCTAAGGAGGCTTTCTAGGAATTTCTTCCTCAATGAAGATGTTCTATATAAAAGAAACTTCGATATGATTCTGCTCAGATGCGTCGACAGACAAGAAGCAGACACGATCATCCATGAAGTGCATGAAGGGTCCTTTGGAACCCATTCAAATAGGCATGCAATGTCCAGAAAAATCTTGAGAGCAGGATACTATTGGATAACGATGGAATCCGATTGCTGCAAACACGTCAAAAGATGTCACAAGTGCCAGATCTACGCAGATAAGATCCATGTGCCACCAACTCTACTCAACGTTCTCTCTTCTCCGTGGCCTTTCTCCATGTGGGGCATTGACATGATCGGGATGATCGAACCAAAAGCGTCCAATGGACATCGCTTTATTTTAGTAGCCATTGATTACTTCACCAAATGGGTCGAAGCAGCGTCTTACGCCAACGTTACCAGACAAGTGGTTGTGAGGTTCATCAAGAACAACCTCATTTGCCGATATGGAATTCAAAGCAAGATCATTACTGACAATGGATCAAACTTGAATAACAAAATAATGAAAGAACTGTGTGAGGAATTCAAGATCGAGCATCATAACTCGTCTCCTTACCGGCCAAAGATGAGCAGGCGCGTTGAAGCGACAACAAGAACATCAAAAAGATTGTCCAGAAAATGGTCATCACTTACAAAGACTGGCACGAAGTGTTGCCATTTGCTCTGCATGGGTATCGTACTTCAGTATGCACTTCAACAGGGGCAACTCCCTTTTCTCTAGTATATGGCATGGGCGGTGCTCCCGTAGAAGTTGAGATCCGTCAATGAGAGTTCTCATGGAACAAAGCTATCGAGGCCTAATGGTGTCAAAGCGATACGACCAACGAACTTGATTGAAGAAAAGCGCTGACCGCTCGGTGTCACGGACAACTCTATCAAAGAAGAATGAAGAAAGCCGTCCGACTCGTGAAAAAGGCGATTAAAAAGATCTTTTCAACCGATTCTAGGGCAAATGGACTCCTAATTACGAAGGCCCATACATCGTCAAAAGAAGCTTCTCGCGGTGCTATGACTCTCACAACCATGGACGGTGATGAACTCCCACATCACGTGAATCTTGATGCGATCAAGAAATACTTTGTCTAAAAACAAAAGAAACATTCGGTAAGTCGAAAACCGAAAAGGCGGCTTAGGCAAAAAGAGCGTCTCGGTGGATTGAAAACTTGAAAAGGCGATCCAGGCAAAATTAGAGACAATAAGCGAAATTATCACGATAGATTGAAAACACGAAAAGGCAATCTAGGCAAAAATAAGGATACAAAAATGACAAAGTAACTGCAGTCAGTCTGTATTTTGTCCATATGAAGAATTTTCCATCAACGGATCTTCAATCAACTCTTTTGAAGCAACAAGCACAGTTGGGATTCAAAGTTGTTAGGGATAGTAGTGGTTATTTGCTTTCAATGTAGCCTTTTCCCAATAAATTATCATTTCCAACTTTTGTAAATAGTTCATGGAATCACGCATTTGACTGATTACCATTCTATCAATAAATTTGAGCCTTGTGCTTTTTGTTTGCAATTCCTACTTTATTCTGTTTTGCAAGATAACGCTTTTTATTGTGAAAATCACTTTTTGAAACTAAAATGTTTTAAATGAATTTTTACTTCAAAATTTTGAAACAAAAGCAAAAATTTTCCTTTGAACTATGAACACGGAAAGAGCTTCAACAGTTTCTCCACGAGTGTTTCAATCTCAGAAGGATAAAGGCAGCGGCTACAGTCTTCTCCTCGATGAAATCATCAAATGACGGTATTCTTATTTCGAAAAAAGAATCCCCAACCAAGTTGCCAATGAAGTGCCTTTCTCATAAAGTTTAAAGCATGCAACTCGAAATCTTCATTAGTGAACGTCTGCACCATTGCTACAATTTTCACCAAATATTTGTTCGAACTGTGACATGGTTCTTTTCCCAAATATCCTTTTAAGTGTCTTTGTCAAGTATTGTTAGCATGCATATAACATTCATGACATTCATACATAATAACATCATTCTTTGCATTTTTTGCATTCCTAGAAATGTTCGCTTCCATATCACTGGTATAAGTCACACTTACTCATGTAAGTACAAGTCTATCCCCAGTAGAGTATCTCCCAAACGGAAAAGATACATTTTCCTTTTTCCCCGGCGGAGTATCCCCAAACAGAGAAGTTTATCTCTTCTCTCATATTCCCCAGCGGAGATCATTCCTCATCAAAACAAAGTCTTGATTGACTGTCTCTTTCCGATCATTCCGAATAGAATCTGTCTCCAAAACAATGAGCGATAGCTTTATCCGAGCCGCTTGTTTTCATTCCCAAACTTGTCATAAAAGTTTGTTATTCTCAACAAGGTCAAATCATGGTGTGAGAAAATCCCAGTGGTCTTTACGTCTAAAAGAAAACACGTGTCATCAAAACGCCCGCATCTTCTCAAAAGAAAGATCCTTGGCAAGATTGTATTCAAGAAAATAGAAACTCATTTTGAGTTCTATTTCTTTCATCATTATTCACAAAGTGAATACACAGAAACTCATTCAAAAGATTTACCTTGTTATAGTTATCACTTTCTTGATAATTAGTAATATCTTCAAGACTCATTTAAAATTTGTTTTCCGTCATCTGACTGTTATTCACAAAGCTGAATACACAGCAATTCATTTCTCAAGATCTACCTTGTTATAATTATCATTTTGCTGATAATTGGTAATATCTTCAGAATTCATTACCATGAACTATCACAAGGCTGATAATTGGTAATATCATTTTCACTTACCTTAAACATTGTCACGAGGCTGACAGAAGGTAATCTCTTTGTTTCCGAAAGTGAAACAGATATTCATATATTTTGTGAATCATTCTTTCCCCAACAGGGACGCATTCACAAATTTTCCCCACCATGTCATTTCTTTGGGTGAAACTTTTTACAATCATTTTGCATCATCCGCATTTTTGGTATCTTAGGTCCAAAATTTGCGTATTCTGATATTTAAGTCTCCTTACACCTATCAAAATGAAGATATTCATCTTCATCTCTCAGGTTAAAGAAACTTAAATAGGGGCATCTGTCATACCCCAATTTTTGACCTAATATACCACCTTACATTTGCATCATTGCATAACTAACAATTCAGATAACATTAATCGGGTATAGCATTCACAGGTCAAAATTAGGGTTTCATCAGATTTTCATCTGATTCAAGAGGCAATCAATTAGGGTTTGAGTTTTTCTCACCTCATTTGATCTATCTTGATCAAATCATCAACCTCTGATCATCAGATATCCATTTTCTCTCACAGAACAATCAAGGATCGACCAATTAGGGTTTTGATCGAGCATAGGCATTCTCTGATTTTTTGAGCAAGGAATGACTTTTTTGAATAGAGATTGGTCATAATATCTCAGATACAACATCTTGACCTAATTTCTGGATTCAAAACATCACAGAAGTTCACAGATTTCATCAGTCAACTTCTAAAACATCTAATGAATTTTCATCTGCACAGAAAAGTCAAACTTTGACTTTTGGTCAAATTTTTCAAAACAAAACTTTTTCCATCATCAAAATACTTCAAATGATCTATCATGATCATAAAAAATCAAAGAATTTGAAAAAGTCAACAAAAAGTCAAAAGTTCTAACACTTAGAAAATTTTCTAAGTGTTGAAATTTCTTATTTTTTCCAAACTTCATGCCATTTTTTCACATAGTTCCAATTTGAATTGGAAAAAACTCAAAACATGAAAGTTGTAGCTTGTGGAAAAATCTTTCCAAAATGTCCAAGAACTCTCAAATCCATGGAGTCTACCTACACTTTTGAAATTGAAACATAAGGCTCCATGAAACTTGATTTTCAAAAGTCAAAACATCAAATTATAGGTCATTTTGTGTTTTTCTCATTTAGACCACTTGCCACCTTGCCAAATTGGGATATGAACTGATAAATATCAATGAGAAGTAATAATTGAAGGATTGGATCAAGTTGGATAATTTCTCACATGGTAAAAAGGAAGTTTCCTTTTCCTTTACAAATGACATTCTTACCCCTTAAGCAATCCTTGATTCACCAATTGGCTTGTACTTGTTGCCTAACATTTCAAAATTCTCTTGCCTATAAATAGCTCACAAATTCAAGCTCAATCCACACCAAAGCATCACAAATTTATGCTTTCTCTCCACTTTCTCCAAATTCAAGAATCATAACTCAATTTGTGAAAACTTACATTTTTGAAAATCTGTGAGAAACATTAAGTAATTTGGTGTCTAACATGTTCTAATACTAACATGTAATTGATTTGAAACTTAAAATCAAACTGAAATCAAGCTAAAACCAGTTTTCATTTTCCATTTTTCCAAACTTTCAAAACTGCCATGGAATTCGAATTTGAAGCTAGGCTGCATTAGCTTGTGATCTAATCATCTGAACAACATCAATATACATCATGTATATGATCCAGGCCATTAACATCTAACTGTAACACAATTTTCATCAAACTCCAGTTGCCATTTTCAGTCTGTGCAGGTCGACTTGGTTGGAAAGATTGGAGCAAGTTTAAAGCAAGCAAATCATTCACACAGCTTCCATACATGCCGATGAAGCTCAAGCAATCATAAAACAGCAACTGGAAGCATCAAAATCCAGAATTCGATTCTCACTTTCACAGGTAAGAACACGAAATCCATTCTCATGATTCCTTGCATCAATTGAAAAAAACTCACGGCCGTTCTCTTTCTGCACACAATAACCCTCAAAAAAATCCAAGAATCATGAAACATACATCATTTAATTTAAAAAATCAGCTGTAGGGTTCTTAGCATTTTCCAGAAATCCAATTGAGTTAGACAGAATATAAATGCAATTAACAAGTACCATCATGTTCGTGATGAAAAATCGAGCAAGTTTGGTTTTTATATCATTCAATTTGGTTGAGAAACGAAGATTGTAGCTAGGGTTGATGAATCTGAGAATCAAAACCACGAAGAACAGCTGCGCGCGTGTTCTTCATTTTCAAAATTTTAAACTTTCCAATATTTTTCTAACACGTGTTCTTTGCCTTTAGTCTCCTCTGACACGTGTTCCACCCTTTGGTCATGGGTTCAACTCCCATCAAGACCATTTCTTTTTCAAACTTTCCAATTTTTCATGTTTTTTTATAAAACTTTCACAATTTTTTTGACCAATCAAAACTTCTCATTTTGAGATGATTTTTTAAACACTTGTCAATAAATATATCTATTTTATGATAGTGCAAAATTTTTCAGAAAAAACTTTCATCTGATTAAATTTTAATCGAGCCGAAAACAACGTTCTGAACACTTTTTTAAACCTCCTTAAAAGGTGAATTTTTCAAGTTTTCGACTTCCGATTTTTTTCAAAACTTTTCATAAATGAACCTCACATTTCAAAACATTTTCAAATCATTTTTCAAAAACTTTTTTCATCAAAACTTACATCTTTTTACCACGATCGATCCAATTTAAACGATAAAATCAAATTCGTTCTTTCTCGAATTTCTCAATCGATCATGGGCCACCCTTATGGTGTAAGTCCCAATCCTTTATGTACATACTTAGTTTTACTTGTACATACTCAAAATCATCATTGTCAAATATTCAAACATAAACAAATTTCTTTCGTTTGTTTTCATTCGTTTGTTTATACACCGATGCCATTGGTATTGAAAGGAGCATTATTCCCTGTGAAACTGCTTTCAAACCAATGGGCCTCCTTCACGGTGTAAGTCCCATAACATTCTTTTATGTACATAATATTTCTTTGTACATATCAAATCATCTCCAAACACATACAAATTTTCATCTGTACATAACACAGATACTTTTTATACTCAAGTACAGACAAACTTCGATCGTTTGTTTTTCATTTCACTTGAGTATACACAAATCAACATTCTTCATGTACATATATCTTTTACTTGTACATATCAAATTCTTTTCATACAAAACTTTTATCTGTACATAATACAGATACCTTTTACAGATAAACTTTGATCAGTCATTTCTGTTTCGTCTGTACATTTTACACTGAATACCATTGGTATTGAAAGGAGAATTATTCCCTGTGAAACTGCTTTTAAACCAATGGGCCTCCCTTATGGTGTAAGTCCCAACCCTCCTATGTACATCCATCTTTGCCTGTACATAAATAGCTCGTTCGTGTACATATTCATTTCCTTGTACACAGTTCAAACTTGTAAATAATCAAGTTACGCTCGTTTTAAACGTTCGTTTCACAGACACTTGTTTATATTTCCTTCATAAACTGCTGTAAATAAACATCATTGCATTGTTTATATTTCCTTCATAAACTCCTGTGAATACATATCACACACACACACACAAACACACACACCTGTTTATACAAACTGTCTAATTATAACATAACAATTAGACTAATCAATAGGTTCCCCACAAGTTGTAGCCTCCGCTTGGGCTTCATACAAGACAATTCATCACCAGCATGAGTTAGCCTCCGCTTGGGCTTTATACTAGACAATCCATCTCCAGCATGGGTCAGCCTCCTCTTAGGCTTCATATAAGAAAACTCCCCCCACAGAGTTTAGCCTCCGCTTAGGCTTCATATAAGACAACACTCCCCTGTTGAGTCAGCCTCCTCTTGGGCTTCGTTCAAAAGAACTCCTCATTGAGTTTAGCCTTCTCTTGGGCATCATACAATGAAAGAGACAGGAAATCTCTTAACAGCCTCCTATTGGGCTTCCAATACAAAGAATCACCCGCGCTAAGATAGAACCCTGAAAGGATGGTTTCTCGGTGAAATCACTTTCAAAATCCCCAGAGAGTAAAATTTCCCGGTGAAATTGCTCTTATTTCCAAAAGGATGGTTTCTCGGTGAAATCCCTTTTAACACAAAGCCAGCCATACCCTATAGCTTCCTCTTGAGCTTCATACAAGGACCCTCGATGACCCTCGGAATGCCTCCTCTTGGGCTAACAATACAAGGACCCACGGGCTTCTTAAAAGCATCCCTTTAATCCAATCAATTTCTCCTCGAGATTTAGATATCTATCATCTCTATGGAAGAAGTATCTCATCTATTACATCACATACAGTCAAAAACTTTTCAAACTTTTCAAACTCTTTTCAAACAAAAACATCTCTTAACAGTAAGTGGTAACGCTTGTATACTCAAGCAAAACACCCAATGCTTACAGTTAAAAGATTCAATCATCTTTCTTAAACATGTAAGTGGTAACGCTTGTACACTCAAGCAAAACACCTAATACTTACGACGAAAGATTTTAATCAAGCAAACTTTTCAAAAATGTATGTGATGAAATAGATTAGATACATTTTTCATTAAGATGACATTTGTCTGTCTTCTTACTAACATCCCGTTGCTTTCCACTAGCATAAGTGGGAACTACGATTGCTCTGACTTTCTCAACATCCTTTTGAGAATACGTAGGCACAAGGTCTCATCCTTGCCGAGCAAATTTCTTTCTCCCTCAGACCAAACAAACCATAGAACCCTGTAGATCCGAGCTACAAATGCTCTGATTCCCACTAAGGGATATGTATACAGAAGATCCACAGATCTTTGCGAGCACAATAATAACAAACCTAGGATCCCACATAATCTATCCTTCTTAAAATCCCAAAGGAGAAACTTTCCCAATCATAGAAATAGCAATTAAAACACACAAACATATCAAACATATTCATATATAAAAGCTATAGATAACTATATATATTTAGGGTGCTCCATCTATTCCCTTTATATAACAATCCCCCTTACTCAGAATCTCCACAATGCGTTGCGTCTAGTTTGCGCTAGTCGTTACGCATACCAATATCAATTGAGGGTATTTCAGCTTTCCCCTTTTTCATAATCATTAAATCATCTTTCTTGTGTTGAAAATAATAAAGCTTGATGCTCGCGGCATCTTTATAAATCAATCAAAAGATTTAAATCGTTTCGAGCCAGAGAATCCGAACTCACGTTCGCATCCCTCTAGCGCGTCACCTTTTAACGCGAACAGCCATGCTTGCCTCCTTTTCATCGTCTTCTTGATTGAGTTACTCATGAGATAAGTCTTGGTTCCCTTCTCGCTTCTTTAAGCTCGCCATTGCCATCATTACATGAAAAACAAGAAGAGAAAGCATGCTTAGCAATTATAAAACTTGAACATAAACAATAATTTCAAAGAATTTTCAACCTCATCATTAGGGTTCATGTTAAGGAATCAGGTTAGAGGGTTTTACTTAAATCATGTTCAATGCCAAAGCCTCATAATCTGAAGATTAATCATGGGCTGTTTTTCCCAATTGCAAATCATAAAGTAACACTTTAGTTCACAAAAAGGAAGGTGCAAAAAGACAAATTCAGAGCTAGACAGTAGACAACATGGTTATCAGCAGCACAATAGGTTATGGCAAGCAATACAAGCAACAGAAAGCAGCAATACAACAGGTTATGGCAAGTAGAACAAGTAACCATAAGAAGCAGGAGTAGCACATCAGAACAAAGCAAAATCAAGTTCCAACACAGTTAAAACTGAGTGCTACCAAGACATAAAGGAGAAGCCAGAAATAGACAGTAAAAAAAAAGGATTATCATGAAGGCAACCATTCTGTTCTAAAAGACCAGAAGCTACAAACAAGAACAGAAGAACAGAAGCAGATAGCCAAGAGGAACAACCAGAAGAAAAACCAGAAAAGAAAGCAGCAACCATTTGTTCCAGAACAGAAACCATAACCAAGAAACCATATCCAAACCAACAAGATCAAAAGCCAAAAAACCAGAAAATCGAATACCACAGCCTTCTTGGTTCCAAACATAACCATAACCATCATTTTCATAGCAACCCAAACGCAAAAAACCAAAGACCACAACAAGAACATATCAGAACAGATCATAAAAAACCCTACACATGTTCATCATCTTCCTACACTAACCCTTCAGAAAAGCCTCGAGAGAGGTTAAGAGACACAATGTCACGAGTTCAGAAGAAGAACAGTTAGGGTCGGAAGGAGTTCACCTGAAACAAGCCCAGGGTGACATCTTTGTCGTCGAATCCTCCAATATCACCTTAGATAGGTTGATTCGACACCGCAAGCACCAAATCTCTCACTGTGTGCACCAGAAATCTTGATCGGAGCCCTAGGGTTTCCGGTCACCCCTTTCGAATCCCATCCAAACCATCAAGAATCTGCAAAATTTAAAGCCAGATAGTTAAAGAGGAGACGAAGACGAATCGAAAAGTGAAAGAAAATTTGCAGTCGGAGCAGAAAAGCGAAACTCCACCGCTGTCGCCGCCTTGAGGAGATATCCGACACAACGACTTCCTCGTTTTCCACGTTCAGGTGTACACATAACCACCACCATCATTGTTTCCGGCGGACAGTGATGTGGAACAGCGGCAACGAGAGAGGGAAGAGCAACAAAAGCATGCAAACAGAGGTTTGAGAGAAAGAGAGAGTGTCGCTTCTGAGAGAAAAATAAAACAGGGATAATAGTTATTGTTTACCTTTTTTTTATTATTATTATTTTTTTTAATGATTAAATGAATTTGGATCCTAAATTGTGTTTCAAAAAGATGGATCACGTAACCTTTTTCTTGGCTTGTTGATCTGCCCAATTTCAAAATTTGTTTGACAAACCTATATCATTATATTTGGTTAATCTATTTTATTTTGAGTTAGTTGGGTTTAGGGAAAAACATATTCATGTGCATGCTCCTCATCGATTTTATGGTGCGGCTCACCTCATCAACCATCAGACCTTCATCCGAATCTCAAAAGCACCATCTGATGCTTAGAATGGCTAACTCATGGTGCACCCTTCTCAAACGATTGCACAGGGCATGCCACTTCCACTACCCCAGATTGCTTCAAATAGCAGGCCTATTTCTAAACTCTATACTCATTTTATTTTTTATTTTGCAAATAAATAATTAGTGCTTGTATTAAAAAATTACTAGCTTCGATAGTTTTTATTTGATAATTTCCGTTAAATTATTAGTCGATTTTATCAAATAAAGAAGATCTATTCTAATAATTATTTAAGATTTCAGATTGTATTGTGTGTTTATTTTTATTCATATTTTGAATGCCTGTAAGAATTATTTACCATTGTACACGCTACACACAGTTAATATAAAAAACAATTCTGATTTCTCTTGATTGGCTCATAAGCCAATTTCCTAAAGGGTCTCATAGTTGGGGGTGGGCATGGCCATCCTCACAAGGTTAATTAAAGCCCTTGTTGCTTTAATTAATCATAACCCGAAAATAACATTGGTCCATATACCAATCTTCCATGCACCAGGGTCTCATGGTCGGGGATAGGAGCACCTATCCTCACGAGGTTAATTAAGTCCATATACTTAATTAATCATAACCCGATTCCACTCTTCATCTCCGCGTGTATCTCAAAACACTTTCATAATTGAAGTTCTAAATCTCGATCCAATGTCGAGTTTCTTTTCAAAATATTTTCATAAATAAATACTCAACTTCTCTCTCCTCCCAAACGTATGGTAGTCAGTCCTGTATCGACCCTCGACTGTACGTTTGGTTTCTTAATTGAATCTAATTAACGTGAACCTTGTTTCACCTCACCTTTTCTTAACAAACTTTTTGGGTAGAAAAAGATGATTAGGATGTTTCTGTCCACTCATCTTAGTACTTGGGGCGTTAGCCGTTGAACGCTTATGGTCCAATACTCGTCTCTCACATAAAAATAACTCAACTCACTCAAACTCTTTTTATCGCTCATATGCGATCATCAAACTCTTTTCTTACAAAGAGTGTGCAATAGTCATTTCAAACACGAACGAGGACTTAAGCTTTTCAAACAAACTAAACAAGTCCAAGTTCAAGCATTTGAAATGTCTAAATGCACGATTTTTCTTATAAAATCAATACAACAAATTCAAACCTTTTTGAGAGGAACTACGGAGTTTTGACTTTCCCATTGCACAAGGGAATACGTAGGCACACGGTTTCGAACTGTGCCAAACTCAAAATAATAATAAACAATTTCCGTTTCTTTTATCTTTCGATTATAACTTAGAAATTAGCGAATATACACACACACACACTTAGAATTAAATGGGTCCCATTGAGTACGATGGATGTAAGAGGTGCTAATACCTTCCTCTTACATAACCGACTCCCGATTCCATGTTTTTTGGTCGTAGACCGCCTTATCCGCATTTGTGGGGTTTTATCTATATTTTCCTGTTCCTTTTGGAACAAATAAAGTTAGGTGGCGATTTCACTATTTTTGAAAATTAAATGATTTTTGAAAATCGAGTTGCTTTAATATATATATATATATATAATTAAATCCTAATAAATTTGGAATATTGGGTGAATTCGTAAGTTAAGTTACGAATTCATCCAGAAAGGTCAATCCGTAAGTTAACCTACGAGTTCACCCAACAAGGTGAATTCGTAAGTTAACTTACGAAAGATGTTTTTGGTTTTTCAGGGGTGTGGGAGAAACCCACTAGGTGGGTGAAGAAATTTCCTTTTCAATATTACCCATCTATAATCTATAATATAAGAAAGGAAATCATTGTGGAAAATACACTCTTAACCTTGCCTATATTTGTGACAAATCACTTTTTGAGGGGTAATTTGTGTCTAAACTAAACCGAATGTCAGATTTGGTTAGAAGTAAACGTTTTAGTATTAAACTAGTCGTAGACCCGTGCGTCCGCACGGGTACATGCATTCCTATCTTAAATATGCATTGTTATCTTAGATAATTTCATATGGCTTATTTGTTGTAAATATACATTGTTATTATAAAATTATTAATAATTAAAAATATTTTAAAAAACATGTAACAAATTACTTCCATGATAAATCTAATATGTCTAATAACTATAAATATTACTAATAATTATAAATATTTATAAATATATTGTTGATTAAAATAAAATAAAAAATTTATTGTCATGATAGTGACCCGTAAAATTAATGAATATCGGTGATAAAATTTATGAGATCGTAAAATTTACAAATATCACTTATTGTTTTCTTATAATAATCGTAGTCAAATGTACGTTGTGAGTAATATTTATGCATGTTTGTTACTTGAATAAATTTAGTTGTGTCCCGTGACACTTAATGTAATATTCTAATCACATTTTTAACGCAAATGAATGGTAGTCTAACACCTATCAAATAACAACAAAAATTAAAATTACATCAAATAAATATATTTAAATTTAAAATACAAATAAATAAACAATTATAAATATTTCACGTGAGTGCAAAATAGAAATGCATATAGTTTTTAATTAAAAGATTTAATTAATATATATATTTAATTTACACGGGTGCCTTCATTTATATCTTAGATAATTTGATAATGCATAATTGTTTAAACTAAGTACTATGGTGATAGTGACTAATGCAGCCACACAAATAAATTTATTCATATATTTCATTTGATAATGCTTGGTCACTTCTAAAAAAAAATTATTATAGTGCTAGTGACCGTGAAATGAAAAGTTTAATTATATTTCATTTAGATAATTTCATATGGCTTATTTGTTGTAAATATACATTGTTATTATAAAATTATTAATAATTAAAAATATTTTAAAAAATATGTAGCAAATTACTTACATGATAAATCTAATATGTCTAATAACTATAAATATTACTAATAATTATAAATATTTATAAATATATTATTGATTAAAATAAAATAAAAAATTTATTGTCATGATAGTGACCCATAAAATTAATGAATATCGGGTGATAAAATTCATGAGATCGTAAAATTTACAAATATCACTTATTGTTTTCTTATAATTATCGTAGTCAAATGTACGTTGTGAGTAATATTTATGCCTGTTTTTTACTTGAATATATTTAGTTGTGTCCCGTGACACTTAATGTAATATTCTAATCACATTTTTAACGCAAATGAATGATAGTCTAACACCTACCAAATAACAACAAAAATTAAAATTACATCAAATAAATATATTTAAATTTAAAATACAAATAAATAAAAAAATTATAAATATTAAAATTTCAACACCTGAGTTCTTAAAAATGCAGATGTCGAATCTTAAGATTTCAGTTGTTATACACGTTTTAGTTGCGTCCCGTGTCACCTTTTGTTTCAATTGTTTCACGAGAGAATTCATTTATATATTAGAACATTCGTTGAAATGTCATTAAAAATAATGGTAATTTTAGATTATTAAGGTATAAAAATTTAAAAAATTAAAAGAACATAATAACAACATTATTTGTTTCATGGTGTGCATTGTTCGTTGCATGGTTTCAATCTTAGATGGTATTGTCATTAACCTTTATAGATCTAAAATAGGAAAAAGAAAAAAAATTAGCTACCACATTGAAATGAACATAGTTTCTGCAATGTATAATTTTAAATATGATGAAAACTATTTAGGTGACAATTATACTTTGCACATGCTTCTCTAAATGGCCTCAATTTTTTTTCTCCAATTACATAGTTCACATAATTATGCACGTGGACAAAATAATTTATCGATAAGGTAAAATCTAAGACAAAACTAAAGTCATTAAAACAAAGTTACCTTTTTCATTCTAACATACAAGTATGAGCATTTCATTCATTCAATTGCCTTTGTAATACAGAATAAATGCACCTAGTTCACATATATGAGCATATTACAACATATTTTATTTATTAATCGCTTTGAAGGTGGTTGTCTTATTGTGTTTCCACTAATTCATACTCATTTAAGAGATTCACATACAAATGAAGATGGAGTACATGCATATGTAAGAGAAAATAAGTGCATATGTGAAAGAACAAAGGCATTGATCAAATATTCCAATTACGGTTTATTATTGACAATATCATATGTAGATTTCTATCTTCTATGGAACAAAACTTTCATTTGTAAAATAAATTGATAAATTGGAAAAAGTCGTCACACTACTCAACACCCTATGTAACTTTTAACTTACTAATTGTTTGGTATAGGTTCATGATACATGGGTTTCATCATAGCCAAAAGTAAGAAATCAACACTGCATTTCCATTCATAAGAGCATTCTTGTTGCTTCCTGAGTACTAATCATCCCAAGGGACATTCAAAAGCTAACTCGACCAACGGCATTCATCATTGAAGAAGACAACCTCTATTTATAAAATTGTAATTGAATTATCTATTATAGGGAGTTATACCAAGGACCATAGGTACATGTGGCTTGGCTTTCTTTACTTTATCCTCAATCCTAAATTTTCTATCCTCAAGTTCAAGCTCAGTATGTGCACCTACCTAAGCATTTGGTATATGCATTAAGTAGTAATCAATACTACACAAAATAATTTGACTGTAACATATTCGGTGCAAAATTTAAGATCACGATTGTCTGTTACAGCACATCAACATTAATCAAGTTCACATCCCCATCATCACTTCCTGTATATTAGTCATCAACACAAAATTGACAAAAATGAATGCAACTTAATCCCAACAAACAGGGACATGCATATTGGAAACTAATAGAATTGTTATGGAACTAAATAGAATTTATTGAAAATTTGAACCAAAACCTTGTAACAGTAGTGTATAGTTTGATGTGGATGCTAAATCTATAATGATTAAAATGATCATTGGCTATACAGATAGTTCGTAGGATGAACACACGTACCAAAATGGATTTGTAGCTGAGGAAACATACTAATACACAATTGAAAAATTACCTCAGAAGAATAAGCTTTTGGCTTAATACAAAAAGATCCTGGAAACATGAAAAAAAAACAAATATTACAAAGACAATTATGGCATTGGCAAGCAAAGTTGATTAAACATGTAAATATTACATTGAAAATTACAGAAAAAGCTACAAAAAGCTACAGTCAATTTACTCAAAACAACCATAACTCTCAAGTATCTCAGGGGCAATAGTCAGCCCAACAACAAAGTTCCTGGCATGTTGTCTTCAACCATACCATCGGCCAAGAGTTCATGTCTGTATGTTTTGGGTGAATGCATTTGCATCTACAGACAAGATCATAAGCAAGCATTATTCTAATGACACTGAGAGGAACCCATATGCTATCAATCATGCGACTTACAAATCAGTTAGTGAGAAAATAAATGACTCTTTGATGGGAAAAGTGATTTTTACCATGCTTTTTGGAAAAAGCTGTTTAGCTCATCTCATCTTTCAATTGATAAGAACCCATACATACTTCTCAAATCAACCCATTAACAGATCTACAAGAAAGAAGGAAGCAGAAAAAATCAGTTGAAAAAGGGTATATCAACAAACATACATCACAACTTCAATTCTAAAGAAAGGTAAATCAATTTCTAGTGAAAGGTAAATTAACTAACATTTGTGTATGGCTTGACATTATCATAACTGTTACCTGAAAATAATAGATCAGGCTTATCAAAACATAATTGTCAGCAGCAGTGGAGGTGCAATAAGAACTTTCCACAGATGTGCTCAGCATACAATTTTCTTGGGAAGTATGGCATTGCAACATAAACAATGATCGATCGAGAAACACTAAAGACATGCTAAGTCGAGTTAAAAGTTGAATTAACGGAAAGCAACATGACTATATCTTAAAGTTTCAAGAACATACAAAAACTGAACATGAGGGATATTCATTGAATAATTGTAAAACCATAAAGTGGTAAAAGGAGTGAGAAATATGTAAAACCAAACCCTGCAAAAACAACATAGAACTGGAAAAATTTCTAGTACCATATCTTTATTGGATGTTAGATTCCTGCAAAAACTCAATCCATAGGGCAGTTGCAAGGAACCAAGAAAGGCCATTATTCTATCAAAATTGAAAACCAAGTAGAATTGTGGACTTTGAATACAACTCAACAAACAGTCTATATGCTATGCATATGTACTGTTATATGCTATGCTATCCATAAACATCAAGCAAAATCAAAAAATTGCATGAACATTACTATTAGTTCTATGCAGCCCGTGAATACAAGCACCAAACAGAAAAACTTAGCTTTAAATTTACAGTTTTAGTAGAATTAGTTTAAGAGAAAGCCAACAAATTACACAAGCATGTGGTTGTGATTGCTTCAGATTGAATAAATACTATCTAATTTCTCAATGAAAAAGTGACTGCCGGGTGAAATTAGACAACCTCATCCGAGTAATAGCACCAAAGCTTCCAAGTATGATGTGGTGTCAAATCCATGACAAAATATATAAATGGGATGACAGCTACACCAGACCAGGATGAACTGTAGCTCCATTGTAAAGCCAAGAAAGATAAAGCAGATGGCAGTTAGCCACCCAAGAGTTGACAATGATTTATTTATATTTGCAGCTTCTTTCAGACGTTCACTGTCAGCTCCAGAGCTTTTCTGCCTAGATGAATGTGCAACTTAACACATGTTGAAGAAAAAAACAGCAATATATAAAGATTATGTTCATTGTAATTACCTTTCAGAGCCAGCCAGATCTACCAAATTTAACCTTGCAAACCTAATGTGAGTCATAGAATCTTTCTCCCATCGGCTTTCAATATTACAAGTGAAAACACTGTGAGACCGACTGCTCTCACCGTTAATATGAGTTGCAGCCACCTTTCTATTTGCAGTGCCCTGTGATATTTTTTAGGACAAAAACACCATGCCAAAAATGATCAAGCTTCAAGCACTGATATATAAAATATAATGGTAAGTTCAAAATGCAAAATATTTGACCACAAAACCCCACCTGTACCAAAAGCTTCAGAACGTCATCAACTGTGTCCACATTGTGTTTGGTAAGGTTGTCAACATATACCCCCTTCTTCATATCTTCTCTGAGCTACAGTAAGAATATTGAATTTGAAACTTTGTTCACAGCAATAACAAACCAGGAACACAAATCATAATAACAACATATTAAGAAACACCAACAACACTAATAACTTGGCAGAATCAAAATAGAATAAAGTTGCGGCAAAATTGTGCAAAACTTGAAGACATTGGATAGCCATCATCGAAAGAGATGTATTGCGTACCTGAGTTTGAACGGAGAAGCAAGAGGTGAACGAACGCGAGAGAGGTTTACCTAGTACAAAGTATGACCACTCCATATTTTGTTGCTGCTTAAAATATACATGAAAAATAGATCTAGTTATCCAAAACTCTAGTAAACATCCAACAAAAAATATCAACAACAAAAAAGAATATTGCAAATATAAATTTCAAAAAATCACTCAAAATCTAGAAAATCAACATTCCAGAACAAAAATAAACGAAACAGTGCTAATATTTGAAATAAGAATGAAGCAAACCTTGGAAGAAGATGAAGATGGGTGAGTTGAGGAGAAGATAAAGAATTCTTCATCTGTCATTTCATTCTCCTGACATTGAAAAGATAAACACAATCATCAGTAAATCGTATCTGAAACCAAACCTATCTCCATCTTCTTGGGTTAAAACCAAACCACAACCCACAAGCATATCTTCATCTTCTTCTTCGTTTGAAATCGAAACACAATCTGTAAAAAAATCTACATGATAGTAGGAAGAATGAAAATGAGGTGGTTGTCCATTAAGCCTAAAAGGTAACGAAGAACAAATCACTTGAAAATGGGTATAATTTAGAAACTAAAAGCACAATCAAATTTATACATTTTCCACATATATAGATCTACTGCCTAACCAGGGCAAACCTTTCTTCTATTCCAAGCTCTGAGTTTGTTCTTTTCCTCTGTCCATTCAAAATCATTTTCCAAATCCTCGGACCGACCCAGTTTCTTCCTTCCGCGACATTCACACTTCTGCACAAATTTATAATCAAAATATAATTGTGATAACGATAAAGAAAACATAAACGAAAACCAAAAGGAATATCATAGGAAGATATTTGCTTATGATGAACAAACAACAATAATGAAAATTAAAACGAAAAGGTAAACGTAAATGAAAACGAACACAGCCAGATTATTGCGTTGGTCTCTCAATCGGGGGTTGAGAGATGAATAGAACGAAGAGAGATAGGGCTACCGCGGCTAGGGTTTGAGGAGATGAAGGAACAAAGAAAGCGGGTCAGAGAAGAGAGAAAGCAACAGAAATGGCGATGTAACATACCGGTGATGAGTGGAAGGGAGACGATTTGCAAGGTTGTAGAAGAAGATGAAGGAACACGGCAACGGCAAGCTTGAAAGATGAAGAAAAGAAAGAAAGAAAAGGTATGTTTATGGTTTGCCATTCTCCTTGTATCCATTGGGTTTTCAATGAAACACAGCTTTTATCCGGTTTCTTGCTTCCCTTCAGATGTGGTTTGAAAATGGAGCGACACTTGGCAGTTGGGATGAATTTGATTGGCCAGTGGGAGTGATTTATTGGAATACCAATTTGCCCTTTGTATAGTGAAAATTAATTTTTGAGGGAAGGGTATAATGGGGAATGCATAAGCATTCTCCATTAATGGTTAGGTAGTAGACAATAATATTGTAAAAATATAATATACTATTTATATGTACTACATGGTTCTATTGCAACATGATTCCTGTAGCCAAATAAATGGACATTGTCAAGCTATATGCGTGCAGAACTTTTTTTAAAAAAATTATCTCCCCAATGCTTTGTCACCCTTCCCCAACATTGACTCTGCTTCTCACACAACCTTTCATCTATCTCATCTCAACCCACCTCTCTCTATCTCTTTTCCATCACATATCTGGTCTTCTTATTTATCTTTCTTCCATCTTCCTCTTCTCATCTTCTTCAAGCAAACAACCAACATGGAAAATTCGAAAGTGTCAAGAACATCAGTGATTCGAAGGAGCTAGGGAAATTAGCGGTATTCTGGTTGACAAAGAGGTAAGTCTCATGTTTGTTAGGGTTTATTTACAAAAATTGTTGGGATGGAAATTTGTAGATTTAGGGCAAAAAATTTGATGCGTTGTTTAGCTTCTAGTTTAAAATTATTTTCTGTTCTAAAGCTTTTGGTTTTTTCGATTTTTTTCCAGGGTTTTTGTTACAAGCTTTTAGATCTTAATGGTTGATAAAGAGTTCTCTCAACGACAATTTCAGCTTCACCGACACTAGCTATCGACGATTCACCTTCTCCCTCCCATCTTCTTTTCAACAATGTTTACTCTACTATTGAGTTTCTCATTGGTATTATTCATCTTCCTAATGTTTTTTTTACATTATCTGCATCTAGGCATGTCTAGCTGTAAAGACAAGTGAAAAATTGTGAAACAAATCCGTAACAAAGCTCTAAACGATGCCGCTTCTTCCACCGTCTTCCATTGATAAAGAAGTAAGTTTTTTTTCCGAATATATAACATGTCTCTTTCGTATTTAAGCTTTCCTCTTTTTAGGGTTTACACGATCTGATTCCCATATCTATTTGTTTCAAGCGAAGAGTTGATGACGGGAGATTTGACATTTTCGGCTATTTCACGACGGTGTGCGATTTCGTGGTTGTAGATGTGTCGTAGAGCTTCAAAGTTTCTGCATATATTTTGTTGAAATTCATGAAATGTATTTATCTCAAAGTTTTAAATTTTTTATGTGATTGTTTTATTTTTTCAAATTATTAGATTAGGGTTTTTTCTATGATCGCTTTATCTTTGCAGATTAATGGATCTGTTTGGAGGAAGAGAGTGGGATTGCTTCTGTATGAACTTCAGGTTTGCGTTGAATTACAATGTAATACAGTTGTTTTTTCTGGAAAAAATGACAAATATAACTGAAAAACATTGTAAAGCTTTTGAGAATTTTTAATTGTTTGTTTTGATTTATTTATTAGATTATTTGGGATGAAGTTGGGGAGGATGAGCCTGATAGAGACAAAATGTTGTTTGAGCTTGAACAAGATTGTCTTAAAGTTTATAGGATGAAAGTAGATATGGTGAATCAGTCTAGAGCTTAACTTAGGCAGGCGATTGCTGATTGTGAGGCTGAACATGCAGCCATCTATTCAGCAATGTGAGAGCGTCCGGTGCATATAAGACAAGTTGGTTGTTTTAATAACTGCATCAATTTGCTCTTTTTTGTCCCATTCTTCTTCTACTGCTACTTCTGAACAACCATGTTCAATCACTAATGAAACTGAGTTGCAACAAAAAGAAAAGTCATACACGTCTTAACGATCAACTCTATTAAATGTCATTATTTCAGGTCCACCTATCAAGAAAAAGAGGTGCCCTTCTTCACCTTCTATTTGTTTGGATTGACACCTTCTTGTAGGTTATCCGATCATGAATGCATATGAACGCTCATTCTATCGCTTGTACACATACGTGTACATTCTATTGTCTGCTTATTTGATTTTACTCCATTCTTGTAGGTGCCTTTGTTTGAATGCATACGAACGCGTATTCTACCGCTTGTACACATATGCGTACATTCTATTGTCTGCTTGTTTGGTTTTATTGAATTCTTGGAGGTGCTTTTGTTTGAATGCGTACAAATGCACATTCTACCGCTTGTGCACACACGTGTACATTCTAATGTCTGCTTGTTTGGTTTTACTTCATTCTTGCAGGTGCTCTTGTTTGAATGCGTACGAACGCACATTTTATCGATTGTACACATATGTGTACATTCTATTGTATGCTTGTTGGGTTATACTCCTTTCTTGCAGGTGCTTTTTGATTGGAATGCGTACGAATGCGCATTCTAATCCTTGTTTGTGTATGAACATGCATCCTGTAACACCCCAATAATACCCAAGGTTTAATATACAAAATCAGAGTAAATTAAAATTTCATAAATTCAATACTGAGGCATCACACTTTAAAAAACAACTCACTTTAAACAGTTTGCTTTAAAGTATAAATCTCGGATACATAGCATCGTTGGAAGACATAAATTGATTCAAAAACATCAAAACATCTTCTTTAATAAACTTCCTTAATAAATCATATTTTCATAAAGTATGATTCTTATTTACAAAGGAAAACAACAAAAGAACAACAACAAGACGACATAATAATTCCCCCCGAGTGCTACGTATCAGAGCGACACCGACTCGACTAATAACAGCTATAAACTCCGTCTTCATAACCTGCACGTTACCAATATAAAGGTAATGGCGAAACAAGTAAAGGATGAAATAATCCAAAACATATAATTAAAGGCATGATAATATATATATATATATATATATATATAGTTTCAGAATTATAAAGGGAATTGATTGATAAGTGCATTCTAACATATATCCAAAGCTCACTTACTCTAATCGTCATTCTAAAGTGTATAATCTACACTTAATCGCCTTAGCCTCATCGGCACAAATCATCACAACAACACGTAAACCTCCATCATCACGAAATCGTCACAAGCTAATACATACGTTAAATAATGCTAACAACATGAGCAACATAAATAAATCATCACAAATTGGCTAAAGCCCATCGTCGCTTTTGGCATAAAGCCCATCATCACAAATATCGTCACATCATATTTGCATTAAACATTTCATCAAGTTAAATCATCGCAAAACTCGTCATTTATATTCATCGCATAGTTATCATGAAATTATCAAATCATATTCATTTCATGTTCATCATAAAGATCATCACCAAACAAAGCATCATATATCAATCGAAATTCAACATCGTCAATCAATTAAAAACTCAACGCCAAACAACTCAACATAAACATAACCGACTCCATGAGACACGACTATGTTATGCATGTGGTACCCGTCGCTTTCTCCATAATTAGGAACACTTGGCATAAAAGCCTCGTCGATTGGCATAAAAGCCTCGTCGATTAGCATAAAAGCCTCGTCGCTTGGCATAAAAGCCCATCGTCGTCAATGCAATGTATGTGACTCGATAATTAAACAACACAACACAAAAACATCATCATCGCTCATCAAGATTGACATAAAGCCCACGTCGCCATAATTTATCCACATACAGATAAATATATCATCGCATCATATTTGCATTATGCAAAACATCACTAATAATTCATCATCATCAAAATCATGCATTCACAAATCAGAAGCATTTGTTAACAACATCAATATAATCATCACATCATCATGTACAAAGACATATATCATCGCATCGCATAATCAACAAGTATTCATTAGTAAATACACCGTCGCAAACATTATGTTTATTCACACCGCATCATTATCAATTAACTCACGAAATTCCAAAACGAAAAATTAGTCAAACACCTATAATCGTCGCGAAAGCCATTTCTAATAACCGACATTAATCATAATCGTCAACATCGAAATCGGATTGTCCATACGTGCCTTAAATTTACTAAAACGCAATCCGGTTCAACTTAACCGTATATTGGCCTATTTCGGGTCATCTCTTAAAAACTCGTAATTTCTAAAAACTAACCTCACCAGTACGTTCTACACGTCGAACTTAGCTAGCACGTCAATTTTCGTTGAATTCAGACCAACTTGCTCCGTCGTCGAATTTATCGAAATCGGAAAATCAGAACATAATCGGGGCAAAAGAAGTGCAAAAATCAGAATATGGGAGGCTACAGATACATCAACACGGGCCCCCCGTGTTAATCAACACGGCCCGTGTTGAAAAGCCACCAGAAAACACAAAACCACCAAAGTCAGTGAATCAACACGGGCACCCGTGTGAATCAACACGGCCCGTGTTGATTGGTCTGCCAGCAACTCGTCCTCGTTCAAGGGATCAACACGGGCACCCGTGTGAATCAACACGGCCCGTGTTGATTGACCTGTGTGAAAACTCCATTTTTACCATTCCCAACTTCACTTTTACCATTCCCATTGATTCTAATCATCATCAACCTCATAATCCCTACTCCTATTCCAACTCTTCTAATCTATTTCACTTAAACAATCAACCAACCAAACCCTATAAACCAACTATCAATTTTTCCCCAAATCCAAAATACAACTATCAAACCCTAACCATATGAGATAAAGAAATCAAACCCTTTACCTCCTAAGCTTGGATGATCCATGATGATTCTACAAGACTCCATCCTCAAGCTTGCTCATGTTCTTCCTCTTCCTCCTCTCTTCTCTTCTTCTCCCAAAACCCCTTTCTTTTCTCTCCAAGTTCTAAGTTCAAGTTTGGTTTTGGTGTGTTATGTTGGAAAAAAAAACAAGGAAAGTGTTTTATAAGTTGTTTTCGTTACTAGCAACCAAGGGTGTAAAATCCAATTCTAACAATTTAATCCTCACACCCCCACTATTCTTATAATTTAACACACTAATAATATCTATCAATATTATTAATTCAATCAATAAGAATAATTCCGGGAAATTAAATATCGGATCCGAATAATATTTTACCGAACCGAACGGAATAAAAACCAGACCGAACGAAACGTCGCAAAATATATTAATAGATATAACGATTAATATAAATATTCTCGTCACAAAATAAATATCGATCGTTAACTCAAAAATATTAATATAATATAATATTAATTAAAAACAGGCGTTATACATCCTATTGTCTGCTTGCTGGGTTTTACTTCTTTCTTGCAGGTGCTTTTGATTATAATGTGTACGAACGCGCATTCTAATCCTTGTTTGCGTACAAACGCGCATCCTATTGTCTTCTTGTTGTGTTTTACTCCTTTCTTGCAGGTGTATGCGTATCAATTATGTACGAATGCACAATCTGAAACTTGTTTTGCGTATGAACGCGATACTTTGTATGGATCATTATATTTTGCGGGTTTATTGTTTCGGATGCGTACGAATGCGCACTCCGCATATGCTTTGATTCCTCTATGCATTTCTCACCGGTTTACTCTTATTGCTTGGCTGCAGTACTTGAAGTTTTCCAGAGTTTTTTTAGCTCGTAGTGCTCTACATATTTGTTATCCGTTTGGTATTATCTATACCTTGTTTATCACATTCTTTTACAGCTTTCCTAGATATCATGAGAAGTAGGGCTTTACCGCTTTCTTTACCATGATTAGGATAGGAGCGTTGGGCTCAAAGTCGCTGTCTAAAGACCTGTAGCTAGGCATTATGAAAATTGTGTGCTAATTGTGTTTAGTTTGTATAAAATCCTCTTCCGTGCACAGGGAGGTTATTCTCAGTAAGTGTTTACATTTGTGCTTGCAATATTCAGAGTGTTTAGGCAACCCATAGTGGCACCACCAAGCAAAGTCTCGCGTTGATACTTATTGATATATATGATGATGATATGATGGGCACGCAAAAATGGTCCACAATCGACCCCGCACAGTTCTAGTCCGTGTCAACTCAGCACACTCGAATCATGTTGCTTCCTTTATCGAGTCAAATAATAAAAATGGGAAGAGTTCCCTATTCCGACTCTCCATGCTTTCTTGGTTTTTGCATTTACTGTTGAACTCGCATCATTTGCTCTTCACACTTGACAATTCATGTCATACAGTGATACCCTTCACGGGAATCAGATGCGTTGGCTCCTGTTTGACTCTGGTATATTCGTTACTGAAGTTGGCTATGAGATTTCCTCATTTTTCTGCGTTTCTATGACATTTGTTTGTGCATTGTATTGCTTGTGTGCTTCTGTCGAAGCACTTGATTGCTTAATACCTTTGCATCCCTTGGTTTTACAACCAAGACAAATATAAGATAGCTTTCCCTTAGGACCGCTTGGATAGGATAGCTCTCGAACCTAGACATTAAGATATACATCCTTTACATGTCAACATAGATAGAAATTCCATTTCATCCTCAACCTTAGGTCCAATCTTTGCATGACAACATTAGGGCTAGTACTAGTTAGTATCCCTTTTGTTTTGCTTGTTTCTTTTGCATCCCTGTATGTAATAAAAATTAAAACTTGCTTTCTTTTTCTTTTGAAAACTAAAACATCTAATAATGGTTCAAACTCCTTTCTTAAAGGTAAGAGCAACCAACCAATGCAAACTCTTTTTCGCCTACAGGCATTTTCTTTTGTGTTTAAAACCTTTTTCATAAGTAAAAAACACAAAACCTACTAAAACAAGTTAGCCGAACTACGACACTCTGACTTTTTCATTGCACGAGGGAATACGTAGGCATCTTGTCACGGGGCTCGATCGAGCAAAACTTTGTAAATACTTCATTCTTTTCCCTGTGGTTTCTTTATTTTCTCTTTATTTCTCATGCATTGTAGAGATTAGGTGATAGATAGATATAACACACCCATTTGCTAGAAAATAGAAGTGGATACCGTAGAGTACTACAGACGTGTGGGGTGCTAATCCCTTCCCCTCGCGTAATAGACCCCCTCACCCAGATCTTTCAGTTGTAAGACCGTGATTTTTCCTTCTTAAGTTTACTCGATGTTTTCCTTTCTCCTTCGCGAGATAAAAAACGCTTGATGGCGACTCCATTGATATATCTTATAAGTCGATGTTCAGCCGGGTAGTTTCAGTTGGAGAATCTGCCGGGGACATTTGACCTATTGCTGGTCTATCTAGGAGTCGATCCTAGCTTTTATTTGCTTGTCTATTGGGTGTTTATATATTTACTCGCTTTATCGCACCATCCTTTGTATATTTGCATTACATCCTATGTGACATTTTACTGCTTTCAAACATTGGCTGGCTGTTGTGCTGTGATCTTTTTCTGGATTAGGTGAATGTTACAAGAGGTAAAAGACCCCATACCCTGACCAGAGAGACATATAGGACCTCATAGGACTAAAGTGGAACATGACAGCTACAAATGTAGATCTAGTAGTGCGGTCATGTTGTCCATGCTCAGGGGAGGTTTCAAATAGGATGTTATCGTCATCACGTAGGTGTTACGATGGTAGTATTCCTGGGAGGACCTGATCCTGGAGTTACCTTGACCATACCCATACCTTAGTCTGTGAGTGGGGCATGATCATCATGATTATTACAAGTACCGATGGTGACTGTTGGTGACTTGGTATTTTTTGTTGGTGACTATGGTTCTATTCGGTGGAATTTTCTAGCCGTTATTCTGTCAGTGATCTCTTTTTTCTCCAACCAGATCAGAAATAGCACAGTAGTTTGAACAATGTCATGGAAGTCGTAAACCCATGATCAATGCATAATGTACCTGCATCATAGCATGTTTATTTTCCAAAATAAATGTCATAAAATACATATGTATATATATCTAACATGCATATTCATTCATTTCATGAATTTATAACAGGTACTTGAAACTTGGGGATTTCTCTTATTCAGACCTGGTATTTTCTCTCTAGAGTTGCGAATCTTTACTCTCCACCACTCTGTGATCAGAATTATGTGATGGAACAACTTCGTGGGGAATTGGATGAAATGAAAGAACAAATGGGATTTCTTATTCTAGACATGCAAGACTTGGTCATTGGACAAAAGCTCCTGAAGGAAGAGAACCATCAGTTGAAGACTCAACCAAGTTTGGTTATGGAAGTCTTAAGGACCGTGTTGTGGAAAGGAAATGATCGTGTATCTGCTACACCAATGGGAGTCACCATTCCTACTTATACTTTGGGTAATTCGTCGAGTCTTGAAGCAGGGTATGCATCTCCTCTGCCACTCTGTTTTCTGGGGTCATCCCGTCCACAACAATTTTTGTTGCTCAGAAAGATCCAAAGGGTAAAGCTCATCAATCAGGGTCGTTACAACCTGAAAGGAAATTTGATTTCATTCTAATGATATATGCTCAGTTGGTTCCTCAATTGCTTAAGTTTCAGTTGGTTGAACTTCAAACTCTTGCCAATCATGAAGAGTTTCCTTTTGTGTACAATGTGATGGCCGAGTGTGATTTCCATTCTGGGCCACCCTACCATGATACAGAGGAATGTGTGGCGTTGAAACAGAGGTTCAGGATTTACTTGACAAAGGGATAATTCTGTTTACTCCCACCACATTGAGCATACAAGTCAATCTTACTCCAGCTACTGATATGACCATTATGCCCGCTGTTGCACCTCAAAGGCAAACTTATGCTCTCAAGAAGGGTAATCAACAACGGTCAAAGGCTCCAATGAAGTTCGAACCTCTACCAATGTCCTTCTAATGAAGTGTTTTTCCGTTTGCGATAGATGAAGTTGATAGAATTGCGTATTTTAAAAACTGATCCTAATAAGATGCCGAAAAGTTTCGATGCCAATACTTGGTGTGCTTTCCATTCTAACGGGTAGTGGCATACCCTCGAGAATTGTATGGCTTTCCAGAATGTAGTGAAAGACTTGCTTGATGCAAAAGTTATTAGCTTCACACCGGATGATCATATTCGGGTCCTCCGCTAACTCAGTGAATGTCAAGACTACAAAGTGCATCGCTAGAAGCAACAAGTCCGTACAGAGTCAAGTCCCCTTAACATGGCGATTTCAATTTTCATTTGCATTCTCATTTGTAATCTTTCTTATTCGTTCAGTAATTTCTTGTATGCAAAACTCTTTCATCTTTTGAATGTTAATTGTAATGCATTGAATATGTTTGTCTTGAATTAATCTATTCGTATTCACTCTTAATTGTCTTTACATGCTTTTGATACTCAACTCTTGATTAATAAAGAAAAACCTCTGTAGGGAGGATGACGAACAATATACCAAGCATCTCAAATGATATTGATTTTGAATAAAAACCCCGTTGATGATGTACAAGCCTTGTTTCAAATCCCCAAGCATCGGAGATTTAAGGGAGTTAGATCCTCGTCAACCCCTTTGAGACTTGAACTAGAAGTTTCTTTTCTGTTCGAAGAAAACCTCATTTTTAACCCGGGGCAGGGTAGTGTTAAGTTAATCTGATCGAGAATTCAAAACTCATCAAAAGTGTGCATCATGATACAACAATGGCTATCCTCCAAAAGGTTGAGAAACTGTAGCAGTCAAGCTTCGTCTATCAACAATGTGCATCAAAGGAAGACAATATCCCAATGGGTATTCCTGATCTGCAAAGGACTTAGACAGTCACAATCACTGCTAGAAAATCAAAGATAACGTGGAGATCAATGACTTGTTTAGTGAAATTGAAAAAAAAAGTGAAAAAAAGTAACAAAAAGCCCGCTAAGTCGAACTTGGTAATAAGTCGCTTAGGGAAAAAAAGAAAGGGCAAATGTTTGGAAAGCACAATGGAAAGCCAGAAAGGAAGGGATAATCAAATAAGATCCTCAATGAAGAACAAAGTCGTGTGGTCAGACACCAAAGCAAAAGCGAGTGACTGTCATGTCCAAGAAACCTCGCCCTCCATGAAAATTAAAGCTGTGTAACTGAGAAACTGCATTGGTTCCTCAACCATCAAAAACTCTTATGAGAAGTGATTGGTCATATCGAGTTATTTGGACTTAGGATTGGAGGACATCATGAAGGGGGTGGACACCAAATATTTTGAGCCTAAAAATCATTTTTCTTAAAACCGTGAACCAGGTCACGTTACAACCCTTAAAAGTCCTAATTGAAGCAGGGTTAATTTTAAACCTAAACCGTAACGAGAGCATGATATCCTTACTCCTAGGAGGCTTGATAAGATTTTGAGTTGGTATCACTCCATCTTTTTACTTTCTTTGAACAAAAATCGATGTTTTGATAAGCTTTTATTTCAAGACAAGCATACGATTTGCACTAGAATTATCATTCTTAGGATAAAACATTCTTTGCATATGAACAGGTGCTTAAACATCAAGGAAGCTTTCATAATGAGCATCAGATGAACATCTTGATTGTCCTGAGGGGAGAATTACTCTAAGACTCTGTTGAATAGCCTTTTGAAAAATCATCTTAATTTGGGGCATGCCGTCTAGTGACTTTGTTGAGTAAAAGATGATCTGAAACAAATTATGTGGGAGTTTTGATTGCCCAAAAATCTCTGTCGAGTAGTGGTATTACTTCCCGTTGGTTTGAAGGGACCAATCACTTCAAGTATCTGTTTGAGAACGAAGCACTCCAAGCTGAGAAAGATGGTTGTGTGCTAACCTACTGATAGGGTGTAGGTCAATTACATTGAGAAGATGTTGTCATCCAAAGACTTTGTTGATTTCTCATTCCCCTGTGAATAGGTGGTAATGATTTGTTTGCCGAGACTCCATCGAGCAGAGGCAGTTAATTCAATGATAATGCTTTGTTGAGCAAAAAGATGAAGTATCAAAATCTGATTGCCCTGAAGGGAAGAAGAATGTGAATACTCTATTTAGTGAGAGCTAAGCCAGTCTGGGGCAATCAAGTTGAGAAGAATATTTAGTTTAGCCGATTTAAGGCAACTACATCGATCAATCTCAAAATTGCGCCAATTCGGGGCATTCAACTCAGGATTATATCCGTCAAAGTTCATTCGAACTGGGGAAGTTGTGTAACACCCTGACTTCCCCATGGCATATTTATATAAAAAATCAGAGTGAATTTAAATTTTCAAACATCATAAATCAGGATGTCTCATGCTTCAAAATCACAATAGCTCATTCAATTAGATAGATAACACATGATTAAGATGAATGTAATATAGTATGAATTAAAAACTTTATTGAAATAGCGGAAATATTTCAAATCCAACAAAACAACTTCAAATAATCATTCCGGAGTTTAAATTTATCCTATTGGAATCAACAACAGAAAACCAAAACCAAATTAAAACAAATCATTCAAACGTTTATCCCCGACCTGAGTGTTACGTATCAGAGCATAACGTCGACTCAAACTAAAAAAAAGAGCAACCTCTTCGAATTCTGCTACTCGAGCTACTCCTGAGTATCTGCATGTTACCCATGTAAAGGAGAAGGGGTGAAATATACGAAATTATAATGCATAATTATAAGTGATCAAACATCTAATCACCACTACACAATTTTCATAAGTTATACAATATAAAAATTCACAACCAACATCATCAACAATTATGGAATGCAACTCAACAAAGACACCATGCATGCGGTACTGAGATTTCCATCGAGTCCACTCCATCTAGGATTGGGGTCACCGTTTTCGTGAAAAATTTGTTCACCTAACTACTAATCCATTATTTCATACCCCAAAATTTACCCTCCCACTTCTCAAGGCAATTCACAACTCCATACTTAAGGATTTCACAAGGGTTGACCAGACAAACCCTCTCCTAAGCAATCAATCCAAACTAGGGTTTTGCTCCTCTTAAGCCAAAATGGATTTCCAATACTTCAAGTGGTCATCATACCTCATCATATGTTTCAAGGGATCACCATGTCAAGTTTCAAGCCTTACAAGTCAAATTTGCTCATCCAATTGCTCAGATGATTGAAAATCAACTATATAGGACATAAAGTCAACTGTGGTCAACATACAGTCAAACTTCATAATTTTTGGTCAACATAAATATTTTGAAGTAATATTCATCATTTGATTAAGGGTTGATCATGATTCCTCAAGAAAAGTTAAGATTTGATCAAAAGTCAAAGTTTCTAAATTAGGGTTTTTCAAACAAAAGTCAACAGAACTTTGACCAAACATAACTTTCACATACTTTATCAGAAATTTTTCCACCAAAGCTCATTTTGAAGGGAATTCAATTCTATACAACTTCATGTCTCACAAGCTTTGGCCAAAAATGCTTCATTTGGAAGTATGGATCAAAACATTATAGGTCCTTTTAAAAGTCAACAAAAAGTCATCTTTTTACAAAAAAGTGTACATGAACATGGAAACTTCAATGAAGATGAAACCAAAAGGAGTGTTTATAGGACATCTTGAGATTTCTAAAAAGTCCAAGAACACCCAAAAATGTTGAAAATTGAGCAAGATACAAATTGTACAAGTTGAGCATTTTTGAGGAGGTGCATGGAGAGAAATACTTGAGAAAATCAATTTTTTTTTCTAAATGGGCCTAACTTTTCTTGATTCAAACTTGTTTCTCATCTGAATTTTTATTTTTATTTTATTTATTTTGGATTTGTATTCATTTAAAACCAATTTAATTAAAATAAAAGATATAAAATTAAAACATTAAGTGCAAGGTTGATTTACTCTCATTCTTGAGGTCCAAGCAAACCATACAAGCTGTCAATTTCGAAATTATGGAGATTGGCAAGAGAATTGATTGAAATTGATCCAAAAAAGGTAATATTTGGTTTTATTCCAAATCAAATATTTTCTCATTGATTGACATATAATTCCTTCATAATTCTTAACCTAAATCCTTCCTCTATATATTCAGAAGGTTTCTAAACCCTGAAGGACAAATTTTTGCAGCCAAGAACCATAACCTAAACCTCAAAAAACAGTGGCATTCAAATTACCTAGCAGTCAAGGTTTTGCATCGTTTCAGGCCATTCCAAGCATTCCAATCAATTCCTTGGTGTTTTCTGAAGCTAACCGGGCCATCACCATCGATCAAGACATCCTGAAACTCAAAAACAAGAACACATTTTGCACTTGTATTTTTTGTTTCAGTTTTGATAATATATGCATATTTAACATGTTTTGATTGTTTGTTCATGCTTAGAATGATGTTTGAAAGCTATCTGGGTGGTCCGATTTGAGTTTAGATGCAGGGATCGAGCTACACCGTTGTTAGGGTTTCACGAGCTTGAATTAGGGATTTCTAGAATAGGTGAAATTGGACCATACGAGTGGTACCAGTGAACTCAGGGGACAATTTGCAATTGAACCATGCCTTCCATATAAATTTACATTGTGTATTGTGAATTTTTTAAACTTGCAGGTGTTGTAGTGACGGACAAAGCCGTCACTATAGGCTTTAGCAACGAAAGCGTCCGTAGGTAAAAAGCATGGGAAATTCAAATGGGGAAGATGATGTTCTTGGCGCGTGTTTTCATATTCAGAAATTTATTTCGCTTATAACCTTTTTGTTCCATGCTACTAACTTTCATACCCCAATTTTTGACCTAAGATACCACCTTACATTATCCACATATGCATCACTACATCACTAACAGTTTCAAAACAGAATAGATCGTGCGTGGCTTCTAGAAGTCAAAGTTAGGGTTTCATCAAAATTTCATCTGTTCAAGATATGATCAATTAGGGTTTGAGTTTCCACTCACCTCAAATGATCTATCTTAATCAATCATCAACATTTGATCTTCAGATTCCCAACTTTTTCTCATGATCTACCTTGAATCGACCAATTAGGGTTTTGATCGAAGATAGTGAATTATTGACTTTCTGCTCAATGGATGACCTATTTACTTGAAGATTGATCTTAACATCTTCAATACAACATATTTACCTAATTTCTTGATTCAAAAAATTACAAAATCCATGTTTCTTCATCAGACAAATTCTGAATCATCTGATGAAAATTCATCTGCTCAAAAAAGTCAAAGTTTGACTTTTGGTCAACTTTTTCAAGACTAAACTTTTTCAATCATAAAAACATTTCAAATAATCCATCATGATCATAAAAAAATCAAGAAATGTGAAAAAGTCAACAAAAAGTCAAGATTTGAAAGTTTTCTAACACTTAGAAAATTTTTCAAGTGTTAAGAAACATGGTTTTTCCTTACTTTCTAGGCCATTTTTCACCTAGATCCATTTGGATTCAGAAAAAACTCAAAACATGAAAGTTGTAGCCCTTGTTACAAGCTTTCCAAAAAGTCCAAGAACTTGCAAAAACACTTTGTCTATCTATGCTTTTGATTTTGAAACATAGAGCTCCAAAACCATGGAATTCCAAGTTCATGCTTCAAAATTATAAGTCATTTTTCATAATTCTCTCTTCTAGAAGCTTTGTCATCAGCTAGAGGTAGATTATAAATGATAAATATCAGTTTTGAATGATTGAGAAGAGGATTGAATCAAAGAGAAATTTCCAACCATGGTTAGAAAAGTAACTTTTGCATTAAATGCAAAAGATTCCTTCTTACCTCTTAAGCAAGTTGTAAGTTTCTCTCAATGATAGCCATGCCTTGTCATTCAGATTTCTTGGCCTATAAATAGAGGTCATTTCTTCCTTTTCAAATCACTCCAAAGCTATCATAATCAAGCTTTCATTCTTTCTTTCTTAAGTTCCAAGTTTCTAAGTTCAAAGAGGGAAAATTTTGCAATCTTCTAACCTTGCAAAATCTGAGCAAACTTAAGTTTCTAACATGTTCTAATCATCATTTAGAAGTAGTTTAAAACTTAAAACCATCAAGAAACAAGCCAAAAAACAGTTTTCTACACAAAACTCCATTTGTGCAAGCTTTGAGCCAAAACTGCCAAACTAGAAAACTACTCGTGCTAGCCTTGATTTCTCACTTCAAACACATCCTATACAACATATAGAGACTGTCCATACACTTAAACAAGTTCTGGAACAACTCCATCACCATCTTCAATTTTCAAATTAAGCAATTGCAACTTTACTTGGTCAGAGAGTTCCAGCCACTTTCAGAACAAACTAAGAGTAGGAACACACTCAGGGAGGTTCAAGGAAGCTAAATCAATTGTTACTTTGCACCTGGAAGTTGCCTAGCTCAAACTGATATTTCATACCAAGAGGTGAGTTTTTTCAAACTTTGATTCCTCCATTCATGCATTTTTAGCTTTAAAATTGAAAAGGAAAATGTAGATATTCAATCACTAAAGCTATATGGGTCTTTAATTTGAACTAAAATCAACTGAGTTTAAAGAATTAATCACTTTTTCAGTTAGGGTTTAAATTGGGATTAACAAAATTCGTGTTCATCTTTGATCATTAATTTAAACAAGATACATGTTCAAAATCATGATGAAAATCTAGACAAAATGGTATTTTGAACTTTTAAAATTGATCAAGAAATGAAGAAATTCAAATTTGGAGCCATGGCTGTCGCTACTTATGAAGAAGATGAAGTTAATTTCAATTTTGGACTTAAAATATATATTTGTAGTTTAAGTTAAAAATGGATGTATAGCCACCCTGGTAAAGCCAGCACGCCTTAACACTTTCCTTCGCCTCAAGGTCCAGGGTTCGAATCCCCTTGGAACCTTTTTTTTATTAATAAAAGGCTTAGCAAGTTTCTGAAGCTTGCTACTTCAGAAGCACTTCTGAGGTTCAACCCTCCAGAAGTACTTCTAAAGCTTCTATGCCTAGAGGCTCTCAATTTACACTCTATCCAGAAATACTTCTAGTACTTCTATCTCTAGAAGCTTCAAGCTTCTAATGCTTCTACCCATAGAAGCAAGCTTTCCAACATGTTTCTAACTCCTCTAGAAGCAATGCGCTCCTTCTCATGCCCAGAAGCTGCAGCCAGAAGCAGCCATAAGCCTTCTCACGCCCCAAAAGTTTCTAGCCAAAGCGCTCCAGAAGCTTTTTCTCACACCCCAGAAGCCAGCTAGTTTCTGATCCTCCAGAAGCAAGCAACTTCTGAACCTTTCAGAAGTCCAACTTCTGGACTTTTTTCCAAACTTCCATTTTTTCAAAACTTTTCCAAAACAACTTCTGAACCCTTCAGAAATCCAATTTCTGGACATTTTCAAAACTTTTTTTTTCTCAAAAATTCCTTCTAAACAAGGTGATTAAATGACAAGTCAAACAAATGGCTCAATGGAAAATCTTCATTTTCTAAGACAAATGTCCAAGGTTCAAACCTCCTTAGGACTAAAAAACTCTTTTTTCTCAAGTTTCTAGCAAACTTAAAACATTTTCAAAAACTAATCAAAACTTCTCATTTTGAGATGATGTTTTGTACATTTGTCATTTAATATGCCTATTTTATGATTATGTCAAAAAAATCCAAAAAAATATTTTCTTTTTGATTATATTTTTATTAAGTTAAAAATGAGGCATTTTAAGTATTTCTTAATACTTTTCAAAAATGTTTTCTTTCCAATTTCAAACTCAAATCTTTTCAAAACTTCTTGTGAATATATTTCACTTTTCAAAATCATTTTCAAAAACCTTTTCAAAACATTTCAACAAACTTACACACCTTTTTCCATGATCGACTCGATTTGAAGATAAAACCGAACCAGTTTTTTCCTCGAATTTCTTAATTGATCATGGGCCTCCCTCACGATGTAAGTCCCAATCCTTTTTATGTACATATTAAATTTCCTTGCACATATTCAATCATATTTATAAATATCCAAGCATAAACAAAATTCTTTCGTTTGTTTTCATTCGCTTGTTTATACACCAAATCCATTGGTATTAAGAGAAGCATTATTTTCGGTGAAACTACTCTTAAAACCAATGATCCTCCCTCACAGTGTAAGTCCCAACCCTCCTATGTACATATTCATTTCCTTGTACATAAACACCCCTTCGTGTACATATTTATTTCCTTATACACATCTAAAACCTTATAAATATTCAAGTTACACTGGCTTTAAACGCTTGTTTTATACACTTGTATATATTTCCTTCATAAACTCCTGTGAATACACATCACACACTTGTTTATATAACTATTTAGTTATAACATAACATCTAGTCTAACAACTAGGTCCCCTTTAGCCTCCTCTTAGGCTTCGTATATGATAACTCATTCACACTGAGTTAGCCTCCTCTTAGGCTTCATATAAGAAAACTCATTTACTGAGTTTAGCCTCCTCTTAGGCTTCATATAAGACAACACTCCCCTGTTGAGTTAGCCTCCTCTTGGTCTTCATTCAAAAGAACTCCTCTTTGAGTTTAGCCTTCTCTTGGGCATCAAACAAGAAAGAGACCTGGAAATCTGTTAACAGCCTCCTATTGGGCTTCCAATACAAAGAATCACCCGAGCTAGGATAGAACCCTGAGAGTATGATTTCCCGGTGAAATCACTCTTGAAATCCTAAGAGGATGGTTTCCCGGTGAAACCACTCTTAAAGCCAAAGCCAACCATACCCTATAGCTTCCTCTTGAGTTTCATACAAGGACCCTCGATGACCCTCAGAATGCCTTCTCTTGGGCTAACAATACAAGGACCCTCGATGACCCTCGGAATGCCTCCTCTTGGGCTTACAATACAAGGGCCCACGGGCTTCTTAAAAGCATCCCCCTAATCCAATCAATTTCTCCTAAAGATATTTAGACATTTATTATCTCTATGGAAGAAGTATCTCATCTATCACATCACATATAATCAAACTCTTTTTAAATCAAACACTTTTCAAACAAAAACATCTTTTAATCTGTAAGTGGTAACGCTTGTACACTCAAGCAAAACACCCAATGCTTACAATTAAATATTCAATCATCTTTCAAACATCTTCCTTAACTCGTAAGTGGTAACTCTTGTACACTCAAGCAAAACACCTATAACTTACGATGAAAGATTCAATCAATCAACCCTTCAAAATGTATGTGATGAAATAGATTAGATACATTTTTCATTAATATGACATTTGTCTTTGTCTCTTAATAACATCTCGTTGCTTCCACTAGCATAAGTGGGAACTACGATTGCTCTGACTTTCTCAACCTCCTTTTGAGAATACGTGAGGCACAAGGTCTCATCCTTGGCGAGCAAACTTCTTTCTCCTCAAACCAAACAAAACTATAGCTCCCTTTAGATCCGAGCTACAGATGCTCTGATTCCCATTAAGGGATATGTATGCAGAGGATCCCAATGATCTTTGCAAGCACAATAATAACAAAACCTAGGATCCCATATAATCTACCTTTCTTAAAATCCAAAGGAGAAAGTTTCCCAACAATAGAAATAACAATTTAAAACACACAAACATATCAAACTATTCATATATAAAGCTATAGATAACTATATATATTTAGGGTGCCACATCTACTCCTTTATATAACAAACCCCCTTACCCGAAATCTCCCCAATGCGTTGCGTCTAGTTCGCGCTAGTCGTAATGCATATCATATCAATTAAGGGTATTGCAGCTTTCCCCTTTTTCACAATCATTTTTCTTGTGTTGGAAATAATAAAGCTTGATTCTCGCGGTATCTTTATAAACAAATCAAAAGAGTAAATCGTTTCGAGCCAGAGAATCCGAATTCCGATTCGATTCCCTCGCGCGTCACTTTTTAACGCGAACAGAAAAAATGGCGACTCTGCTGGGGAGTACGCTAAACTTTTATTTTCAAAAAAAACTGTGACTCTGCTCAAGAGCACCAAGCTTTTTTGTTTTCAAAAAGAAAAAAAGGGGGTTAAGCTTTCATATGTGCATATGTTTGTTTTTCTTTATTGTGTGTTTCGCGATTTCATCTGATGGAAAGAAATCCTAACCCGGATTTAAGAAACATTTTAAGATCTAGGTGGGGGTATAGTCCTATTAACTTGTGGGAAGTTTCATTACTTACTAAGTTCATTTGAGATCCCTCTCTCAGTGGAGGTTGTCTTGGGAGTATTTGTGTTTAGCAAGTATTTGCGAAGATATTTTGCTTTCGAGAGAACTAACGAAGCTGAGTGGCTATAGAACACATAACCCGTCCTGGCCATTTAGGATGTAGTGCAGAAGCTATTCAGGTGTAAGCTTAGAATAGTTGTCATGCGAGACTACGACCAGGCGAGTTTTTCTTAAAAAATATTATTGGACTTCGAGTATTCAACAAATCCGATAATATTTGAAAGAGAAGCGTTGAACTTGTATAATCAGTAGAACCTGTTTCACAGATGAATAAGCCCTTAGAACTTACCCACGTTTGGTTCTTATCGTTGGCCTCATGCTCGTGACTTCAAACGCTTGAACGTGTGTATAACCACTAACCATGTTTGTATCTTTGTGGCATTCATGCATTCATTCAAAACTTCATTTCTCTTCCATTTCCAAAGAATTTAGAGATTTTTCTTTGTAAATATTTTAGGTTAGAGTGATGGACGTCAGAGGAAGAGTTACCAAGAAATACAGTTTTAGAATTCCTGATGTAGAAAAGTTAAAAGAGTTAGCATCCTTGGTAGAAGATCCCTCAAATTTCAGAAAACGCTATGGAACTCTTTTAACTGTCCTGAACACTAACGTTGATGAAGGACTTCTCAACTTTCGTTCAGTTTTATGATCCATTCTATCGTCGTTTCAGTTTCCCTGATTATCAGTTGATGCATACTTTGGAAGAGTACGCATACATCCTAGGTATCTCAGTATCAGATAAGGTGCCTTTCAATGGTTTGGAAGCCATTCCTAAGTCACCAGTCATTGCAACAATGACTCACTTAAGGAAATCTGAGATAGACAAAAACCTAACTACCAAAGGAAAACTCTTAGGAGTAACTTCAAAGTTCCTAATGGAGAAGGCTCTTAAATTCTCTGAAGCCGGTAACATGGTAGCCTTTGAAGCTGTTTTAGCTTTGCTCATCTATGGATTGGTGTTGTTTCCCAACGTCCCAAGTTTCGTTGATATCAATTGCATAAGGATCTTTCTGATTGGAAATCCCGTTCCCACTTTGCTTGGTGACATGTATTTCTCCATTCATCATAGGAATCGTCAAGGAGATGGAACTATTATGTGTTGTGTACCTCTATTATTCAAATGGATTATCTCACACTTGCCTAAATCTCCTATCTTCCCCGAAAACAAAAACGGTTGGCATTGGTCTCGAAGACTCATGTCTCTTACAAACAACGATATCCATTGGTATACCTTGGCAAACAATGAGATGGAAATCATTGAAAGCTGTGGAGAGTTTGCCAACGTACCTCTCATTGGTACGAAATGAGGAATCAACTACAACCCATTCTTGGCAAGACGTCAACTCGGGTATGAAAATTCTAGTAAACCCCTTGGTTTTACAGTAGAAAGCTATTTTTTATCATGAGGGGGAAGATTCCCAAGGTTTGAAATCCAGAATGATAAGAGCTTGGCATCACATTCGAAGGAAAGAAAAAGGTAATGCAAAAAATTGTGTAGCCATGGAAATCTACACTTCTTGGGTAAAGAAAAGAGCGAAGGAATTCCGAATGCCTTATGCTTATGAAGAACCCATGTTCTTAGCGATAGCTAAATCGACCACCTTTCCCGTTGAAACTATGGGAGAATACCAAGAAGCTTTGGCCAAGATGAGGTTAGAGAAAGAAGCTTTGGAAGACAAGTTTCTTAAGACCGACTTTGAAAATGAGAAGCTTAAGAAGCAGGTCAAAGATCATGAGAAAACTCTTTACTTCCAAGATGAATGGCTCATAGAGAAAGATGAGAAGATTCATCGGAAAGATAACGCGATCAAAAGATACATCAAAGAAAGAAAAAGAAAGCTTGAAGAAATGACAACCAGCAATCCTGCTCCTGATGATTGGAAGAAAGTCATCAACAAGCTGAAAGCCGAGAAAGCTGAACTGAAAGCTTACTTTCGGAAAGAAATCCTGAAGATGAAGCTGCATCAAGCATTTGGTCTTCATCAGACGAAGACGCTTAATTAGTTTAGCTCTAGCTTTATCATTTATTTTATCATTGTAAGAGCTATGCTCCAAAAAAATTGTTGTAATCTTCTTTCAATAATTAATAAAATAAGTGTTTTTCATCCAAATATTTACTAGAAATTTCTCTTTTAGCGTAAATTCTTTGGAAATTCTTTTCTCTTTGCATTCATAATCATGCATCATACTTTGCATTTCGAGTTTGTTATTTTGAGTCTTATCTTTTGGAATTTTTTCCAGAGAGAAAGATCGTCAAGCTGTCGCGTCTTAGAGTTTCTCGACTACGTTCACAGTCAACTCGCAGATACAATACTCGTGCAAATAGGAGAAAAGCAATGGAAGATTTTGAACAAGAAAATGTTGAGCTTCGTGGCACAGTGACAACACTTCAGGAAGAGGTGGAGAGACTCACTTCTTTGGTAAGTTCGTTGACAACTACACAAAATCAGCAAACAACATTGAACAGTCAAAATCAAGCGGCGATTTCAGAGATCACTACTACTCCAGTTTCAGCTGTTGTAGTCAGTAATCCTCTCTTCAGTATGCCAGAAGGTTATCCATGGGGCATGCCTTTCAATTTCGGCATTGGATTTTGTCAACCCACTTCTGAAGTACAGGAAACCACGATTGAGGTTCCTACTTTACAAAACTCAGCATTTACTCCGCAGCATGAAGTATTTTTTCCGCAAGTCACTATGAAGGTTTCTCAACCGATCATGACAAACTCAGCTTCTATAGTTCACGCTACTATGGACGAAGAAGTCTATCATAACCCAAGCGACAACACGAATCCTTGTGGCCAAATGGAAAATTTCCAGGAACAATTCCATAAGATGCAGCTTGAGATCAAAACAATCCGTGGAAAGGAATTGTTTGGGAAGAATGCCCACGATCTATGCCTAGTTCCTCGCGTAAGGATACCTGCTAAATTCAAAGTCCCCGATTTAGAAAAATATAGAGGAAATTCCTGCCCGTAGAGTCATCTTACAATGTACGCTAGGAAGATGTCTACATATAATGACAATCACCAATTGCTCATTCACTATTTCCAAGACAGTCTCACCGGTGCCGCACTAAAGTGGTACATGGGACTAGATAGTGCAAATATCCAGACATTCAATGACCTAGGTGAAGCCTTTGTCCAACAGAACAAATTCAATTTGGACATGGCTCCAGATTGAGATCAACTCCGCTCTATGTCTCAAAAGGAAAAGAGACGTTCAAAGAATACGCCAAACGTTGGAGGGAAATCGCTGCCCAAGTTAATCCACCGTTAGAAGAAAAAGAATTGACCAAGGTTTTTCTGAATACTCTTGGCCCATTCTACTACGAACGCATGATCGTCAGCGCTCCCGGAGATTTCACCGAAATGCTAAGCATAGGGATGCGACTAGAAGAAGGAGTCCGAACAGGACGCCTAACCAAAGAAATGGGGTCTTCAAGCGGAACCAAGAGAGTCGGAACTGGTTTCCCGAAGAGGAAAGAACATGACGTAGGAATGATATCCCAAGGGAAACCAAGGAAAAATGTCAGTCACCGACAACAGGTAGCCACAATAGCACCAGTTGTTAATACAAATTCAAACATGGGAATTACCCTGCAATTTCAGCAAAATCAACAGCCTCGACAACAGGCTCAACAATTCAACAACAATCAGAACCGTACTCCTCGGATCTCGCAGTTTGATCCAATTCCGATGACTTACACGGAATTATATCCTGCATTGATAGAAAGAAATCTTGTGCAAACAAGGTCACCACCTCCGGTACCAGACAAGTTACCTTGGTGGTACAAAGCGGATATGTCTTGCCCTTTTCATCAAGGGGCACCAGGTCATGATCTCGAACACTGCATAGCACTGAAAACCGAAGTACAAAGATTAGTAAGGGCTAATCTTCCTATATTATGTATCTTCCCCAAAGCCATGTAATAGTCTAGGGTTTACTTTCCGCACTTTACTTTCCGCACTTTACTTTCTGCACATATTTAACTGCTAGTAACTAGGCATGTATGACAAGACTAATTCAATAAACATAGCTAACCCTAATCATAAGATAAATATCTGAATACAACACACTCTTCACACATGCACTCACCTTAGGGTATCCTCTCTCGTTGCCTTACGAATACATGGTCATGTCCCTCGAACGTGGGGATATCTTAGCTAAGACGCTGTAATACGGTGGAAGAACTGACTTGTTTGTTTTGCTTTTTATCGCAAATGTTGCGGATAGCAAGAGTCCCTACCGACTTTTCTTTTATCCAATTAAGGGAAGGCGAAAAGAACAGGAAAAGACCTTCGTTAGATTCTGAGTACGGGAGGCAGTTATGAAAAGGGAAGGTGTTAGCACCCTTTCCATCCGTAGTTATCTACGGGCTCTTAATTTCTTAGCTCACTTTATAAATTGCTTTTTGTGTGTGTGTTTGGAAAGTGTTTTTGAAAAGGCATTTCGCTTTGACTTCGTAATGATTCACGCTGGAATGTATACGAAGTGTTTGGAAATGTTTTGTTTTGGAAAAGGACTTTGTAATGATTCATGCTGGAATGTATACAAAGCGTTTTGAAAAATATTTTGAAAAGTGTGAGGTGTAGAAAATATTTTGATTGAGCAAGCAAAAGAGACTTATTTACCTACTCAGAACGGTCGTTTCCGTGTTATTTTGCTTTCCTTTAGAATAAGGCTATCCATACCATTGGTTGATAGGTAACCTTATTCATTGGATGTAAAGGGACATTCGAAGGGACATCGGGTGGTCGTAGAATGCAACTTGTAGGGATACCTTAGCATATTCGTAGGGACGATCATCACTTTTTTGTAGGCAACAATCGAGGGACGAGATCATATATTCATAGGCAACATCGAGGGTCATCGAGGGACTATGATGTTTGATTCGAAGGGACTATGATGATATGTTTGTAAGCGTCTTAGCTAAGATATCCCTACGTTAAAGGGACATGACCATGTATTCGAAAGGCAATGAGAGAGGATACCCTAAGGTGGGTGCATGTGTGAAAAGAGTGTGTTATGTTCAGATATTTTATCTTGATTATTAGTGATCTAGATTGATTGAGTTAATCTTGCCATACATGCCTAATTACTAGCAGTTAATATGTGCGGAAAGTAAATTGCGAAAATGTAAAGTGCGAAAAGTAAAGGTCCTACGCTATTACATAGCTTTTGGGCAGATACATAATAGGTGTGCGGAAAGTAAAGGCAGAAAATAAAATCCTACGCTATTACAAAAATATCCTTACGACCTATACATCGATTTTTAATATTTAAAATGCGAAATAAAAGAAATAAATTGCAAGAAAATGTCTAATGATAAGAGAGAGTGCCTAAACCCTAATTGCAAAGGAAAAATATTTTTTGATATTTTTTTGGATTGATTTTAATGCATAAAAATCTAGTTTTAAGTTAATTATTAGTTAATTATGAAAAAATAATTTAAATTATGAGAAAAAATAAATTATTTTTATGTCAAAAATTAATTAAATGTTTAATTAACCTAAATCTGAAACCAAATTATTTTTGTGATTTTTGAAAATAGTTTAAATTAATTTTGCAAGGAAAACTAATTAAAAGGAAATTAAAAGAAATAAAAAAAATGATTTTTGGTCAGAACTTCTGACTAAGTTCGTCTCAGAACTTCTGATGGAAGTCCCTTCTAGAACTTCTGGAAACATGTTTTCCAGAACTTCTGAAGGCAGCACGGAAGTTCCTTCCAGAGCTTCTGGAAACCTGTTTTCCAGAACTTCTAGTGTCTGGCACGGAAGTTCCTTCCTTCTAGAACCTGTGCGGAAGTTCCTTCCAGAACTTCTGGAAACCTATTTTCCAGAACTTCTGGAGGCTTGGACGGAAGTTCCCTCTAGAGCGAAACCGCTTTCCGAATTTTGGAGGTTGTGTACACATAGATCAAAAGTATGTTAGAAAAAACAAGGGACATAAAGGGTAGGCGCTGGGGATTGAACCCCAGAACCTTTGGCTATCTATGCGCGCTGGCAACGCCAACTGAGCCAGAAGGCTTAGTTGTTCTGGAAACACAAGCATCAGATCAGAAGTGTTGACATGTTTTATTTTTTTTGAGTTTTTTAAACAATACACGCGTGGGACCCAGATGCTGGAACAAGTGAATGAGAGCATGCCACGCCTAGGGTAAGAAGTTCTCGTCTGAGTCAAGAGAACTCAGAGACGCCGGAGCAGAGCTCCGATCGTCTTCTCCAGATATCTCCAAACCTAGAACCTGCAAAATAGTCAAATTCAAAGCAAGATATCATGGCTACCCCCCATAAATCGACCCTTGTGAACCCAGCGGTGGTGTCGGTTTGGTCTGAAAGTGTCTGAAAACAGAGATACGAAGCTACAACAAGGTTATGCGCTAACAATGGTGTAACGCGATTTGGACGTCAAACCTTGTAAATGATGGCCCAGATCTGCTCTATGACATCTCATGAACATGTTAGAACGATTAGTTTCAATTAAAACACAATAATATTTGAAATTTCTAAAACAAGGAAAAAATGCAAATCGAAGCTTCATGGTATGCACGATTCACGCATGTTTGGCCATGGTTCTTGGCCTGGACTTACTCAAACTTACCCCAGGAGCACAATAGAGTGCTTGAAAGTGACTCAAAGTGGCTGGAAAATAGGATACGAATTTGCCAACTTCTTGGAATTTTTTGAGAGTTTTAGGGTTGCTGTTTGAGGCTAGGGTTTCGTTTTTGAGGCCTGTGGATGTGTTATGTATATATAGAGGAAGAAATTAGGTCAAGAGTTATGTCAAAATATCTTGCTTTGATTGGAAAATATTTGATTGAAGATTCAAATACAATATTTCTAAAAATGTGTCAATCTTCATGCCACTCATGCTTTCCATAAATTTGCCAGCTATTTGGGCTTGCTTGGACCTCAAGAATGAGAGAAAATCAATATTGCACTTAATATTTTGATTTTATATCTTTTATTTTAATTAAATTGATTTTAAATGAATAAAAATCCAAAATAAATAAAAATAAAAGATAAAAACGTGGCCTTGGGCTTGGGGTTCTAATTCGATAAGAAACAAGCTTGAACCAAGAAAAGTTAGGCCCATTTAGAAAAATTGATTTTTCAAGTATTTCTCTTCAGGCACCTCCTCAAAAATACTCAACTTGTACAATTTGTATCTTGTTCAATTTTCAACATTTTTGGGTGTTCTTGGACTTTTTAGAAAGCTCCAGGTGTCCTCTAAACAACCTTTTTGGTTTCATCTTCATTGAAGTTTCCATGATCATGAAAACTACTTTACAAAAAGATGAATTTTTGTTGACTTTTAAAAGGACCTATAATATTTTGATCCATAACTTCCAAATGAAGCATTTATAGCCAAAGCTTGTGAGACATGAAGTTGTAGAGAATTGGATTCCCTTAAAAATGAGCTTTGGTTGAAAATTTTCTGATAAAGCATATGAAAGTTATGATTGGTCAAAGTTCTATTGACTTTTGTCTAAAAAACCCTAATTTAGAAACTTTGACTTTTGATCAGATCTTGACTTTTCTTGAGGAATCATGATCAACCCTTGATCAAATGATGAACATTACTTCAAAATATTGATGTTGACCAAAAATTATGAAGTTTGACTGTATGTTGACCACAATTGACTTTTTGTCTAATATAACTGATTTTCAACCATCTGAGCAATTGGATGAGCAATTTTGACTTGTAAGGCTTTGAAACTTGACATGGTGATCCATTGAAGCATATGATGAGGTATGATGACCACTTGAAGTATTAGAAATCCATCTTGGCTTGAGAATAGCAAAACCCTAGCTTGGATTGATTGCTTAGGAGAAGGTTTGTTTGGTCAACCCTTGTGAAATTCTTGAGTATGGAGTTGTGAATTGTCTTGAGAAGTGGGAGGGAAAATTTTGAATGAGAGAAATATCGGAGATGGGCTTAAAGATGCCATCTAGGGAGGTTGATAATAAGAGAGAGTCATACTAAGCCTTTGTCTTGGCTATTCCTGTGATGAATAGTTGTCAGCATGCAAATAGTTTTCCCGTCTTGTTTCGGGTGTTAATCCATGATCCTTTGTCTGGAAATAATTTGTATGGTCATTCAGATAGTTCTCCCGTCTTGTTTCGGGTATTAATCTTTGACCTTCTATTTGGAAAATAGCTTTTACCTGCTGGGGAAATAAATCTTGACAAGATATGGTTAGTACTATGCAGATTATGATGCATGTGAGCATATGACAATGTTATGAGTAATGTATGAATGTAGAGTTTCAATTCAAATTTATTAGCGGGAATTGTTGGATTTACTATACTGGAAATGGGTTCCGTTGGATGGTTGGGCGAAATCCTTTAGTGGTCTTCAGTCACGTTCTTCGGCCATAGCTCTTCTAATCCGTTGGAGCAAAAGGCGCACACGAGCGTAACATTTTGGTTCCGCTATCGAGTCTACTAAACTTCAGGTACTGCGAGATCTTTGCATTTACCGACTAACAAAGCCTTAGTCTAGACCGTGTAACAACAGGATACGAAATTTGGCAAAATTAATCCCCGGCAACGGCGCTTGATGCGTTGTTTTGCAAGTGTACGAATCGCGTCAGAGTAATACAAAGGGTTGTCGAATCCACAAAGATCAAGTATCAATCTATCATAATCTATTGTCACGGTGTTTATCTAAAGCAGATCAATATTCAGGTTTGTTTGGGAGTGTGTAGAGAAAATAAATATGATTATCAATAAATACAGATAAAAGAGAGGCTCAAATGTAATTTCTAATGATAAGACCATTCCTAACTGCTTATGGATAACATACTTACAGCGCAATATTTTCTACTTTGAAAAGAGTAAATTTAACGGGAATTGCCGCTTTCGCGTGACCAGAACTGAGTTTAATCTTTAATCAATCCCTTTTATTGCCACTTATAAAAAGGCGCGTATTGCGTTAAAGTAGAAAACCTATTTTTAAGAAATATGACTTCTTGACTTAGTTGAAACGTGCTTTTAACTTAGAAAATTTAACTAAAGAGGTTTGTGGCTTTCACTTAAGAACCAGATTTTAAACCCATAAACGCGTCCGAAAATAGTTTTAAAATCAATTTTCTAAGGATTAGAAATCCTCAATCAATCGAACAAAGCGCTTTCGCTCTTCTTTGATCGGTTGAAAGTAACCAAATTTATCTTCAGGATTGGACGACTTTCGATTAAAGTTAAAACAACCCTTAAAGTGTTTATATAGATACAATGTGGAATGTTATCTTAACATCGGTCCTTACATTCTTTCCTTTATAAATTTAGCCAGACATGGAAAATAAATTAAGGATGATAAATTTAGACATGTTAAAAACTTTTAAAAGAAGTTAAGTGTTGCCAAAATAAACAAGCGGGTAAAAAGTGCAAGAAAATAAATAATGTAGTGTAAGGGCAAGAAAATATATAAAGTAAAGCAAGTGCAATGGAAGTAAATAAAGTAGTGCGAGAAAGTAAAGTAAAATAAAGATGAATGCGATAAAGTAAATAAAGTAAATGCGAAATTTTATAAATAAAAACCTGCTCCAAACGGAGACTTTAATTCTGAAAACAACTGAAAGTAAAGTGCGAAAATGTAAATGGCGGCAGGTTTAACTTCTACCAAAGTGCTCCAAACTTCATTACAGACTCAACTATTGGTGCAATAACCCTTCGATGTGAGGAGTTTATCGCTTTACAAGACTGGAAGTATATGATTTAAGTTTGTAACTAAGGTTGATTTAAGAAAACTGAAACTGAAAACTTCTACTTATAGAAAAACAGAAACCGAACTAATTACGGATTTGCCCTCCAACTCCTTTTTAGGCGGGAAAACCTGACCAAGCATGGCGCCCACCACAAGTGCTAATGTAGGAAGAACGTGGCCATGTGGAAGTTGAGGTAGTTTAAGTCCTTGACACATCACGGGTCCTCTATGGCAGCCGCCATTGCGACCGCCACATGTACAAATGGCTTGAAAACTTGATTTTTTGGCTGATTTGCTCCGTTTTTCGGAGGAAGGCTCTAAAATAGTTGGGTATCTGAAAAGGGAAGAAAAAGAAAACATAAAGCAGGAAAATATAATAAAAACTATAATTAATCATGTGACATTCGAGTAAAAAACGTAATGTGTTTCGGTGTTATCATGGGTCTAGAAGTTGCTTACTTCTGTATAGGTAATTAGTTGTTCTCTCTCGCCAATGTAATTAGTTGTGCTTTGAATGAACTGCTATGATAGACCGTTTCCAATTTAATTAGTTGTTTACTTCTCTACTTATGAATGAACTATAATTAGTTGCTTTGAGTGAATTATAATTAGTTGCTTACTTCTCTACTTGTGAAGTATGAAAGTCGGATCGTTTCCCTACAGGTAAATATTTTTTATTTTATTTTGTTTAGCTTAATTAGTAAAACCATGGATAAGACACAGATGTATTCCAATTGATTATCAAAAGAGTACAAGAATAGGGTATCAGAATTTGTTAAGTTTGCTGTTGTGCACGCCAAAGACCCTAGTCGAATGACATGTCCTTGCTTGGGTTGCTGTTATGGGAGTCGTGTTGACGCGGTTCAGTTGGCATCACATTTAAAGAGGCATGGAATTGAATGTTGGAATTTACATGGTGAGAAAAGTAACAGGAATGTTGAATCGGGGGATAATACGATTTATGCTTCAAACAACAATGGCACAGATACATATGATTATGATCGACTCGAAGAGACTACATAAGAACTTGAAGAGGATCTTAAGGATTGTCCCAAAATGTTTGAGAGGTTGGTAAGCGATGTTGAGAAACTGTTGTATAATGGTTGTAAAAATTCACAAGATTGTCTGTGGTATTAAAGTTGTACAACTTAAAGGCGGGCAATGGATGGTCGGATAAAAATTTCACAGAGTTATTAGCCCTTATGAAAGATATGCTACGGAGGATGTTCTTCCCAATCGAACATATGAGGCCAAAAAGATGTTGTGCTCTATTGGCATGAGCTATGATAAGATACATGCCAGTCCAAACGATTGCGTTTTGTTTCGAAATGAGTATGCATTGTTAAATGAGTTTCCTAAATACGGTGTCTCTCGATATAATAAAAAGTTATCTCCATCAAAACTCTTATGGTATTTTCCAATAATTCCGAGATTTAGATGCATGTTTCGTAGTGAAATCGGTTCAAGACACTTGACTTGGCATGCATATGAAATAATTATTGATGGAAAGTTTCGACATCCGGAAGATTCACCACGATGGATGAAAATTTATAATGATTATCCTGAATTTGGAAAAGAAGCAAGAAACCTTCGCTTGGCATTGTCTATTGATGGAATGAACACACACGGTCTTCAAAGTATCTCGCATAGCACATGGCCTATAATTATTATCATTTATAACCTACCTTCATGGCTATGTATGAAGCGTAAGTACATGATGTTATCTATGTTAGTTTCTGGGCCTAAACAACCAGGGAATGACATAGACGTATACTTGACACGCTTAATCAAAGATTTAAAGTTTTTATGGGAGAACAGAGTGGAGGTTTATGATGGATATAGAAAACAAAGTTTCAACTTGAGGGAAATGTTGTTCGGAACAACTAATGATTTTCCAACATACAGAAATCTACCAGGTTACAACATAAAAGGTCAATGTGTGTGTCCTATTTGTGAATATAACACAAATTGGACGTGATTGGATTTTGGTCAGGAGAATGTCTTTCTCGGTCATCGTAGATTCTTAAATTCTAATCATCACTACCAAATTTTTGAAAAGGTGAAAGATGTGAGTACTCAGTTTGGCAAGCCTTTTGCACATACACTTGTCAAGAGTGGGTGGAAGAAGAGGTCAATTTTTTTTAACTGCCATATTGGAAATCATTATATGTAAGACATTCTCTCGATGTTATGCATATTGAAAAAAATGTATTTGATAGTGTTATTGGTACATTACTCAATATACAAGGAAATTCTAAGGATGGCCTTAAAGCAAGGAAAGAAATGGTAAAGATGGGAATAAGAACTGAATTAGGACTAGTGAAGAAAGGAATACGAACATATCTACCACCTACTTCTTATACTCTATCTAGAAAGGAGAAAAGAATATTATGTAAGTTTCTAAGTGAAGTTAAAGTTCCAGAAGGATACTCTTCAGATATTAGAAGATTTGTGTCTATGAAATACCTCAAGTTAAAGATTTTAAAGACGCATGATTTCTATGTTATAAGGGAACAATTTCTACCAATAGGTATACGTTCTACTGAATATATGTCAAATGTTCAATCAATTGGACTAACAAATCTCATATTTTCGAAAAAAAGAAGGAAACAAGTTAATTGGAAATAAAGTTGTGACAATATCAAGAGTCGAATGGGATCAAGTGCATTTGTATGTTCTGCACAATAAGATTGAGGTTGAGCCGTATGTTGAAATGCACAAGGGTGCTCTCTGAGGTTTAAATCCGAATAGAAAGGAGAAATGGATAGTACGAGAGCACAATCTAAGTTTCATACCTTTGTTTACGGATCATATTTATTCAAAGTATTATTCAGATCCCGCTTCAATAACAAAAAGGTTGAGATGTTTAGCATATGGTCCAAGTTTGGTTGTGTTTTCTTATAGTGCATACACAATTAATGGATACACATTTTTTACCAAAGAACAAGATGATAAAAGTACTATGAAAAATAGTTGTGTCACCATGGTAGCTGAAGCAATGCACATATCAAGTGTGAAGGACTTAAACCCCAAATTTGAAAATTTGTCATATTTTGGGGTTAACAAGCGCATTTGTGTGTTTGATCATGAGAAGTTTCAGATTCGTATATTTGGTTGCAAGTGGGTTGAAAATAATAATGGAATACGAATGAATAAGTCAAGATTAATGCAAGTGGATATTAATAGGGTGGGGAACAAAGATGAGCCTTTTATTCTAGCCTCTCAAGTTAAACAAGTGTTCTATATCACTAATCTGACAAGTACGAAATGGTCTATAGTGCTTTTATCTAACAAAGTAATTGATGAAAACATTGGAGATCAAGGTAATATTGATGTTGAGATTGAATCATTTACTAGAAATGATCAAGATGAGAATATTATAGCGAATGAATCATATATTAGAAATGATCATAATGAGGGTATTTGGATCAATCCAAATGTCCTTGTTGTTAAGAGACGAGTAGAACATACTCCAACCAAGAAAACAAAGAGATGTTAGTGAAAAAGGTACTAGTATAGTTATAGCTTATATCATTCAATAAAATTTAAATATTTGTCATTTTATATATATTCAATAGATTATGGATTATGGATTTTTATATTTGTCATTTCATTTCTATTTTTTTCTTTATTACCGGTCAAATGGCTAGTAATCAAGAAAACTCACACGATATAAATGATCCAGACCAGACTTCAGAAAGAGAAATTACACGAGGCCTAACTATTATGAAGGGAATCATTCGTGATAGAGATAAAGGAATAAAATATGATGTACATTGGAGTGCTGATGAGAAACTAATTGAGCCTAACGATGCAAAGTTGACAAGCTACATTGGTTCACTTGTTCATCTGCACATTCCAATCACATGTGATAGATGGAGTAAACAAGAGTTGCAATCCAGTAATGATAAAATATGGACTGAGATACAAGTACCATATATGATTGATGTTATTTGCTTTTTATTGACGATAATATGTTTAAATTACCTATACTAACACACTCTATGCGTATGTTTTTTCGTAGAGGTCATTTAACATTGATGATAACCAAAAAAAGTATCGTCTTCAAGTTTCTTATCAAACAAGTTTCTTAAGGATGAACAAGGAAATTTTGTTGAAGCAGAACATCCAATGAATTATGCGAACTTGATTACACCTGAAGAATGGGTTAGTTTTGTAAGCAAACGAAGAACCGGAAAATTTCCAGAATGTGAGTGACACAAATCGCCAAAGAGCATCGAAACCCGCGTATCCATAGTTGGAAAAGGAAAAGTGCATAACACTTTGGGAGATTTAATTCACCATATACCGCTCCCTGATGGACATTTGAAAGTATCAGTTGATGTTGCATTATATTTAAATGCATTGCTACCGATACCTGACACTATTGCAGAGACAACATTGGTGCGAGATGCAATAGGATCGTTTGCTACATAGTTGTCAGACCTTAATTTGATAGATGATGAGGTATGTTGAAACCCATTATGAATCTTTTAATATTCAAATGTCAATTATGAACCTTTACATACATTTTTTACATGGTAATTTTAGAATCCGAAATAACCTGCATCTAAGGATAAAAGGATTTTGCGACACAACGAGTCTGTTGCATCACAAAATGAGGTACATTGAAAGTGTTAATTCTATGATCCGAATTCAAAAACTGCATGATTTTATAATTTACCTAAGTTATATGATTTTTAGGTACCTGCTCAACAGTCACAACAAGTCAGCCAGAAAATTAGTAACGTATCTAACAAAAAAAGGATCTTCCAAGGACCGTGCCAAAAAAAGCTTTTGTACTTCGATTTCTGATGTGTCTTGAAACACTTGTGGGAACATCAAATTTGATGCATTGTGCTATTTGTCAAATAGATATGGAGTAAGGTATCTTTGGTTTTTCTTACTCTGAAACAATTGCACACGAGGACCTGGATCAGATTTTTCGGCATCAACAATTAGGCATCGGTGTTGTACATTCATAAATCGAGAACTCCGATCAATCTATTATTTAATTAGTTGAACAATTTATTTACACATTTCAATGAAAATACTCTAATGTTTATTATGTTTTTATTTAAGGTTCTTGTATGACAAATTCATGGGCGGGAATCAATTGCCAAACATATTCTATTTCGTGTCTTCCGCCCATTTCAACGCACCAATAATTGTTAAGGATCCAAATTCAGTAAGAGATCACTTAGTCGAGAGATTTATAACCAGAAGTACATAAAGTTTGTATCTTTTACCGTATCATGCTAGCATAGGGTTATATTTTCATTCTAAGTTCATTCTAATCTTTGTATCTTTTGCATAAAAAATTTCCATCTAAACTTTTGTTTTAATTTACAGACGTCACTGGTTGTTGGTTGCTATATCAAATGTGTTATATGAATTGAATTATAATGATGTATATATTTTGGATTATAATGGTATATAATGCCTATGTTTACATAAAGGTTCGTTTGTTGAAATAAAGGCTCGTTGAAATGTGAGGCTTGAATTACAGATTTATGGGATTATTCCCAAAAAAATGGTTTCTAAAAAAGAAAGAATAGGCAGTGATTTTGCATAAAAACGCTTAAAATGTGATTCTTAAAAAGTGATTTTAAATTTTACATGAAGAAAAGAAAGCGATTTTTAGGAAAAACGCTGCCTATAGGACACAATAGAAAATGCTTTTTCCTGAAAAAGTGCTTCCTAAAGATGCCTAAAAAATACATTAGACAGCGCTTTTAAAACCGCTGTCAATAGGGGGACAATACAACACGTTTTTTTTCCTGAAAACGCTGCCTAAAGATGCCAATATAAATGATAATAGGATTGACAAAGCGATGTTAAAGGCCCACATTAGAAAGCGCTTTTCCAGGAAAAAGCGTTGCTATAGGCCTAGTTTAGAAAGTGCTGCCTAAAGTATACATAAGGCACTGTTTTTGCATAAAAAAGAGGCGTTGTCTTTACCTACAACAACGCCACCTTAGGCAGCGCTTTTAAGCATTGTTAAAGGCCTAAAAATCGCTTTCTTTTCCATTCTTTGGCATATTGTTTTGATAACATAATAAATACTATTTTATTACAAATAATAAAAAGATAAGGATAACCAAAAGGAATGAATGTATACAAATTCTCTATAGATACTAAAACTCCATAGACTATTTCTTGAATGAAAAAATTATTAGCTTGGAATCTACATGCAACAACTCAGAATCTTTAATCCTTAATAAACGACAACTCTTAAAATTTTAGTTTACACATACATATACTACTAGTGAGTTGTTCTATTATTGTGTCACTGTGAATTTATAAGTTTTGCAAACCAATAGAAAACACAAAAAAGTACAATCAATAAGGAAGAACTAGACCTCTATTCATTATTCTTCATTTAGAAAAGTGAATAATGTGTAATAATTTTTTATTCGAACTATAGTTTTTGTGAGATGTTGTAAACAAAGAACTTTGGACATTTTCAAAAACAATCTAGGGTTAGGAAGACTTCAAAGGTAGTAAGGCATGAAGAGAGAAATGTAAGAATGAGTCGTCCTATCGTACGTTTATGGTCAAATATTAAAAATCTCTCAAGGGTGGTTGTTTTTAATCCAATAGAAGTCAAACCCCAATTTATTATGTTTTTCATACCTTCAAAATAAAATTGATTGAGTTTTAATGGAATCAATAAGATAGTCATATTCATCTAAGATCATACTTTATCTGTTAATTGAGTCAAATTAACAGTATTCATACCTTCAAAATCAAAGTTATTGAATCTTAATAACTAAATCCGTCGACTGTGGGGATTGAACCCAAAAGGAATGAATGTATACAAATTCTCTATAGATACTAAAACTCCATAGACTATTTCTTGAATGAAAAAATTATTAGCTTGGAATCTACATGCAACAACTCAGAATCTTTAATCCTTAATAAACGATAACTCTTAAAATTTTAGTTTACACATACATATACTACTAGTGAGTTGTTCAATTATTGTGTCACTATGAATTTATAAGTTTTGCAAACCAATAGAAAACACAGAAAAGTACAATCAATAAGGAAGAACTAGACCTATATTCATTATTCTTCATTTAGAAAAGTGAATAATGTGTAATAATTTTTTATTCGAACTATAGTTTTTGTGAGATGTTGTAAACAAAGAACTTTGGACATTTTCAAAAACAATCTAGGGTTAGGAAGCCTTTAAAGGTAGTAAGGCATGAAGAGAGAAATGTAAGAATCACATCTATACGTTTATGGTCAAATATTAAAAATCTCTCAAGGGTGGTTGTTTTTAATCCAATAGAAGTCAAACCCCAATTTATTCTAGTCAAATTAACAGTATTCATACCTTCAAAATCAAAGTTATTGAATCTTAATAACAAAATCCGTCGACTGTGGGGATTGAACCCACGACCACGTGGTTAAAAGCAACGCGCTCTACCGCTGAGCTAAGTAGGCTTATTTAATTACTAATTAGAAAACTGAAATTATGATTTACATTTGTATCAATGAAATTTAAAATTTAAAATTAAGATGATAATTACTTTAAATAGTTGTAGAAACTATGTAGCTCGCTTAACTTACAAAAAAACAGATATTGTACAACTTTAATGCTTAAAAATATCATTCATTTTAGAAATAATTAAAATAATTACCTCTACATAACCAATTTTAGAAACTCGTCATTTGCCTTATAAAAACTCTCAAAACATTTATTTCAAAACATTAAAATTAATAGGTTATTAAGTCAACAAATAATTTAAACCACAAAACTTAAATGATAGATTTATCTTAGTGAAAACACATTTATTGCATCATAACATCAGAATTGAAACACTGATAAATTATATTCAACTGCAAAATTGTTTTTATTATTAATCTTTCCACTCATCAAAAATATTTTACCATGAATTTCATTTCAATTATTAAGTTAACAATCACTCATAAGTATATATATTTTATAATTGTTTGAAAAAACTAATATATGTTGTTTAGGATCTCATCTCAAATGTATCAAATATACATTTCATAGAAAAGTTAGTAAAAATGTGAGGATGAGGTTATTAGAGTGCCCTGGTAGTTTTAATATATGTAGTTAAATATATTAGAATAGTTATTTATTTGGAAGGAAAAATATTAAATGTTAGATAACTTGAAATTTTTACCATCTATACTTCAAGACTAAATGATCAAATGCACCAAGACATAGAAATGACTGTATATTCGTAGCCGAATACAAAGGATCATGTACCACATCGTCATTAAAACTTATAATATGACCCTTTCCTCCAGCCAAAATAAATGAGAATCTCAACATGAAGGTAAGAAATCTCCCTATGAGTTCAAGTCAACAAAGTTGAACGTCTATTCAAGATAGTATTATCATCTACACCAAAAGGAAGTAATTATAATATATACGAAGAGAGACATGGTTGATCGCAGGACTTATTCGTCTATGAATCGGGAGACCGCAAGTGCACAGTCCTATCGCGTAGTTTTAAAAAGATATCGAACCCACAGAGACTATAAATCGATCTATTGTTATCCTAAGTTACGGTATACAGCTAAGGCGAATAATTCTTTTGGATTTTGGTTTAAGGAAAAATAGAAATATAAATAAAACGGATATCGGTACGTAACGTAGTGAACCTAAGCGGATTAAATCGAACCTAAGCGTATAAAGATGGTTAACTTAATTTATCTGTAGAATTAATCAGTTTAAAAACCCTCAACTCACACTTTCATGGTCTTATCTCGGATTGTACGTCTAAAGCCCTATACCTGCTTTCGCTAGCCTATAAGTGTTTAGAAGTACTTTTTGGAAACTTAATTAATTCTAATTTGGTTTAAAGCGCTTTCACTGTATTTAAAGCAAATGTCTAACTTTAGCTATCCGGTTAAAACCTCACACTTTCGTGGTCTCGATCCTAACCTATTCTACTTAACTTACTTTCGTAACGAAAAGATAGATTTTAATTATAAAAAGTTATAACCAGAAATTATGTTAATTAATATATTAGCTTAGAAACAATTTAATTCCTACTTTTACTACTATTACTTACCGATACCTAAACGGTTTAGCCGGACATATTTATTAATTCGGATTTGCCTAAATAATAAGGTTCAATATATTTAAACATTCCCATAATTAAATAAATAAATATCAAGCAACAATAGTTAAAACAAAATAAAATAATTATATTAAGAACCTGGAAATAATAATACTTGAATAATCTTGTTCTTCACTTGAATCGAAAAGAAAATTGCAACAAGAAAATAAAAAGCACTAGATCTAACGTAAGGTTAGATCCGTGAAAATTACACAACAATTTCCGGTGTAGAAATTGTTGTGAGAAAATTATAGAAACAAAGAAATTAAAATAGAAAATCAAAAACTAAGAAACTGGAAAAATAAAATGAACATAAACCGAATAAAAATACAAAACGAAAAATAAAAATGCGAAATGGAAGAACGATTGTTCGGGAAGAAATCGCCGACCCTTGCACTGAATGCTTGAAGCTGTATTTATAGCCTTCACTTGTAACTTCCTTTTGCAATTTCATACGAAGAGTTAGTGGGGATCATGTGCATAACTTCCAGAAAGTGGGAGAACATGGGACAGAAGAAGGAAGTGGGTTGAACGTGGCATGAGTGGGTGGTTGAGAAGTTTCTCTGCTAAGCTTTTCCACGTTCTGCACTTGTTCTGTAACTGATATTAGGCGCATTACGGTCGTCACAAGTGCGTTACGAGCAGGTTTCATGTTTTCCGTGTTACGGTCGTGGCCATGGTGTTACGGTCGTCGCATGGATGTCTTACGGTCGTGGCGATGGTGACGACCGTCACAATAGTGGTGAAGGGCTTTTCTCTTTTGGGCTTTGCTCCTTTGGCTTGTATAATTGTTTTCTCCTTCTTTACCCATCCTTTTACTATTGTTACCCCTTTGCTTCATTTCTTTATCTTTTAATCCGATTTTGCCTTGATTTTGTTCCTTTGCTCAATTAATCTTTATTTAATGCAAATTCACGAACGAAAGAAATACCAACATAATAATGAAATAAAATAGAATAATTAAATAAAAATAGTAATATTGTCTATGAAAATTACGTCAAATATGTTATATAAATTCGTTATCAAACTCCCTATACTTAAACCTTTGCTTGTCCTCAAGCAAAATTAGAAATTAAAAATCAAGCAAGGATAAGTCAAACGCAAATATAAAACACAATTCAATTCGTATTTGGTTGCTATTCACTTCTTTGTTGGATAACTCAAGTTTAGACTTCGCCATTAAAATTACCGTAATAACACTAGATAACCTTATTTATGTAGACCAAATTAAGTCATGAATTATAACTCGACCTAACACTTTCGTTTTGTTTCACCCATTTTCATTCTTGCGCAATCACATTAAGCCCTTTACCTTACGCGCACATAGTGGAGTAACCGGTTAGTGACTTTGATCTTTATAATCTAGCTAGGAGTTCTGGTAATTATATTTGGTACTCCTTTATCCAATTACAAATTGCGGGGGATCGGACCGTCGTCCGCCCTACCAAGTTCAGCACCAGTATTTATGAAAAAAAGTAAAAATTTTGTTTTAGGATTATTGGAAGAAAAAAAGTAAAAATCAATGAATAATAGGTAATTATGAAAATAGATGAAATTATAAAGTAAATAAAGAAGAGTGAAAATAATAATTAAAAAAGTAAATTTTAAATTATTTTGATGGAGAAACGTCCTTCGGAATTAGATTAGATGGAAATTTAAATGTATAAAAAAACTATTTAATAATAACATCAATTAATATTTCTATACTTTGTTTATGCAGAACTTTAGCATACTTTTAAGTCGATCAAAAGTAACACCAACCTCAAATAACATTAACAAGACAACAACAAAATAGAATAAATCCAATATTAACGAATCATAATTTTAAAATTCTCATTTCAGATGCAAAAAAGTATATGTATAATATTAACAAGTTAGTGAGCATAAAAAAGAATGAATGGAAGTGGTTTCTAATTTTTTTTCCAAGGGTGAATTTTGTTTAAGCATTATTTGGGAAAAAAATCGAAATCAAAATTTTGTTTTAGTATTATTGGAAGAAAAAAACTTAAAATCAATGAATCATAGGTAATTATAAAAATAGATGAAATTATAAAGTAAATAAAGAAGAGTGAAAATAATAATTAAAAAGGTAAATTTTAAATTATTTTGACGGAGAAACGTGCTTCGGAATTAGATTAGAAGGAAATTAAAATGTATAAAAAAGCTATTTAATAATAACATAAATTAATATTTTTATACTTTGTTTATGCAGAACTTTAGCACACATACTTTTAATCTTATCAAAAGTAACACCAACCTCAAATAACATTAACAAGACAACAACAAAATAGAATAAATTCAATATTAACGAATCATAATTTTAAAGTTCTCATTTCTTATGCAAACAAGTATATTTATAATATTAACAAGATAGTGAGCATAAAAAAGAATGAATGGAAGTGGTTTTTAAATTTTTTTCCAAGGGTGAATTTTATTTAATTATTATTTGGTAAAAAAAGTCAAAATCAAAATTTTGTTTTAGTATTATTGGAAGAAAAAAAGTTAAAATCAATGCATCATAGGTAATTATAAAAATAGATGAAATTACAAAGTAAATAAAGAAGTGTGAAAATAATAATTAAAAAGGTAAATTTTAAATTATTTTGACGGAGAAACGTGCTTCGGAATCAGATTAGATGGAAATTAAAATGTATAAAAAAGCTATTTAATAATAACATAAATTAATATTTCTATACTTTGTTTGTGCAGAACTTTAGCACACATACTTTTAATCTTATCAAAAGTAACACCAACCTCAAATAACATTAACAAGACAACAACAAAATAGAATAAATCCAATATTAACGATTCATAATTTTAAAGTTCTCATTTCTTATGCAAACAAGTATATATATAATATTAACAAGTTAGTGAGCATAAAAAAGAATGAATGGAAGTGGTTTCTAATTTTTTTTCCAAGGGTGAATTTTGTTTAATTATTATTTGGTAAAAAAAGTCGAAATCAAAATTTTGTTTTAGTATTATTGGAAGAAAAAAAGTTTAAATCAATGAATCATAGGTAATTATAAAAATAGATGAAATTATAAAATAAATAAAGAAGAGTGAAAATAATAATTAAAAAGGTAAATTTTAAATTATTTTGACGGAGAAACGTGCTTCGGAATTAGATTAGAAGGAAATTAAAATATATAAAAAAGCTAATTAATAATAACATAAATTAATGTTTCTATACTTTGTTTATGCAGAACTTTAGCACGCATACTTTTAATCTTATCAAAAGTAACACCAACCTCAAATAACATTAACAGGACAACAATAAAATAGAATAAATCCAATATTAACGAATCATAATTTTAAAGTTCTCATTTCATATGCAAACAAGTATATATATAATATTAACAAGTTAGTGAGCATAAAAAAGAATGAATGGAAGTGGTTTCTAATTTTTTTTCCAAGGGTGAATTTTGTTTAAGTATTATTTGGGAAAAAAAGTCGAAATCAAAATTTTGTTTTAGTATTATTGGAAGAAAAAAAGTTAAAATCAATGAATCATAGGTAATTATAAAAATAGATGAAATTATAAAGTAAATAAAGAAGTATGAAAATAATAATTAAAAAGGTAAATTTTAAATTATTTTGACGGAGAAACGTGCTTCGGAATCAGATTAGATGGAAATTAAAATGTATAAAAAAGCTATTTAATAATAACATAAATTAATACTTCTATACTTTGTTTGTGCAGAACTTTAGCACACATACTTTTAATCTTATCAAAAGTAACACCAACCTCAAATAACATTAACAAGACAACAACAAAATAGAATAAATCAAATATTAACGAATCATAATTTTAAAGTTCTCATTTCTTATGCAAACAAGTATATATATAATATTAACAAGTTAGTGAGCATAAAAAAGAATGAATGGAAGTGGTTTCTAATTTTTTTACCAAGGGTGTATTTTGTTTAAGTATTATTTGGGAAAAAAAGTCAAAATCAAAATTTTATTTTAGTATTATTGGAAATAAAAAGTTAAATTCAATGAATAATAGGTAATTATGAAAATAGATGAAATTATAAAGTAAATAAAGAAGAGTGAAAATAATAATTAAAAAAGTAAATTTTAAATTATTTTGACGGAGAAACGTGCTTCGGAATCTGATTAGATGGAAATTAAAATGTATAAAAAAGCTATTTAATAATAACATAAATTAATATTTCTATACTTTGTTTATGCAGAACTTTAGAAGACATACTTTTAATCTTATCAAAAGTAACACCAACCTCAAATAACATTAACAAGACAACAACAAAATAGAATAAATCCAATATTAACGAATCATAATTTTAAAGTTCTCATTTCTTATGCAAACAAGTATATATATAATATTAACAAGTTAGTGAGCATAAAAAAGAATGAATGGAAGTGGTTTCTAATTTTTTTTCCAAGGGTGAATTTTGTTTAAGTATTATTTGGTAAAAAAAGTCGAAATCAAAATTTTGTTTTATTATTATTGGAAGAAAAAAAGTTACAATCAATGAATCATAGGTAATTATAAAAATAGATGAAATTATAAAGTAAATAAAGAAGAGTGAAAATAATAATTAAAAAGGTAAATTTTAAATTATTTTGACGGAGAAACGTGTTGAATCGATTAGATGGAAATTAAAATGTATAAAAAAGCTATTTAATAATAACATAAATTAATATTTCTATACTTTGTTTATGCAGAACTTTAGCACACATACTTTTAATCTTATCAAAAGTAACACCAACCTCAAATAACATTAACAAGACAACAACAAAATAGAATAAATCCAATATTAACGAATCATAATTTTAAAGTTCTCATTTCTTATGCAAACAAGTATATATATATATAATATTAACAAGTTAGTGTGCATAAAAAAGAATGAATGGAAGTGGTTTTAATTTTTTTCCAAGGGTGAATTTTGTTTAATTATTATTTGGTAAAAAAAGTCGAAATCAAAATTTTGTTTTAGTATTATTGGAAGAAAAAAAGTTAAAATCAATGAATCATAGGTAATTATAAAAATAGATGAAATTATAAAGTAAATAAAGAAGAGTGAAAATAATAATTAAAAAAGTAATTTTTAAATTATTTTGACGGAGAAAGGTGCTTCGGAATCAGATTAGATGGAAATTAAAATGTATAAAAAAGCTATTTAATAATAACATAAATTAATATTTCTATACTTTGTTTATGCAGAACTTTAGCACACATACTTTTAATCTTATCAAAAGTAACACCAACCTCAAATAACATTAACAAGACAACAACAAAATAGAATAAATCCAATATTAACGAATCATAATTTTAAAGTTCTCATTTCAGATGCAAACAAGTATATATATAATATTAACAAGTTAGTGAGCATAAAATAGAATGAATGGAAGTGGTTTCTAATTTTTTTTCCAAGGGTGAATTTTGTTTAAGTATTATTTGGGAAAAAAGTCAAAATCAAAATTTTATTTTAGTATTATTGGAAATAAAAAGTTAAAATCAATGAATAATAGGTAATTATGAAAATAGATGAAATTATAAAGTAAATAAAGAAGAGTGAAAATAATAATTAAAAAGTAAATTTTAAATTATTTTGACGGAGAAACGTGCTTCGGAATCAGATTAGATGGAAATTAAAATGTATAAAAAAGCTATTTAATAATAACATAAATTAATATTTCTATACTTTGTTTATGCAGAACTTTAGCACACATACTTTTAATCTTATCAAAAGTAACACCAACCTCAAATAACATTAACAAGACAACAACAAAATAGAATAAATCCAATATTAACGAATCATAATTTTAAAGTTCTCATTTCAGATGCAAACAAGTATATATATAATATTAACAAGTTAGTGAGCATAAAAAGAATGAATGGAAGTGGTTTCTAATTTTTTTTCCAAGGGTGAATTTTGTTTAAGTATTATTTGGTAAAAAAAGTCGAAATCAAAATTTTGTTTTAGTATTATTAAAAGAAAAAAAGTTAAAATCAATGAATCATAGGTAATTATAAAAATAGATGAAATTATAAAGTAAATAAAGAAGAGTGAAAATAATAATTAAAAAGGTAAATTTTAAATTATTTTGACGGAGAAACGTGCTTCGGAATCAGATTAGATGGAAATTAAAATGTATAAAAAAGCTATTTAATAATAACATAAATTAATATTTCTATACTTTGTTTATGCAGAACTTTAGCACATACTTTTAATCTTATCAAAAGTAACACCAACCTCAAATAACATTAACAAGACAACAACAAAATAGAATAAATCCAATATTAACGAATCATAATTTTAAAGTTCTCATTTCTTATGCAAACAAGTATATATATAATATTAACAAGTTAGTGAGCATAAAAAAGAATGAATGGAAGTGGTTTCTAATTTTTTTCCAAGGGTGAATTTTGTTTAATTATTATTTGGTAAAAAGTCGAAATCAAAATTTTGTTTTAGTATTATTGGAAGAAAAAAAGTTAAAATCAATGAATCATAGGTAATTATAAAAATAGATGAAATTATAAAGTAAATAAAGAAGAGTGAAAATAATAATTAAAAAGGTAAATTTTAAATTATTTTGACGGAGAAACGTGCTTCGGAATTAGATTAGATGGAAATTAAAATATATAAAAAAGCTATTTAAAATAAAATAAATTAATATTTCTATACTTTGTTTATGTAGAACTTTAGCACGCATACTTTTAATCTTATCAAAAGTATCACCAACCTCAAATAACATTAACAAGACAACAACAAAATAGAATAAATCCAATATTAACGAATCATAATTTTAAAGTTCTCATTTCAGATGCAAACAAGTATATATATAATATTAACAAGTTAGTGAGCATAAAAAAGAATGAATGGAAGTGGTTTCTAATTTTTTTCCAAGGGTGAATTTTGTTTAAGTATTATTTGGGAAAAAAAGTCAAAATCAAAATTTTATTTTAGTATTATTGGAAATAAAAAGTTAAAATCAATGAATAATAGGTAATTATGAAAATAGATGAAATTATAAAGTAAATAAAGAAGAGTGAAAATAATAATTAAAAAAGTAAATTTTAAATTATTTTGACGGAGAAACGTGCTTCGGATTCAGATTAGATGGAAATTAAAATGTATAAAAAAGCTATTTAATAATAACATAAATTAATATTTCTATACTTTGTTTATGCAGAACTTTAGCACACATACTTTTAATCTTATCAAAAGTAACACCAACCTCAAATAACATTAACAAGACAACAACAAAATAGAATAAATCCAATATTAACGAATCATAATTTTAAAGTTCTCATTTCAGATGCAAACAAGTATATATATAATATTAACAAGTTAGTGAGCATAAAAAAGAATGAATGGAAGTGGTTTCTAATTTTTTTCCAAGGGTGAATTTTGTTTAAGTATTATTTGGGAAAAAAAAGTCAAAATCAAAATTTTGTTTTAGTATTATTGGAAGAAAAAAAGTTAAAATCAATGAATCATAGGTAATTATAAAATAGATGAAATTATAAAGTAAATAAAGAAGAGTGAAAATAATAATTAAAAGGTAAATTTTAAATTATTTTGACGGAGAAACGTGTTGATTAGATGGAAATTAAAATGTATAAAAAAGCTATTTAATAATAACATAAATTAATATTTCTATACTTTGTTTATGCAGAACTTTAGCACACATACTTTTAATCTTATCAAAAGTAACACCAACCTCAAATAACATTAACAAGACAACAACAAAATAGAATAAATCCAATATTAACGAATCATAATTTTAAAGTTCTCATTTCAGATGCAAACAAGTATATATATAATATTAACAAGTTAGTGAGCATAAAAAAGAATGAATGGAAGTGGTTTCTAATTTTTTTCCAAGGGTGAATTTTGTTTAAGTATTATTTGGGAAAAAAAGTCGAAATCAAAATTTTGTTTTAGTATTATTAAGAAAAAAGTTAAAATCAATGAATCATAGGTAATTATAAAAATAGATGAAATTATAAAGTAAATAAAGAAGAGTGAAAATAATAATTAAAAAGTAAATTTTAAATTATTTTGACGGAGAAACGTGCTTCGGAATTAGATTAGATGGAAATTAAAATATATAAAAAAGCTATTTAATAATAACATAAATTAATATTTCTATACTTTATTTTTGTAGAACTTTAGCACGCATACTTTTAATCTTATCAAAAGTATCACCAACCTCAAATAACATTAACAAGACAACAACAAAATAGAATAAATCCAATATTAACGAATCATAATTTTAAAGTTCTCATTTCATGCAAACAAGTATATATATAATATTAACAAGTTAGTGAGCATAAAAAGAATGAATGGAAGTGGTTTCTAATTTTTTTCCAAGGGTGAATTTTGTTTAAGTATTATTTGGGAAAAAGTCAAAATCAAAATTTTGTTTTAGTATTATTGGAAAAAAAGTTAAAATCAATGAATCATAATTAATTAAAATAGATGAAATTATAAAGTAAATAAAGAAGAGTGAAAATAATAATTAAAAAGTAAATTTTAAATTATTTTGACGGAGAAACGTGCTTCGGAATTAGATTAGATGGAAATTAAAATGTATAAAAAAGCTATTTAATAATAACATAAATTAATATTTCTATACTTTGTTTATGCAGAACTTTAGCACACATACTTTTAATCTTATCAAAAGTAACACCAACCTCAAATAACATTAACAAGACAACAACAAAATAGAATAAATCCAATATTAACGAATCATAATTTTAAAGTTCTCATTTCAGATGCAAACAAGTATATATATAATATTAACAAGTTAGTGAGCATAAAAAGAATGAATGGAAGTGGTTTCTAATTTTTTTCCAAGGGTGAATTTTGTTTAAGTATTATTTGGGAAAAAGTCAAATCAAAATTTTGTTTTAGTATTATTGGAAAAAAAAGTTAAAATCAATGAATCATAGGTAATTATAAAAATAGATGAAATTATAAAGTAAATAAAGAAGAGTGAAAATAATAATTAAAAGGTAAATTTTAAATTATTTTGACGGAGAAACGTTGGAATTAGATTAGATGGAAATTAAAATGTATAAAAAGCTATTTAATAATAACATAAATTAATATTTCTATACTTTGTTTATGTAGAACTTTAGCACACATACTTTTAATCTTATCAAAAGTAACACCAACCTCAAATAACATTAACAAGACAACAACAAAATAGAATAAATCCAATATTAACGAATCATAATTTTAAAGTTCTCATTTCTTATGCAAACAAGTATATATATAATATTAACAAGTTAGTGAGCATAAAATAGAATGAATGGAAGTGGTTTCTAATTTTTTTTCCAAGGGTGAATTTTGTTTAAGTATTATTTGGGAAAAAGTCAAATCAAAATTTTGTTTTAGTATTATTGGAAGAAAAAAGTTAAAATCAATGAATCATAGGTAATTATAAAAATAGATGAAATTATAAAGTAAATAAAGAAGAGTGAAAATAATAATTAAAAGGTAAATTTTAAATTATTTTGACGGAGAAACGTGCTTCGGAATTAGATTAGATGGAAATTAAAATATATAAAAAAGCTATTTAAAAATAACATAAATTAATATTTCTATACTTTGTTTATGTAGAACTTTAGCACGCATACTTTTAATCTTATCAAAAGTATCACCAACCTCAAATAACATTAACAAGACAACAACAAAATAGAATAAATCCAATATTAACGAATCATAATTTTAAAGTTCTCATTTCAGATGCAAACAAGTATATATATAATATTAACAAGTTAGTGAGCATAAAAAGAATGAATGGAAGTGGTTTCTAATTTTTTTCCAAGGGTGAATTTTGTTTAAGTATTATTTGGGAAAAAGTCAAAATCAAAATTTTGTTTTAGTATTATTGAAAGAAAAAGTTAAAATCAATGAATCATAGGTAATTATAAAATAGATGAAATTATAAAGTAAATAAAGAAGAGTGAAAATAATAATTAAAAAGTAAATTTTAAATTATTTTGACGGAGAAACGTGCTTGAATTAGATTAGATGGAAATTAAAATATAAAAAGCTATTTAATAATAACATAAATTAATATTTCTATACTTTGTTTATGTAGAACTTTAGCACACATACTTTTAATCTTATCAAAAGTATCACCAACCTCAAATAACATTAACAAGACAACAACAAAATAGAATAAATCCAATATTAACGAATCATAATTTTAAAGTTCTCATTTCAGATGCAAACAAGTATATATATAATATTAACAAGTTAGTGAGCATAAAAAGAATGAATGGAAGTGGTTTCTAATTTTTTTCCAAGGGTGAATTTTGTTTAAGTATTATTTGGGAAAAAGTCAAAATCAAAATTTTGTTTTATTATTATTGGAAAAAAAGTTAAAATCAATGAATCATAGGTAATTATAAAATAGATGAAATTATAAAGTAAATAAAGAAGAGTGAAAATAATAATTAAAAAGGTAAATTTTAAATTATTTTGACGGAGAAACGTGTTGAATTAGATTAGATGGAAATTAAAATGTATAAAAAGCTATTTAATAATAACATAAATTAATATTTCTATACTTTGTTTATGCAGAACTTTAGCACACATACTTTTAATCTTATCAAAAGTAACACCAACCTCAAATAACATTAACAAGACAACAACAAAATAGAATAAATCCAATATTAACGAATCATAATTTTAAAGTTCTCATTTCAGATGCAAACAAGTATATATATAATATTAACAAGTTAGTGAGCATAAAATAGAATGAATGGAAGTGGTTTCTAATTTTTTTCCAAGGGTGAATTTTGTTTAAGTATTATTTGGGAAAAAAGTCAAATCAAAATTTTGTTTTAGTATTATTAAAAGAAAAAAAGTTAAAATCAATGAATCATAGGTAATTATAAAAATAGATGAAATTATAAAGTAAATAAAGAAGAGTGAAAATAATAATTAAAAAGGTAAATTTTAAATTATTTTGACGGAGAAACGTGCTTCGGAATTAGATTAGATGGAAATTAAAATGTATAAAAAAGCTATTTAATAATAACATAAATTAATATTTCTATACTTTGTTTATGCAGAACTTTAGCACACATACTTTTAATCTTATCAAAAGTAACACCAACCTCAAATAACATTAACAAGACAACAACAAAATAGAATAAATCCAATATTAACGAATCATAATTTTAAAGTTCTCATTTCAGATGCAAACAAGTATATATATAATATTAACAAGTTAGTGAGCATAAAAAGAATGAATGGAAGTGGTTTCTAATTTTTTTCCAAGGGTGAATTTTGTTTAAGTATTATTTGGGAAAAAGTCAAAATCAAAATTTTGTTTTAGTATTATTGGAAAAAAAAGTTAAAATCAATGAATCATAGGTAATTATAAAAATAGATGAAATTATAAAGTAAATAAAGAAGAGTGAAAATAATAATTAAAAGGTAAATTTTAAATTATTTTGACGGAGAAACGTGCTTGAATTAGATTAGATGGAAATTAAAATGTATAAAAAGCTATTTAATAATAACATAAATTAATATTTCTATACTTTGTTTATGTAGAACTTTAGCACACATACTTTTAATCTTATCAAAAGTATCACCAACCTCAAATAACATTAACAAGACAACAACAAAATAGAATAAATCCAATATTAACGAATCATAATTTTAAAGTTCTCATTTCAGATGCAAACAAGTATATATATAATATTAACAAGTTAGTGAGCATAAAAAGAATGAATGGAAGTGGTTTCTAATTTTTTTCCAAGGGTGAATTTTGTTTAAGTATTATTTGGGAAAAAGTCAAATCAAAATTTTGTTTTAGTATTATTGGAAGAAAAAAGTTAAAATCAATGAATCATAGGTAATTATAAAATAGATGAAATTATAAAGTAAATAAAGAAGAGTGAAAATAATAATTAAAAGGTAAATTTTAAATTATTTTGACGGAGAAACGTGTTGAATTAGATTAGATGGAAATTAAAATGTATAAAAAGCTATTTAATAATAACATAAATTAATATTTCTATACTTTGTTTATGTAGAACTTTAGCACATACTTTTAATCTTATCAAAAGTAACACCAACCTCAAATAACATTAACAAGACAACAACAAAATAGAATAAATCCAATATTAACGAATCATAATTTTAAAGTTCTCATTTCAGATGCAAACAAGTATATATATAATATTAACAACTTAGTGAGCATAAAAATAGAATGAATGGAAGTGGTTTCTAATTTTTTTCCAAGGGTGAATTTTGTTTAAGTATTATTTGGGAAAAAAAGTCGAAATCAAAATTTTGTTTTAGTATTATTGGAAGAAAAAAAGTTAAAATCAATGAATCATAGGTAATTATAAAAATAGATGAAATTATAAAGTAAATAAAGAAGAGTGAAAATAATAATTAAAAAGGTAAATTTTAAATTATTTTGACGGAGAAACGTGCTTCGGAATTAGATTAGATGGAAATTAAAATATATAAAAAAGCTATTTAATAATAACATAAATTAATATTTCTATACTTTATTTTTGTAGAACTTTAGCATACTTTTAATCTTATCAAAAGTATCACCAACCTCAAATAACATTAACAAGACAACAACAAAATAGAATAAATCCAATATTAACGAATCATAATTTTAAAGTTCTCATTTCAGATGCAAACAAGTATATATATAATATTAACAAGTTAGTGAGCATAAAAAGAATGAATGGAAGTGGTTTCTAATTTTTTTCCAAGGGTGAATTTTGTTTAAGTATTATTTGGGAAAAAGTCAAATCAAAATTTTGTTTTAGTATTATTGGAAAAAAAAGTTAAAATCAATGAATCATAGGTAATTATAAAAATAGATGAAATTATAAAGTAAATAAAGAAGAGTGAAAATAATAATTAAAAAGGTAAATTTTAAATTATTTTGACGGAGAAACGTGTTGAATTAGATTAGATGGAAATTAAAATGTATAAAAAAGCTATTTAATAATAACATAAATTAATATTTCTATACTTTGTTTATGTAGAACTTTAGCACACATACTTTTAATCTTATCAAAAGTAACACCAACCTCAAATAACATTAACAAGACAACAACAAAATAGAATAAATCCAATATTAACGAATCATAATTTTAAAGTTCTCATTTCAGATGCAAACAAGTATATATATAATATTAACAAGTTAGTGAGCATAAAAAAGAATGAATGGAAGTGGTTTCTAATTTTTTTTCCAAGGGTGAATTTTGTTTAAGTATTATTTGGGAAAAAAAGTCGAAATCAAAATTTTGTTTTAGTATTATTGGAAGAAAAAAAGTTAAAATCAATGAATCATAGGTAATTATAAAATAGATGAAATTATAAAGTAAATAAAGAAGAGTGAAAATAATAATTAAAAAGGTAAATTTTAAATTATTTTGACGGAGAAATGTGCTTCGGAATCAGATTAGATGGAAATTAAAATGTAAAAAAAGCTATTTAATATTAACCTAAATTAATATTTCTATACTTTGTTTATGCAGAACTTTAGCACGCATACTTTTAATCTTATCAAAAGTAACACCAACCTCAAATAACATTAACAAGACAACAACAAAATAGAATAAATCCAATATTAACGAATCATAATTTTAAAGTTCTCATTTCTTATGCAAACAAGTATATATATAATATTAACAAGTTAGTGAGCATAAAAAAGAATGAATGGAAGTGGTTTCTAATTTTTTTCCAAGGGTGAATTTTGTTTAAGTATTATTTGGGAAAAAAAGTCGAAATCAAAATTTTGTTTTAGTATTATTGGAAGAAAAAAAGTTAAAATCAATGAATCATAGGTAATTATAAAAATAGATGAAATTATAAAGTAAATAAAGAAGAGTGAAAATAATAATTAAAAAGGTAAATTTTAAATTATTTTGACGGAGAAACGTGTTTCGGAATTAGATTAGATGGAAATTAAAATATATAAAAAAGCTATTTAATAATAACATAAATTAATATTTCTATACTTTGTTTATGTAGAACTTTAGCACGCATACTTTTAATCTTATCAAAAGTATCACCAACCTCAAATAACATTAACAAGACAACAACAAAATAGAATAAATCCAATATTAACGAATCATAATTTTAAAGTTCTCATTTCAGATGCAAACAAGTATATATATAATATTAACAAGTTAGTGAGCATAAAAAGAATGAATGGAAGTGGTTTCTAATTTTTTTCCAAGGGTGAATTTTGTTTAAGTATTATTTGGGAAAAAGTCAAATCAAAATTTTGTTTTAGTATTATTGGAAAAAAAGTTAAAATCAATGAATCATAGGTAATTATAAAAATAGATGAAATTATAAAGTAAATAAAGAAGAGTGAAAATATTTTGACGGAGAAACGTGCTTGAATTAGATTAGATGGAAATTAAAATGTATAAAAAGCTATTTAATAATAACATAAATTAATATTTCTATACTTTGTTTATAGAACTTTAGCACATACTTTTAATCTTATCAAAAGTAACACCAACCTCAAATAACATTAACAAGACAACAACAAAATAGAATAAATCCAATATTAACGAATCATAATTTTAAAGTTCTCATTTCAGATGCAAACAAGTATATATATAATATTAACAAGTTAGTGAGCATAAAAAGAATGAATGGAAGTGGTTTCTAATTTTTTTCCAAGGGTGAATTTTGTTTAAGTATTATTTGGGAAAAAGTCGAAATCAAAATTTTGTTTTAGTATTATTGGAAGAAAAAGTTAAAATCAATGAATCATAGGTAATTATAAAATAGATGAAATTATAAAGTAAATAAAGAAGAGTGAAAATAATAATTAAAAGGTAAATTTTAAATTATTTTGACGGAGAAACGTGCTTGAATTAGATTAGATGGAAATTAAAATGTATAAAAAGCTATTTAATAATAACATAAATTAATATTTCTATACTTTGTTTATGTAGAACTTTAGCACACATACTTTTAATCTTATCAAAAGTATCACCAACCTCAAATAACATTAACAAGACAACAACAAAATAGAATAAATCCAATATTAACGAATCATAATTTTAAAGTTCTCATTTCAGATGCAAACAAGTATATATATAATATTAACAAGTTAGTGAGCATAAAAAGAATGAATGGAAGTGGTTTCTAATTTTTTTCAAGGGTGAATTTTGTTTAAGTATTATTTGGGAAAAAGTCAAATCAAAATTTTGTTTTAGTATTATTGGAAGAAAAAGTTAAAATCAATGAATCATAGGTAATTATAAAAATAGATGAAATTATAAAGTAAATAAAGAAGAGTGAAAATAATAATTAAAAGGTAAATTTTAAATTATTTTGACGGAGAAACGTGCTTGAATTAGATTAGATGGAAATTAAAATATATAAAAAGCTATTTAATAATAACATAAATTAATATTTCTATACTTTGTTTATGTAGAACTTTAGCACATACTTTTAATCTTATCAAAAGTATCACCAACCTCAAATAACATTAACAAGACAACAACAAAATAGAATAAATCCAATATTAACGAATCATAATTTTAAAGTTCTCATTTCAGATGCAAACAAGTATATATATAATATTAACAAGTTAGTGAGCATAAAAAGAATGAATGGAAGTGGTTTCTAATTTTTTTCCAAGGGTGAATTTTGTTTAAGTATTATTTGGGAAAAAGTCAAAATCAAAATTTTGTTTTAGTATTATTGGAAAAAAAAGTTAAAATCAATGAATCATAGGTAATTATAAAAATAGATGAAATTATAAAGTAAATAAAGAAGAGTGAAAATAATAATTAAAAGGTAAATTTTAAATTATTTTGACGGAGAAACGTGTTGAATTAGATTAGATGGAAATTAAAATGTATAAAAAGCTATTTAATAATAACATAAATTAATATTTCTATACTTTGTTTATGTAGAACTTTAGCACATACTTTTAATCTTATCAAAAGTAACACCAACCTCAAATAACATTAACAAGACAACAACAAAATAGAATAAATCCAATATTAACGAATCATAATTTTAAAGTTCTCATTTCAGATGCAAACAAGTATATATATAATATTAACAAGTTAGTGAGCATAAAAAGAATGAATGGAAGTGGTTTCTAATTTTTTTCCAAGGGTGAATTTTGTTTAAGTATTATTTGGGAAAAAAAGTCGAAATCAAAATTTTGTTTTAGTATTATTGGAAGAAAAAAAGTTAAAATCAATGAATCATAGGTAATTATAAAAATAGATGAAATTATAAAGTAAATAAAGAAGAGTGAAAATAATAATTAAAAGGTAAATTTTAAATTATTTTGACGGAGAAACGTTCGAATTAGATTAGATGGAAATTAAAATGTATAAAAAGCTATTTAATAATAACATAAATTAATATTTCTATACTTTGTTTATGTAGAACTTTAGCACACATACTTTTAATCTTATCAAAAGTATCACCAACCTCAAATAACATTAACAAGACAACAACAAAATAGAATAAATCCAATATTAACGAATCATAATTTTAAAGTTCTCATTTCTTATGCAAACAAGTATATATATAATATTAACAAGTTAGTGAGCATAAAAAGAATGAATGGAAGTGGTTTCTAATTTTTTTCCAAGGGTGAATTTTGTTTAAGTATTATTTGGGAAAAAGTCAAAATCAAAATTTTGTTTTAGTATTATTGGAAGAAAAAAGTTAAAATCAATGAATCATAGGTAATTATAAAAATAGATGAAATTATAAAGTAAATAAAGAAGAGTGAAAATAATAATTAAAAGGTAAATTTTAAATTATTTTGACGGAGAAACGTGTTGAATTAGATTAGATGGAAATTAAAATATATAAAAAGCTATTTAATAATAACATAAATTAATATTTCTATACTTTGTTTATGTAGAACTTTAGCACATACTTTTAATCTTATCAAAAGTATCACCAACCTCAAATAACATTAACAAGACAACAACAAAATAGAATAAATCCAATATTAACGAATCATAATTTTAAAGTTCTCATTTCAGATGCAAACAAGTATATATATAATATTAACAAGTTAGTGAGCATAAAAAGAATGAATGGAAGTGGTTTCTAATTTTTTTCCAAGGGTGAATTTTGTTTAAGTATTATTTGGGAAAAAGTCAAAATCAAAATTTTGTTTTAGTATTATTGGAAAAAAAAGTTAAAATCAATGAATCATAGGTAATTATAAAAATAGATGAAATTATAAAGTAAATAAAGAAGAGTGAAAATAATAATTAAAAGGTAAATTTTAAATTATTTTGACGGAGAAACGTGCTTCGGAATTAGATTAGATGGAAATTAAAATGTATAAAAAAGCTATTTAATAATAACATAAATTAATATTTCTATACTTTGTTTATGTAGAACTTTAGCACACATACTTTTAATCTTATCAAAAGTAACACCAACCTCAAATAACATTAACAAGACAACAACAAAATAGAATAAATCCAATATTAACGAATCATAATTTTAAAGTTCTCATTTCAGATGCAAACAAGTATATATATAATATTAACAAGTTAGTGAGCATAAAAAGAATGAATGGAAGTGGTTTCTAATTTTTTTCCAAGGGTGAATTTTGTTTAAGTATTATTTGGGAAAAAAAGTCGAAATCAAAATTTTGTTTTAGTATTATTGGAAGAAAAAAAGTTAAAATCAATGAATCATAGGTAATTATAAAAATAGATGAAATTATAAAGTAAATAAAGAAGAGTGAAAATAATAATTAAAAAGGTAAATTTTAAATTATTTTGACGGAGAAACGAATTAGATTAGATGGAAATTAAAATGTATAAAAAGCTATTTAATAATAACATAAATTAATATTTCTATACTTTGTTTATGTAGAACTTTAGCACACATACTTTTAATCTTATCAAAAGTATCACCAACCTCAAATAACATTAACAAGACAACAACAAAATAGAATAAATCCAATATTAACGAATCATAATTTTAAAGTTCTCATTTCATGCAAACAAGTATATATATAATATTAACAAGTTAGTGAGCATAAAAAGAATGAATGGAAGTGGTTTCTAATTTTTTTCCAAGGGTGAATTTTGTTTAAGTATTATTTGGGAAAAAAGTCAAATCAAAATTTTGTTTTAGTATTATTGGAAGAAAAAGTTAAAATCAATGAATCATAGGTAATTATAAAAATAGATGAAATTATAAAGTAAATAAAGAAGAGTGAAAATAATAATTAAAAAGGTAAATTTTAAATTATTTTGACGGAGAAACGTGCTTCGGAATTAGATTAGATGGAAATTAAAATATATAAAAAGCTATTTAATAATAACATAAATTAATATTTCTATACTTTGTTTATGTAGAACTTTAGCACATACTTTTAATCTTATCAAAAGTATCACCAACCTCAAATAACATTAACAAGACAACAACAAAATAGAATAAATCCAATATTAACGAATCATAATTTTAAAGTTCTCATTTCAGATGCAAACAAGTATATATATAATATTAACAAGTTAGTGAGCATAAAAAGAATGAATGGAAGTGGTTTCTAATTTTTTTCCAAGGGTGAATTTTGTTTAAGTATTATTTGGGAAGAAAAGTCGAAATCAAAATTTTGTTTTAGTATTATTGGAAAAAAAAGTTAAAATCAATGAATCATAGGTAATTATAAAAATAGATGAAATTATAAAGTAAATAAAGAAGAGTGAAAATAATAATTAAAAAGGTAAATTTTAAATTATTTTGACGGAGAAACGTGCTTCGGAATCAGATTAGATGGAAATTAAAATGTATAAAAAAGCTATTTAATAATAACATAAATTAATATTTCTATACTTTGTTTATGCAGAACTTTAGCACACATACTTTTAATCTTATCAAAAGTAACACCAACCTCAAATAACATTAACAAGACAACAACAAAATAGAATAAATCCAATATTAACGAATCATAATTTTAAAGTTCTCATTTCAGATGCAAACAAGTATATATATAATATTAACAAGTTAGTGAGCATAAAAAAGAATGAATGGAAGTGGTTTCTAATTTTTTTCCAAGGGTGAATTTTGTTTAAGTATTATTTGGGAAAAAGTCAAATCAAAATTTTGTTTTAGTATTATTGGAAGAAAAAAAGTTAAAATCAATGAATCATAGGTAATTATAAAAATAGATGAAATTATAAAGTAAATAAAGAAGAGTGAAAATAATAATTAAAAAGGTAAATTTTAAATTATTTTGACGGAGAAACGTGTTGAATTAGATTAGATGGAAATTAAAATGTATAAAAAGCTATTTAATAATAACATAAATTAATATTTCTATACTTTGTTTATGTAGAACTTTAGCACACATACTTTTAATCTTATCAAAAGTATCACCAACCTCAAATAACATTAACAAGACAACAACAAAATAGAATAAATCCAATATTAACGAATCATAATTTTAAAGTTCTCATTTCTTATGCAAACAAGTATATATATAATATTAACAAGTTAGTGAGCATAAAAAGAATGAATGGAAGTGGTTTCTAATTTTTTTTCCAAGGGTGAATTTTGTTTAAGTATTATTTGGGAAAAAGTCAAATCAAAATTTTGTTTTAGTATTATTGGAAGAAAAAAAGTTAAAATCAATGAATCATAGGTAATTATAAAAATAGATGAAATTATAAAGTAAATAAAGAAGAGTGAAAATAATAATTAAAAAGGTAAATTTTAAATTATTTTGACGGAGAAACGTGTTTGAATTAGATTAGATGGAAATTAAAATATATAAAAAGCTATTTAATAATAACATAAATTAATATTTCTATACTTTGTTTATGTAGAACTTTAGCACATACTTTTAATCTTATCAAAAGTATCACCAACCTCAAATAACATTAACAAGACAACAACAAAATAGAATAAATCCAATATTAACGAATCATAATTTTAAAGTTCTCATTTCAGATGCAAACAAGTATATATATAATATTAACAAGTTAGTGAGCATAAAAAGAATGAATGGAAGTGGTTTCTAATTTTTTTCCAAGGGTGAATTTTGTTTAAGTATTATTTGGGAAAAAGTCAAAATCAAAATTTTGTTTTAGTATTATTGGAAAAAAAAGTTAAAATCAATGAATCATAGGTAATTATAAAAATAGATGAAATTATAAAGTAAATAAAGAAGAGTGAAAATAATAATTAAAAGGTAAATTTTAAATTATTTTGACGGAGAAACGTGTTGAATTAGATTAGATGGAAATTAAAATGTATAAAAAGCTATTTAATAATAACATAAATTAATATTTCTATACTTTGTTTATGTAGAACTTTAGCACACATACTTTTAATCTTATCAAAAGTAACACCAACCTCAAATAACATTAACAAGACAACAACAAAATAGAATAAATCCAATATTAACGAATCATAATTTTAAAGTTCTCATTTCATGCAAACAAGTATATATATAATATTAACAAGTTAGTGAGCATAAAAAGAATGAATGGAAGTGGTTTCTAATTTTTTTCCAAGGGTGAATTTTGTTTAAGTATTATTTGGGAAAAAGTCGAAATCAAAATTTTGTTTTAGTATTATTGGAAGAAAAAGTTAAAATCAATGAATCATAGGTAATTATAAAAATAGATGAAATTATAAAGTAAATAAAGAAGAGTGAAAATAATAATTAAAAAGGTAAATTTTAAATTATTTTGACGGAGAAACGTGCTTCGGAATTAGATTAGATGGAAATTAAAATGTATAAAAAAGCTATTTAATAATAACATAAATTAATATTTTTATACTTTGTTTATGTAGAACTTTAGCACATACTTTTAATCTTATCAAAAGTATCACCAACCTCAAATAACATTAACAAGACAACAACAAAATAGAATAAATCCAATATTAACGAATCATAATTTTAAAGTTCTCATTTCAGATGCAAACAAGTATATATATAATATTAACAAGTTAGTGAGCATAAAAAGAATGAATGGAAGTGGTTTCTAATTTTTTTCCAAGGGTGAATTTTGTTTAAGTATTATTTGGGAAAAAAAGTCGAAATCAAAATTTTGTTTTAGTATTATTGGAAGAAAAAAAGTTAAAATCAATGAATCATAGGTAATTATAAAAATAGATGAAATTATAAAGTAAATAAAGAAGAGTGAAAATAATAATTAAAAAGGTAAATTTTAAATTATTTTGACGGAGAAACGTGCTTCGGAATTAGATTAGATGGAAATTAAAATATATAAAAAAGCTATTTAATAATAACATAAATTAATATTTCTATACTTTGTTTATGTAGAACTTTAGCACGCATACTTTTAATCTTATCAAAAGTATCACCAACCTCAAATAACATTAACAAGACAACAACAAAATAGAATAAATCCAATATTAACGAATCATAATTTTAAAGTTCTCATTTCAGATGCAAACAAGTATATATATAATATTAACAAGTTAGTGAGCATAAAAAGAATGAATGGAAGTGGTTTCTAATTTTTTTCCAAGGGTGAATTTTGTTTAAGTATTATTTGGGAAAAAGTCAAAATCAAAATTTTGTTTTAGTATTATTGGAAAAAAAGTTAAAATCAATGAATCATAGGTAATTATAAAAATAGATGAAATTATAAAGTAAATAAAGAAGAGTGAAAATAATAATTAAAAGGTAAATTTTAAATTATTTTGACGGAGAAACGTGCTTCGGAATTAGATTAGATGGAAATTAAAATGTATAAAAAAGCTATTTAATAATAACATAAATTAATATTTCTATACTTTGTTTATGTAGAACTTTAGCACATACTTTTAATCTTATCAAAAGTAACACCAACCTCAAATAACATTAACAAGACAACAACAAAATAGAATAAATCCAATATTAACGAATCATAATTTTAAAGTTCTCATTTCAGATGCAAACAAGTATATATATAATATTAACAAGTTAGTGAGCATAAAAAGAATGAATGGAAGTGGTTTCTAATTTTTTTCCAAGGGTGAATTTTGTTTAAGTATTATTTGGGAAAAAGTCGAAATCAAAATTTTGTTTTAGTATTATTGGAAGAAAAAAGTTAAAATCAATGAATCATAGGTAATTATAAAATAGATGAAATTATAAAGTAAATAAAGAAGAGTGAAAATAATAATTAAAAGGTAAATTTTAAATTATTTTGACGGAGAAACTTGGAATTAGATTAGATGGAAATTAAAATGTATAAAAAGCTATTTAATAATAACATAAATTAATATTTCTATACTTTGTTTATGTAGAACTTTAGCACATACTTTTAATCTTATCAAAAGTATCACCAACCTCAAATAACATTAACAAGACAACAACAAAATAGAATAAATCCAATATTAACGAATCATAATTTTAAAGTTCTCATTTCTTATGCAAACAAGTATATATATAATATTAACAAGTTAGTGAGCATAAAAAGAATGAATGGAAGTGGTTTCTAATTTTTTTCCAAGGGTGAATTTTGTTTAAGTATTATTTGGGAAAAAGTCAAATCAAAATTTTGTTTTAGTATTATTGGAAGAAAAAAGTTAAAATCAATGAATCATAGGTAATTATAAAAATAGATGAAATTATAAAGTAAATAAAGAAGAGTGAAAATAATAATTAAAAGGTAAATTTTAAATTATTTTGACGGAGAAACGTGTTTGAATTAGATTAGATGGAAATTAAAATATATAAAAAGCTATTTAATAATAACATAAATTAATATTTCTATACTTTGTTTATGTAGAACTTTAGCACATACTTTTAATCTTATCAAAAGTATCACCAACCTCAAATAACATTAACAAGACAACAACAAAATAGAATAAATCCAATATTAACGAATCATAATTTTAAAGTTCTCATTTCAGATGCAAACAAGTATATATATAATATTAACAAGTTAGTGAGCATAAAAAGAATGAATGGAAGTGGTTTCTAATTTTTTTCCAAGGGTGAATTTTGTTTAAGTATTATTTGGGAAAAAGTCAAAATCAAAATTTTGTTTTAGTATTATTGGAAGAAAAAGTTAAAATCAATGAATCATAGGTAATTATAAAAATAGATGAAATTATAAAGTAAATAAAGAAGAGTGAAAATAATAATTAAAAAGTAAATTTTAAATTATTTTGACGGAGAAACGTGCTTGAATTAGATTAGATGGAAATTAAAATGTATAAAAAGCTATTTAATAATAACATAAATTAATATTTCTATACTTTGTTTATGTAGAACTTTAGCACATACTTTTAATCTTATCAAAAGTAACACCAACCTCAAATAACATTAACAAGACAACAACAAAATAGAATAAATCCAATATTAACGAATCATAATTTTAAAGTTCTCATTTCAGATGCAAACAAGTATATATATAATATTAACAAGTTAGTGAGCATAAAAAGAATGAATGGAAGTGGTTTCTAATTTTTTTCCAAGGGTGAATTTTGTTTAAGTATTATTTGGGAAAAAAAGTCGAAATCAAAATTTTGTTTTAGTATTATTGGAAGAAAAAAGTTAAAACCAATTAATCATATGTAATTATAAAAATAGATGAAATTATAAAGTAAATAAAGAAGAGTGAAAATAATAATTAAAAAGGTAAATTTTAAATTATTTTGACGGAGAAACGTGCTTCGGAATTAGATTAGATGGAAATTAAAATGTATAAAAAAGCTATTTAATAATAACATAAATTAATATTTCTATACTTTGTTTATGCAGAACTTTAGCACACATACTTTTAATCTTATCAAAAGTAACACCAACCTCAAATAACATTAACAAGACAACAACAAAATAGAATAAATCCAATATTAACGAATCATAATTTTAAAGTTCTCATTTCAGATGCAAACAAGTATATATATAATATTAACAAGTTAGTGAGCATAAAAAAGAATGAATGGAAGTGGTTTCTAATTTTTTTCCAAGGGTGAATTTTGTTTAAGTATTATTTGGGAAAAAAAGTCGAAATCAAAATTTTGTTTTAGTATTATTGGAAGAAAAAAAGTTAAAATCAATGAATCATAGGTAATTATAAAAATAGATGAAATTATAAAGTAAATAAAGAAGAGTGAAAATAATAATTAAAAGGTAAATTTTAAATTATTTTGACGGAGAAACGTTGAATTAGATTAGATGGAAATTAAAATATATAAAAAGCTATTTAATAATAACATAAATTAATATTTCTATACTTTGTTTATGTAGAACTTTAGCACGCATACTTTTAATCTTATCAAAAGTATCACCAACCTCAAATAACATTAACAAGACAACAACAAAATAGAATAAATCCAATATTAACGAATCATAATTTTAAAGTTCTCATTTCATATATATATAATATTAACAAGTTAGTGAGCATAAAAAAGAATGAATGGAAGTGGTTTCTAATTTTTTTCCAAGGGTGAATTTTGTTTAAGTATTATTTGGGAAAAAAGTCAAAATCAAAATTTTGTTTTAGTATTATTGGAAGAAAAAGTTAAAATCAATGAATCATAGGTAATTATAAAAATAGATGAAATTATAAAGTAAATAAAGAAGAGTGAAAATAATAATTAAAAAGGTAAATTTTAAATTATTTTGACGGAGAAACGCGAATTAGATTAGATGGAAATTAAAATGTATAAAAAGCTATTTAATAATAACATAAATTAATATTTCTATACTTTGTTTATGTAGAACTTTAGCACACATACTTTTAATCTTATCAAAAGTATCACCAACCTCAAATAACATTAACAAGACAACAACAAAATAGAATAAATCCAATATTAACGAATCATAATTTTAAAGTTCTCATTTCAGATGCAAACAAGTATATATATAATATTAACAAGTTAGTGAGCATAAAAAGAATGAATGGAAGTGGTTTCTAATTTTTTTCCAAGGGTGAATTTTGTTTAAGTATTATTTGGGAAAAAGTCAAATCAAAATTTTGTTTTAGTATTATTGGAAGAAAAAAAGTTAAAATCAATGAATCATAGGTAATTATAAAAATAGATGAAATTATAAAGTAAATAAAGAAGAGTGAAAATAATAATTAAAAAGGTAAATTTTAAATTATTTTGACGGAGAAACGTGGAATTAGATTAGATGGAAATTAAAATGTATAAAAAAGCTATTTAATAATAACATAAATTAATATTTCTATACTTTGTTTATGCAGAACTTTAGCACACATACTTTTAATCTTATCAAAAGTAACACCAACCTCAAATAACATTAACAAGACAACAACAAAATAGAATAAATCCAATATTAACGAATCATAATTTTAAAGTTCTCATTTCTTATGCAAACAAGTATATATATAATATTAACAAGTTAGTGAGCATAAAAAGAATGAATGGAAGTGGTTTCTAATTTTTTTCCAAGGGTGAATTTTGTTTAAGTATTATTTGGGAAAAAAAGTCGAAATCAAAATTTTGTTTTAGTATTATTGGAAGAAAAAAAGTTAAAATCAATGAATCATAGGTAATTATAAAAATAGATGAAATTATAAAGTAAATAAAGAAGAGTGAAAATAATAATTAAAAAGGTAAATTTTAAATTATTTTGACGGAGAAACGTGTTGAATTAGATTAGATGGAAATTAAAATGTATAAAAAAGCTATTTAATAATAACATAAATTAATATTTCTATACTTTGTTTATGTAGAACTTTAGCACGCATACTTTTAATCTTATCAAAAGTATCACCAACCTCAAATAACATTAACAAGACAACAACAAAATAGAATAAATCCAATATTAACGAATCATAATTTTAAAGTTCTCATTTCAGATGCAAACAAGTATATATATAATATTAACAAGTTAGTGAGCATAAAAGAGAATGAATGGAAGTGGTTTCTAATTTTTTTCCAAGGGTGAATTTTGTTTAAGTATTATTTGGGAAAAAAAGTCAAAATCAAAATTTTGTTTTAGTATTATTGGAAGAAAAAAAGTTAAAATCAATGAATCATAGGTAATTATAAAAATAGATGAAATTATAAAGTAAATAAAGAAGAGTGAAAATAATAATTAAAAAGTAAATTTTAAATTATTTTGACGGAGAAACGTGCTTTTAGATTAGATGGAAATTAAAATGTATAAAAAGCTATTTAATAATAACATAAATTAATATTTCTATACTTTGTTTATGCAGAACTTTAGCACACATACTTTTAATCTTATCAAAAGTAACACCAACCTCAAATAACATTAACAAGACAACAACAAAATAGAATAAATCCAATATTAACGAATCATAATTTTAAAGTTCTCATTTCATGCAAACAAGTATATATATAATATTAACAAGTTAGTGAGCATAAAAAGAATGAATGGAAGTGGTTTCTAATTTTTTTCCAAGGGTGAATTTTGTTTAAGTATTATTTGGGAAAAAGTCAAAATCAAAATTTTGTTTTAGTATTATTGGAAAAAAAAGTTAAAATCAATGAATCATAGGTAATTATAAAAATAGATGAAATTATAAAGTAAATAAAGAAGAGTGAAAATAATAATTAAAAAGTAAATTTTAAATTATTTTGACGGAGAAACGTGAATTAGATTAGATGGAAATTAAAATGTATAAAAAGCTATTTAATAATAACATAAATTAATATTTCTATACTTTGTTTATGTAGAACTTTAGCACATACTTTTAATCTTATCAAAAGTATCACCAACCTCAAATAACATTAACAAGACAACAACAAAATAGAATAAATCCAATATTAACGAATCATAATTTTAAAGTTCTCATTTCATGCAAACAAGTATATATATAATATTAACAAGTTAGTGAGCATAAAAAGAATGAATGGAAGTGGTTTCTAATTTTTTTCCAAGGGTGAATTTTGTTTAAGTATTATTTGGGAAAAAAAGTCGAAATCAAAATTTTGTTTTAGTATTATTGGAAGAAAAAAGTTAAAATCAATGAATCATAGGTAATTATAAAAATAGATGAAATTATAAAGTAAATAAAGAAGAGTGAAAATAATAATTAAAAGGTAAATTTTAAATTATTTTGACGGAGAAACGTGCTTCGGAATTAGATTAGATGGAAATTAAAATGTATAAAAAAGCTATTTAATAATAACATAAATTAATATTTCTATACTTTGTTTATGCAGAACTTTAGCACACATACTTTTAATCTTATCAAAAGTATCACCAACCTCAAATAACATTAACAAGACAACAACAAAATAGAATAAATCCAATATTAACGAATCATAATTTTAAAGTTCTCATTTCATGCAAACAAGTATATATATAATATTAACAAGTTAGTGAGCATAAAAAGAATGAATGGAAGTGGTTTCTAATTTTTTTCCAAGGGTGAATTTTGTTTAAGTATTATTTGGGAAAAAAGTCAAATCAAAATTTTGTTTTAGTATTATTGGAAGAAAAAGTTAAAATCAATGAATCATAGGTAATTATAAAAATAGATGAAATTATAAAGTAAATAAAGAAGAGTGAAAATAATAATTAAAAAGGTAAATTTTAAATTATTTTGACGGAGAAACGTGTTTCGATTAGATTAGATGGAAATTAAAATGTATAAAAAGCTATTTAATAATAACATAAATTAATATTTCTATACTTTGTTTATGTAGAACTTTAGCACACATACTTTTAATCTTATCAAAAGTATCACCAACCTCAAATAACATTAACAAGACAACAACAAAATAGAATAAATCCAATATTAACGAATCATAATTTTAAAGTTCTCATTTCAGATGCAAACAAGTATATATATAATATTAACAAGTTAGTGAGCATAAAAAGAATGAATGGAAGTGGTTTCTAATTTTTTTCCAAGGGTGAATTTTGTTTAAGTATTATTTGGGAAAAAGTCAAAATCAAAATTTTGTTTTAGTATTATTGGAAGAAAAAAGTTAAAATCAATGAATCATAGGTAATTATAAAAATAGATGAAATTATAAAGTAAATAAAGAAGAGTGAAAATAATAATTAAAAAGTAAATTTTAAATTATTTTGACGGAGAAACGCTTGAATTAGATTAGATGGAAATTAAAATGTATAAAAAGCTATTTAATAATAACATAAATTAATATTTCTATACTTTGTTTATGTAGAACTTTAGCACACATACTTTTAATCTTATCAAAAGTATCACCAACCTCAAATAACATTAACAAGACAACAACAAAATAGAATAAATCCAATATTAACGAATCATAATTTTAAAGTTCTCATTTCAGATGCAAACAAGTATATATATAATATTAACAAGTTAGTGAGCATAAAAAGAATGAATGGAAGTGGTTTCTAATTTTTTTCCAAGGGTGAATTTTGTTTAAGTATTATTTGGGAAAAAGTCAAATCAAAATTTTGTTTTAGTATTATTGGAAAAAAGTTAAAATCAATGAATCATAGGTAATTATAAAAATAGATGAAATTATAAAGTAAATAAAGAAGAGTGAAAATAATAATTAAAAAGGTAAATTTTAAATTATTTTGACGGAGAAACGTGCTTGAATTAGATTAGATGGAAATTAAAATGTATAAAAAGCTATTTAATAATAACATAAATTAATATTTCTATACTTTGTTTATGTAGAACTTTAGCACACATACTTTTAATCTTATCAAAAGTATCACCAACCTCAAATAACATTAACAAGACAACAACAAAATAGAATAAATCCAATATTAACGAATCATAATTTTAAAGTTCTCATTTCAGATGCAAACAAGTATATATATAATATTAACAAGTTAGTGAGCATAAAAAGAATGAATGGAAGTGGTTTCTAATTTTTTTCCAAGGGTGAATTTTGTTTAAGTATTATTTGGGAAAAAGTCAAAATCAAAATTTTGTTTTAGTATTATTGGAAAAAAAAGTTAAAATCAATGAATCATAGGTAATTATAAAAATAGATGAAATTATAAAGTAAATAAAGAAGAGTGAAAATAATAATTAAAAAGTAAATTTTAAATTATTTTGACGGAGAAACGTGCTTGAATTAGATTAGATGGAAATTAAAATGTATAAAAAGCTATTTAATAATAACATAAATTAATATTTCTATACTTTGTTTATGTAGAACTTTAGCACATACTTTTAATCTTATCAAAAGTATCACCAACCTCAAATAACATTAACAAGACAACAACAAAATAGAATAAATCCAATATTAACGAATCATAATTTTAAAGTTCTCATTTCAGATGCAAACAAGTATATATATAATATTAACAAGTTAGTGAGCATAAAAAGAATGAATGGAAGTGGTTTCTAATTTTTTTCCAAGGGTGAATTTTGTTTAAGTATTATTTGGGAAAAAAGTCAAAATCAAAATTTTGTTTTAGTATTATTGGAAAAAAAAGTTAAAATCAATGAATCATAGGTAATTATAAAAATAGATGAAATTATAAAGTAAATAAAGAAGAGTGAAAATAATAATTAAAAAGTAAATTTTAAATTATTTTGACGGAGAAACTTTTAGATTAGATGGAAATTAAAATGTATAAAAAGCTATTTAATAATAACATAAATTAATATTTCTATACTTTGTTTATGTAGAACTTTAGCACACATACTTTTAATCTTATCAAAAGTATCACCAACCTCAAATAACATTAACAAGACAACAACAAAATAGAATAAATCCAATATTAACGAATCATAATTTTAAAGTTCTCATTTCAGATGCAAACAAGTATATATATAATATTAACAAGTTAGTGAGCATAAAAAGAATGAATGGAAGTGGTTTCTAATTTTTTTCCAAGGGTGAATTTTGTTTAAGTATTATTTGGGAAAAAGTCGAAATCAAAATTTTGTTTTAGTATTATTGGAAGAAAAAAGTTAAAATCAATGAATCATAGGTAATTATAAAAATAGATGAAATTATAAAGTAAATAAAGAAGAGTGAAAATAATAATTAAAAGGTAAATTTTAAATTATTTTGACGGAGAAACGTGCTTGAATTAGATTAGATGGAAATTAAAATGTATAAAAAGCTATTTAATAATAACATAAATTAATATTTCTATACTTTGTTTATGTAGAACTTTAGCACATACTTTTAATCTTATCAAAAGTATCACCAACCTCAAATAACATTAACAAGACAACAACAAAATAGAATAAATCCAATATTAACGAATCATAATTTTAAAGTTCTCATTTCTTATGCAAACAAGTATATATATAATATTAACAAGTTAGTGAGCATAAAAAGAATGAATGGAAGTGGTTTCTAATTTTTTTCCAAGGGTGAATTTTGTTTAAGTATTATTTGGGAAAAAGTCAAATCAAAATTTTGTTTTAGTATTATTGGAAGAAAAAGTTAAAATCAATGAATCATAGGTAATTATAAAAATAGATGAAATTATAAAGTAAATAAAGAAGAGTGAAAATAATAATTAAAAGGTAAATTTTAAATTATTTTGACGGAGAAACGTGCTTGAATTAGATTAGATGGAAATTAAAATATATAAAAAGCTATTTAATAATAACATAAATTAATATTTCTATACTTTGTTTATGTAGAACTTTAGCACGCATACTTTTAATCTTATCAAAAGTATCACCAACCTCAAATAACATTAACAAGACAACAACAAAATAGAATAAATCCAATATTAACGAATCATAATTTTAAAGTTCTCATTTCATGCAAACAAGTATATATATAATATTAACAAGTTAGTGAGCATAAAAAGAATGAATGGAAGTGGTTTCTAATTTTTTTCCAAGGGTGAATTTTGTTTAAGTATTATTTGGGAAAAAGTCAAATCAAAATTTTGTTTTAGTATTATTGGAAAAAAAGTTAAAATCAATGAATCATAGGTAATTATAAAAATAGATGAAATTATAAAGTAAATAAAGAAGAGTGAAAATAATAATTAAAAAGTAAATTTTAAATTATTTTGACGGAGAAACGGAATTAGATTAGATGGAAATTAAAATGTATAAAAAGCTATTTAATAATAACATAAATTAATATTTCTATACTTTGTTTATGTAGAACTTTAGCACACATACTTTTAATCTTATCAAAAGTATCACCAACCTCAAATAACATTAACAAGACAACAACAAAATAGAATAAATCCAATATTAACGAATCATAATTTTAAAGTTCTCATTTCAGATGCAAACAAGTATATATATAATATTAACAAGTTAGTGAGCATAAAAAGAATGAATGGAAGTGGTTTCTAATTTTTTTCCAAGGGTGAATTTTGTTTAAGTATTATTTGGGAAAAAGTCAAATCAAAATTTTGTTTTAGTATTATTGGAAGAAAAAGTTAAAATCAATGAATCATAGGTAATTATAAAAATAGATGAAATTATAAAGTAAATAAAGAAGAGTGAAAATAATAATTAAAAAGGTAAATTTTAAATTATTTTGACGGAGAAACGTGGAATTAGATTAGATGGAAATTAAAATGTATAAAAAGCTATTTAATAATAACATAAATTAATATTTCTATACTTTGTTTATGTAGAACTTTAGCACACATACTTTTAATCTTATCAAAAGTATCACCAACCTCAAATAACATTAACAAGACAACAACAAAATAGAATAAATCCAATATTAACGAATCATAATTTTAAAGTTCTCATTTCAGATGCAAACAAGTATATGTATAATATTAACAAGTTAGTGAGCATAAAAAGAATGAATGGAAGTGGTTTCTAATTTTTTTCCAAGGGTGAATTTTGTTTAAGTATTATTTGGGAAGAAAAGTCGAAAATCAAAATTTTGTTTTAGTATTATTGGAAGAAAAAAAGTTAAAATCAATGAATCATAGGTAATTATAAAAATAGATGAAATTATAAAGTAAATAAAGAAGAGTGAAAATAATAATTAAAAAGGTAAATTTTAAATTATTTTGACGGAGAAACGTGCTTCGGAATTAGATTAGATGGAAATTAAAATGTATAAAAAAGCTATTTAATAATAACATAAATTAATATTTCTATACTTTGTTTATGTAGAACTTTAGCACGCATACTTTTAATCTTATCAAAAGTATCACCAACCTCAAATAACATTAACAAGACAACAACAAAATAGAATAAATCCAATATTAACGAATCATAATTTTAAAGTTCTCATTTCAGATGCAAACAAGTATATATATAATATTAACAAGTTAGTGAGCATAAAAAAGAATGAATGGAAGTGGTTTCTAATTTTTTTCCAAGGGTGAATTTTGTTTAAGTATTATTTGGGAAAAAAAGTCGAAATCAAAATTTTGTTTTGGTATTATTGGAAGAAAAAAAGTTAAAATCAATGAATCATAGGTAATTATAAAAATAGATGAAATTATAAAGTAAATAAAGAAGAGTGAAAATATTTTGACGGAGAAACGTGCTTCGGAATCAGATTAGATGGAAATTAAAATGTATACAAAAGCTATTTAATAATAACATAAATTAATATTTCTATACTTTGTTTATGCAGAACTTTAGCACACATACTTTTAATCTTATCAAAAGTATCACCAACCTCAAATAACATTAACAAGACAACAACAAAATAGAATAAATCCAATATTAACGAATCATAATTTTAAAGTTCTCATTTCAGATGCAAACAAGTATATATATAATATTAACAAGTTAGTGAGCATAAAAAAGAATGAATGGAAGTGGTTTCTAATTTTTTTCCAAGGGTGAATTTTGTTTAAGTATTATTTGGGAAAAAGTCAAAATCAAAATTTTGTTTTAGTATTATTGGAAGAAAAAGTTAAAATCAATGAATCATAGGTAATTATAAAAATAGATGAAATTATAAAGTAAATAAAGAAGAGTGAAAATAATAATTAAAAAGTAAATTTTAAATTATTTTGACGGAGAAACGTGCTTGAATTAGATTAGATGGAAATTAAAATGTATAAAAAGCTATTTAATAATAACATAAATTAATATTTCTATACTTTGTTTATGTAGAACTTTAGCACACATACTTTTAATCTTATCAAAAGTATCACCAACCTCAAATAACATTAACAAGACAACAACAAAATAGAATAAATCCAATATTAACGAATCATAATTTTAAAGTTCTCATTTCAGATGCAAACAAGTATATATATAATATTAACAAGTTAGTGAGCATAAAAAGAATGAATGGAAGTGGTTTCTAATTTTTTTCCAAGGGTGAATTTTGTTTAAGTATTATTTGGGAAAAAAGTCAAATCAAAATTTTGTTTTAGTATTATTGGAAGAAAAAGTTAAAATCAATGAATCATAGGTAATTATAAAAATAGATGAAATTATAAAGTAAATAAAGAAGAGTGAAAATAATAATTAAAAAGTAAATTTTAAATTATTTTGACGGAGAAACGTGCTTGAATTAGATTAGATGGAAATTAAAATGTATAAAAAGCTATTTAATAATAACATAAATTAATATTTCTATACTTTGTTTATGTAGAACTTTAGCACACATACTTTTAATCTTATCAAAAGTATCACCAACCTCAAATAACATTAACAAGACAACAACAAAATAGAATAAATCCAATATTAACGAATCATAATTTTAAAGTTCTCATTTCAGATGCAAACAAGTATATATATAATATTAACAAGTTAGTGAGCATAAAAAGAATGAATGGAAGTGGTTTCTAATTTTTTTCCAAGGGTGAATTTTGTTTAAGTATTATTTGGGAAAAAGTCAAATCAAAATTTTGTTTTAGTATTATTGGAAGAAAAAAGTTAAAATCAATGAATCATAGGTAATTATAAAATAGATGAAATTATAAAGTAAATAAAGAAGAGTGAAAATAATAATTAAAAAGTAAATTTTAAATTATTTTGACGGAGAAACGTGCTTGAATTAGATTAGATGGAAATTAAAATGTATAAAAAGCTATTTAATAATAACATAAATTAATATTTCTATACTTTGTTTATGTAGAACTTTAGCACACATACTTTTAATCTTATCAAAAGTATCACCAACCTCAAATAACATTAACAAGACAACAACAAAATAGAATAAATCCAATATTAACGAATCATAATTTTAAAGTTCTCATTTCAGATGCAAACAAGTATATATATAATATTAACAAGTTAGTGAGCATAAAAAGAATGAATGGAAGTGGTTTCTAATTTTTTTCCAAGGGTGAATTTTGTTTAAGTATTATTTGGGAAAAAGTCAAATCAAAATTTTGTTTTAGTATTATTGGAAGAAAAAAAGTTAAAATCAATGAATCATAGGTAATTATAAAAATAGATGAAATTATAAAGTAAATAAAGAAGAGTGAAAATAATAATTAAAAAGGTAAATTTTAAATTATTTTGACGGAGAAACGTGCTTTGGAATTAGATTAGATGGAAATTAAAATGTATAAAAAAGCTATTTAATAATAACATAAATTAATATTTCTATACTTTGTTTATGCAGAACTTTAGCACACATACTTTTAATCTTATCAAAAGTATCACCAACCTCAAATAACATTAACAAGACAACAACAAAATAGAATAAATCCAATATTAACGAATCATAATTTTAAAGTTCTCATTTCATGCAAACAAGTATATATATAATATTAACAAGTTAGTGAGCATAAAATAGAATGAATGGAAGTGGTTTCTAATTTTTTTCCAAGGGTGAATTTTGTTTAAGTATTATTTGGGAAAAAAAGTCGAAATCAAAATTTTGTTTTAGTATTATTGGAAGAAAAAAAGTTAAAATCAATGAATCATAGGTAATTATAAAAATAGATGAAATTATAAAGTAAATAAAGAAGAGTGAAAATAATAATTAAAAAGTTAACTTTTAAATTATTTTGACGGAGAAACGTGCTTCGGAATTAGATTAGATGGAAATTAAAATATATAAAAAAGCTATTTAATAATAACATAAATTAATATTTCTATACTTTGTTTATGTAGAACTTTAGCACGCATACTTTTAATCTTATCAAAAGTATCACCAACCTCAAATAACATTAACAAGACAACAACAAAATAGAATAAATCCAATATTAACGAATCATAATTTTAAAGTTCTCATTTCAGATGCAAACAAGTATATATATAATATTAACAAGTTAGTGAGCATAAAAAGAATGAATGGAAGTGGTTTCTAATTTTTTTTCCAAGGGTGAATTTTGTTTAAGTATCATTTGGGAAAAAAAGTCAAAATCAAAATTTTGTTTTATTATTATTGGAAAAAAAAGTTAAAATCAATGAATCATAGGTAATTATAAAAATAGATGAAATTATAAAGTAAATAAAGAAGAGTGAAAATAATAATTAAAAAGTAAATTTTAAATTATTTTGACGGAGAAACGTTGAATTAGATTAGATGGAAATTAAAATGTATAAAAAGCTATTTAATAATAACATAAATTAATATTTCTATACTTTGTTTATGCAGAACTTTAGCACACATACTTTTAATCTTATCAAAAGTATCACCAACCTCAAATAACATTAACAAGACAACAACAAAATAGAATAAATCCAATATTAACGAATCATAATTTTAAAGTTCTCATTTCAGATGCAAACAAGTATATATATAATATTAACAAGTTAGTGAGCATAAAAAAGAATGAATGGAAGTGGTTTCTAATTTTTTTCCAAGGGTGAATTTTGTTTAAGTATTATTTGGGAAAAAAAGTCGAAATCAAAATTTTGTTTTAGTATTATTGGAAGAAAAAAAGTTAAAATCAATGAATCATAGGTAATTATAAAATAGATGAAATTATAAAGTAAATAAAGAAGAGTGAAAATAATAATTAAAAGGTAAATTTTAAATTATTTTGACGGAGAAACGTGCTTGAATTAGATTAGATGGAAATTAAAATGTATAAAAAGCTATTTAATAATAACATAAATTAATATTTCTATACTTTGTTTATGTAGAACTTTAGCACATACTTTTAATCTTATCAAAAGTATCACCAACCTCAAATAACATTAACAAGACAACAACAAAATAGAATAAATCCAATATTAACGAATCATAATTTTAAAGTTCTCATTTCAGATGCAAACAAGTATATATATAATATTAACAAGTTAGTGAGCATAAAAAGAATGAATGGAAGTGGTTTCTAATTTTTTTCCAAGGGTGAATTTTGTTTAAGTATTATTTGGGAAAAAAAGTCGAAATCAAAATTTTGTTTTAGTATTATTGGAAGAAAAAAGTTAAAATCAATGAATCATAGGTAATTATAAAAATAGATGAAATTATAAAGTAAATAAAGAAGAGTGAAAATAATAATTAAAAAGGTAAATTTTAAATTATTTTGAGGGAGAAACGTGCTTCGGAATTAGATTAGATGGAAATTAAAATGTATAAAAAAGCTATTTAATAATAACATAAATTAATATTTTTATACTTTGTTTATGTAGAACTTTAGCAGGCATACTTTTAATCTTATCAAAAGTATCACCAACCTCAAATAACATTAACAAGACAACAACAAAATAGAATAAATTCAATATTAACGAATCATAATTTTAAAGTTCTCATTTCTTATGCAAACAAGTATATGTATAATATTAACAAGTTAGTGAGCATAAAAAAGAATGAATGGAAGTGGTTTCTAATTTTTTTCCAAGGGTGAATTTTGTTTAAGTATTATTTGGGAAAAAAAAGTCGAAATCAAAATTTTGTTTTAGTATTATTGGAAGAAAAAAAGTTAAAATCAATGAATCATAGGTAATTATAAAATAGATGAAATTATAAAGTAAATAAAGAAGAGTGAAAATAATAATTAAAAAGGTAAATTTTAAATTATTTTGACGGAGAAACGTTAAATTAGATTAGATGGAAATTAAAATGTATAAAAAGCTATTTAATAATAACATAAATTAATATTTCTATACTTTGTTTAACTTTAGAACGCATACTTTTAATCTTATCAAACATCAACCTCAAATAACATTAACAAGACAACAACAAAATAGAATAAATCCAATATTAACGAATCATAATTTTAAAGTTCTCATTTCTTATGCAAACAAGTATATATATAATATTAACAAGTTAGTGAGCATAAAAAGAATGAATGGAAGTGGTTTCTAATTTTTTTCCAAGGGTGAATTTTGTTTAAGTATTATTTGGGAAAAAGTCAAATCAAAATTTTGTTTTAGTATTATTGGAAGAAAAAGTTAAAATCAATGAATCATAGGTAATTATAAAAATAGATGAAATTATAAAGTAAATAAAGAAGAGTGAAAATAATAATTAAAAAGTAAATTTTAAATTATTTTGACGGAGAAACGTTTAATTAGATTAGATGGAAATTAAAATGTATAAAAAGCTATTTAATAATAACATAAATTAATATTTCTATACTTTGTTTATGTAGAACTTTAGCACACATAATTTTAATCTTATCAAAAGTAACACCAACCTCAAATAACATTAACAAGACAACAACAAAATAGAATAAATCCAATATTAACGAATCATAATTTTAAAGTTCTCATTTCAGATGCAAACAAGTATATATATAATATTAACAAGTTAGTGAGCATAAAAAAGAATGAATGGAAGTGGTTTCTAATTTTTTTCCAAGGGTGAATTTTGTTTAAGTATTATTTGGGAAAAAAAGTCGAAATCAAAATTTTGTTTTAGTATTATTGGAAGAAAAAAAGTTAAAATCAATGAATCATAGGTAATTATAAAAATAGATGAAATTATAAAGTAAATAAAGAAGAGTGAAAATAATAATTAAAAAGGTAAATTTTAAATTATTTTGACGGAGAAACGTGCTTCGGAATTAGATTAGAAGGAAATTAAAATATATAAAAAAGCTATTTAATAATAACATAAATTAATATTTCTATACTTTGTTTATGCAGAACTTTAGCACACATACTTTTAATCTTATCAAAAGTAACACCAACCTCAAATAACATTAACAAGACAACAACAAAATAGAATAAATCCAATATTAACGAATCATAATTTTAAAGTTCTCATTTCTTATGCAAACAAGTATATATATAATATTAACAAGTTAGTGAGCATAAAAAAGAATGAATGGAAGTGGTTTCTAATTTTTTTTCCAAGGGTGAATTTTGTTTAAGTATTATTTGGGAAAAAAGTCAAAATCAAAATTTTGTTTTAGTATTATTGGAAGAAAAAAATTTAAAATCAATGAATCATAGGTAATTATAAAAATAGATGAAATTATAAAGTAAATAAAGAAGAGTGAAAATAATAATTAAAAAAGTAAATTTTAAATTATTTTGACGGAGAAACGTGCTTCGGAATCAGATTAGATGGAAATTAAAATGTATAAAAAAGCTATTTAATAATAACATAAATTAATATTTCTATACTTTGTTTATGCAGAACTTTAGCACACATACTTTTAATCTTATCAAAAGTATCACCAACCTCAAATAACATTAACAAGACAACAACAAAATAGAATAAATCCAATATTAACGAATCATAATTTTAAAGTTCTCATTTCATGCAAACAAGTATATATATAATATTAACAAGTTAGTGAGCATAAAAAGAATGAATGGAAGTGGTTTCTAATTTTTTTCCAAGGGTGAATTTTGTTTAAGTATTATTTGGGAAAAAGTCAAATCAAAATTTTGTTTTAGTATTATTGGAAGAAAAAGTTAAAATCAATGAATCATAGGTAATTATAAAATAGATGAAATTATAAAGTAAATAAAGAAGAGTGAAAATAATAATTAAAAGGTAAATTTTAAATTATTTTGACGGAGAAACGTGCTTGAATTAGATTAGATGGAAATTAAAATGTATAAAAAGCTATTTAATAATAACATAAATTAATATTTCTATACTTTGTTTATGTAGAACTTTAGCACACATACTTTTAATCTTATCAAAAGTATCACCAACCTCAAATAACATTAACAAGACAACAACAAAATAGAATAAATCCAATATTAACGAATCATAATTTTAAAGTTCTCATTTCGATGCAAACAAGTATATATATAATATTAACAAGTTAGTGAGCATAAAAAGAATGAATGGAAGTGGTTTCTAATTTTTTTCCAAGGGTGAATTTTGTTTAAGTATTATTTGGGAAAAAAGTCAAATCAAAATTTTGTTTTAGTATTATTGGAAGAAAAAAGTTAAAATCAATGAATCATAGGTAATTATAAAAATAGATGAAATTATAAAGTAAATAAAGAAGAGTGAAAATAATAATTAAAAGGTAAATTTTAAATTATTTTGACGGAGAAACGTGCTTGAATTAGATTAGATGGAAATTAAAATGTATAAAAAGCTATTTAATAATAACATAAATTAATATTTCTATACTTTGTTTATGTAGAACTTTAGCACACATACTTTTAATCTTATCAAAAGTATCACCAACCTCAAATAACATTAACAAGACAACAACAAAATAGAATAAATCCAATATTAACGAATCATAATTTTAAAGTTCTCATTTCAGATGCAAACAAGTATATATATAATATTAACAAGTTAGTGAGCATAAAAAGAATGAATGGAAGTGGTTTCTAATTTTTTTCCAAGGGTGAATTTTGTTTAAGTATTATTTGGGAAAAAGTCGAAATCAAAATTTTGTTTTAGTATTATTGGAAGAAAAAGTTAAAATCAATGAATCATAGGTAATTATAAAATAGATGAAATTATAAAGTAAATAAAGAAGAGTGAAAATAATAATTAAAAAGGTAAATTTTAAATTATTTTGACGGAGAAACGTGCTTCGGAATTAGATTAGATGGAAATTAAAATATATAAAAAGCTATTTAATAATAACATAAATTAATATTTCTATACTTTGTTTATGTAGAACTTTAGCACATACTTTTAATCTTATCAAAAGTATCACCAACCTCAAATAACATTAACAAGACAACAACAAAATAGAATAAATCCAATATTAACGAATCATAATTTTAAAGTTCTCATTTCGATGCAAACAAGTATATATATAATATTAACAAGTTAGTGAGCATAAAAAGAATGAATGGAAGTGGTTTCTAATTTTTTTCCAAGGGTGAATTTTGTTTAAGTATTATTTGGGAAAAAGTCAAATCAAAATTTTGTTTTAGTATTATTGGAAGAAAAAAGTTAAAATCAATGAATCATAGGTAATTATAAAAATAGATGAAATTATAAAGTAAATAAAGAAGAGTGAAAATAATAATTAAAAGGTAAATTTTAAATTATTTTGACGGAGAAACGTGCTTGAATTAGATTAGATGGAAATTAAAATGTATAAAAAGCTATTTAATAATAACATAAATTAATATTTCTATACTTTGTTTATGTAGAACTTTAGCACACATACTTTTAATCTTATCAAAAGTATCACCAACCTCAAATAACATTAACAAGACAACAACAAAATAGAATAAATCCAATATTAACGAATCATAATTTTAAAGTTCTCATTTCTTATGCAAACAAGTATATATATAATATTAACAAGTTAGTGAGCATAAAAAGAATGAATGGAAGTGGTTTCTAATTTTTTTCCAAGGGTGAATTTTGTTTAAGTATTATTTGGGAAAAAAGTCAAATCAAAATTTTGTTTTAGTATTATTGGAAGAAAAAGTTAAAATCAATGAATCATAGGTAATTATAAAATAGATGAAATTATAAAGTAAATAAAGAAGAGTGAAAATAATAATTAAAAAGGTAAATTTTAAATTATTTTGACGGAGAAACGTAAATTAGATTAGATGGAAATTAAAATGTATAAAAAGCTATTTAATAATAACATAAATTAATATTTCTATACTTTGTTTATGTAGAACTTTAGCACATACTTTTAATCTTATCAAAAGTATCACCAACCTCAAATAACATTAACAAGACAACAACAAAATAGAATAAATCCAATATTAACGAATCATAATTTTAAAGTTCTCATTTCAGATGCAAACAAGTATATATATAATATTAACAAGTTAGTGAGCATAAAAAGAATGAATGGAAGTGGTTTCTAATTTTTTTTTCAAGGGTGAATTTTGTTTAAGTATTATTTGGGGAAAAAAGTCGAAATCAAAATTTTGTTTTAGTATTATTGGAAGAAAAAAAGTTAAAATCAATGAATCATAGGTAATTATAAAAATAGATGAAATTATAAAGTAAATAAAGAAGAGTGAAAATAATAATTAAAAAGGTAAATTTTAAATTATTTTGACGGAGAAACGTGCTTCGGAATTAGATTAGATGGAAATTAAAATGTATAAAAAAGCTATTTAATAATAACATAAATTAATATTTCTATACTTTGTTTATGCAGAACTTTAGCACACATACTTTTAATCTTATCAAAAGTATCACCAACCTCAAATAACATTAACAAGACAACAACAAAATAGAATAAATCCAATATTAACGAATCATAATTTTAAAGTTCTCATTTCGATGCAAACAAGTATATATATAATATTAACAAGTTAGTGAGCATAAAAAGAATGAATGGAAGTGGTTTCTAATTTTTTCCAAGGGTGAATTTTGTTTAAGTATTATTTGGGAAAAAGTCAAAATCAAAATTTTGTTTTAGTATTATTGGAAAAAAAAGTTAAAATCAATGAATCATAGGTAATTATAAAAATAGATGAAATTATAAAGTAAATAAAGAAGAGTGAAAATAATAATTAAAAGGTAAATTTTAAATTATTTTGACGGAGAAACGTGCTTTGGAATCAGATTAGATGGAAATTAAAATGTATAAAAAAGCTATTTAATAATAACATAAATTAATATTTCTATACTTTGTTTATGCAGAACTTTAGCACACATACTTTTAATCTTATCAAAAGTAACACCAACCTCAAATAACATTAACAAGACAACAACAAAATAGAATAAATCCAATATTAACGAATCATAATTTTAAAGTTCTCATTTCAGATGCAAACAAGTATATATATAATATTAACAAGTTAGTGAGCATAAAAAAGAATGAATGGAAGTGGTTTCTAATTTTTTTCAAAGGTGAATTTTGTTTAAGTATTATTTGGGAAAAAAAGTCGAAATCAAAATTTTGTTTTAGTATTATTGGAAGAAAAAAAGTTAAAATCAATGAATCATAGGTAATTATAAAAATAGATGAAATTATAAAGTAAATAAAGAAGAGTGAAAATAATAATTAAAAGGTAAATTTTAAATTATTTTGACGGAGAAACGTGTTGAGAATTAGATTAGATGGAAATTAAAATGTATAAAAAAGCTATTTAATAATAACATAAATTAATATTTCTATACTTTGTTTATGTAGAACTTTAGCACGCATACTTTTAATCTTATCAAAAGTATCACCAACCTCAAATAACATTAACAAGACAACAACAAAATAGAATAAATCCAATATTAACGAATCATAATTTTAAAGTTCTCATTTCAGATGCAAACAAGTATATATATAATATAACAAGTTAGTGAGCATAAAAAGAATGAATGGAAGTGGTTTCTAATTTTTTTCCAAGGGTGAATTTTGTTTAAGTATTATTTGGGAAAAAGTCGAAATCAAAATTTTTTTTAGTATTATTGGAAGAAAAAGTTAAAATCAATGAATCATAGGTAATATAAAAATAGATGAAATTATAAAGTAAATAAAGAAGAGTGAAAATAATAATTAAAAGGTAAATTTTAAATTATTTTGACGGAGAAAGCTTTGAATTAGATTAGATGGAAATTAAAATGTATAAAAAGCTATTTAATAATAACATAAATTAATATTTCTATACTTTGTTTATGTAGAACTTTAGCACATACTTTTAATCTTATCAAAAGTATCACCAACCTCAAATAACATTAACAAGACAACAACAAAATAGAATAAATCCAATATTAACGAATCATAATTTTAAAGTTCTCATTTCTTATGCAAACAAGTATATATATAATATTAACAAGTTAGTGAGCATAAAAAGAATGAATGGATGGTTTCTAATTTTTTTTCAAGGGTGAATTTTGTTTAAGTATTATTTGGTAAAAAAGTCGAAATCAAAATTTTGTTTTAGTATTATTGGAAAAAAGTTAAATCAATGAATCATAGGTAATTATAAAAATAGATGAAATTATAAAGTAAATAAAGAAGAGTGAAATAATAATTAAAAGGTAAATTTTAAATTATTTTGACGGAGAAACGTGCTTCGGAATTAGATTAGAAGGAAATTAAAATATATAAAAAAGCTATTTAATAATAACATAAATTAATATTTCTATACTTTATTTTTGTAGAACTTTAGCACGCATACTTTTAATCTTATCAAAAGTATCACCAACCTCAAATAACATTAACAAGACAACAACAAAATAGAATAAATCCAATATTAACGAATCATAATTTTAAAGTTCTCATTTCAGATGCAAACAAGTATATATATAATATTAACAAGTTAGTGAGCATAAAAAGAATGAATGAAGTGGTTTCTAATTTTTTCCAAGGGTGAATTTTGTTTAAGTATTATTTGGGAAAAAAAGTCGAAATCAAAATTTTGTTTTAGTATTATTGGAAGAAAAAAAGTTAAAATCAATGAATCATAGGTAATTATAAAAATAGATGAAATTATAAAGTAAATAAAGAAGAGTGAAAATATTTTGACGGAGAAACGTGCTTCGGAATCAGATTAGATGGAAATTAAAATGTATAAAAAAGCTATTTAATAATAACATAAATTAATATTTCTATTTTATTTATCAGAGACTTTGCACATACTTTTAATCTTATCAAAGTATCACCAACCTCAAATAACATTAACAAGACAACAACAAAATAGAATAAATCCAATATTAACGAATCATAATTTTAAAGTTCTCATTTCATGCAAACAAGTATATATAATATTAACAAGTTAGTGAGCATAAAAAGAATGAATGGAAGTGGTTTCTAATTTTTTTTCCAAGGGTGAATTTTGTTTAAGTATTATTTGGGAAAAAAAGTCGAAATCAAAATTTTGTTTTAGTATTATTGGAAGAAAAAAAGTTAAAATCAATGAATCATAGGTAATTATAAAATAGATGATATAAAATAAATAAAGAAAGAGTGAAAATAATAATTAAAAGTAAATTTTAAATTATTTTGACGGAGAAAGCGTCTTCGAATCAGATTAGAAGGAAATTAAAATGTATAAAAAGCTATTTAATAATAACATAAATTAATATTTCTATACTTTATTTTGTAGAACTTTGCTTGCGCATACTTTTAATCTTATCAAAAGTCACCAACCTCAAATAACATTAACAAGACAACAACAAAATAGAATAAATTCAATATTGAATCATAATTTTAAAGGTTCTCATTTCATATGCAAACAAGTATATATAATATTAACAAGTTAGTGAGCATAAAATAGAATGAATGGAGTGGTTTCTAATTTTTTTCAAGGGTGAATTTTGTTTAAGTATTATTTGGGAAAAAGTGAAATCAAATTTTTATTTATTGGAAGAAAAAAGTTAAAATCAATGAATCATAGGTGGTATATAAAATAGATAGAAATTATAATGTAAATAAGAAGGTAGAAATAATAATTAAAAGGTAAATTTTAAATTATTTTGTGGAGAAAGCGATACCGGAATTAGATTAGATGGAAATTAAAATGTATAAAAAGCTGTTTAATAATAAAATAAATTAATATTTCTATACTTTGTTTGTAGAGAACTTTAGCATACTTTTAATCTTATCAAAAGTATCACCAACCTCAAATAACATTAACAGACAACAACAAAATAGAATAAATCAATATTAGCAGATCATAATTTTAAAGTTCTCATTTGAGATGCAAACAAGTATATATATAATATTAACAAGTTAGTGAGCATAAAAAGAATGAATGGAAGTGGTTTCTAATTTTTTCCAAGGGTGAATTTTGTTTAAGTATTATTTGGGAAAAAGTGAAATCAAAATTTTATTTAATGTGGAAGAAAAAGTTAAAATCAATGAATCATAGGTAATTATAAAAATAGGTGAAATTATAAAGTAAATAAAGAAGAGTGAAAATAATAATTAAAAGGTAAATTTTAAATTATTTTGTGGAGAAAGCATTACTTGGATCAGATTAGAAGGAAATTAAAATGTATAAAAAAGTTATTTAATAATAACATAAATTAATATTTCTATACTTTATTTTTGTAGAACTTTAGCACGCATACTTTTAATCTTATCAAAAGTATCACCAACCTCAAATAACATTAACAAGACAACAACAAAATAGAATAAATTCAATATTAGCGAATCATAATTTTAAAGTTCTCATTTCAGGATGCAAACAAGTATATATATAATATTAACAAGTTAGTGAGCATAAAATAGAATAGAATGGAAGTGGTTTCTAATTTTTTTCAAGGGTGAATTTTGTTTAAGTATTATTTGGGAAAAAAGTGAAATCAAAAGTTTTAGTATTATTGGAAGAAAAAAGTTAAAATCAATGAATCATGGTAATTATAAAATGGATGAAATTATAAAGTAAATAAAGAAGAGTAGAAAATAATAATTAAAAAGTAAAATTTAAATTATTTTGCGGAGAAGCGATGTGGATTGATTAGATGGAAATTAAAATGTATAAAAGCTATTTAATAATAACATAAATTAATATTTCTATACTTTGTTTATGTAGAACTTTATACATACTTTTAATCTTATCAAAAGTATCACCAACCTCAAATAACAACAAGACAACAACAAAATAGAATAAATCCAATATTAGCAGAATCATAATTTTAAGTTCTCATTTAGGATGCAAACAAGTATATATATAATATTAACAAATTATTGAGCATAAAATG
>CM038797.1:115432497-115512279 GCA_021764765.1 Vicia sativa
ATAGAAATATTAATTTATGTTATTATTAAATAGCTTTTTATACATTTTAATTTCCATCTAACTGATTCAAGCACGTTTCTCCGCCAAAATAATTTAAAAATTTACCTTTTAATTATTATTTTCACTCTTCTTTATTTACTTTATAATTTCATCTATTTTCATAATTACCTATTATTCATTGATTTTAACTTTTTTTTCCAATAATACTAAAATAAAATTTTGATTTTGACTTTTTCCAATAATACTTAAACAAATTCACCCTTGGAAAAAATTAGAAACCACTTCTATTCATTCTTTTTATGCTCACTAACTTGTTAATATTATATATATACTTGTTTGCATAAGAAATGAGAACTTTAAAATTATGATTTGTTAATATTGGATTTATTCTATTTTGTTGTTGTCTTGTTATTTGAGGTTGGTGTTACTTTTGATAAGATTAAAAGTATGTGTGCTAAAGTTCTACATAAACAAAGTATAGAAATATTAATTTATGTTATTATTAAATAGCTTTTTATACATTTTATTTCCATCTAATCTGATTCGTTAATGCTTTCTCCTCAAAATAATTTAAAATTTACCTTTTAATTATTATTTTCACTCTTCTTTATTTACTTTATAATTTCATCTATTTTCATAATTACCTATTATTCATTGATTTTAACTTTTATTTCCAATAATTAAAATAAAATTTTGATTTTGACTTTTTCCAAATAATACTTAAACAAAATTCACCATTGGAAAAAATTAGAAACCACTTCCATTCATTCTTTTATGCTCACTAACTTGTTAATATTATATATATACTTGTTTGCATCTGAAATGAGAACTTTAAAATTATGATTCGTTAATATTGGATTTATTCTATTTTGTTGTTGTCTTGTTAATGTTATTTGAGGTTGGTGATACTTTTGATAAGATTAAAGTATGCGTGCTAAAGTTCTACATAAACAAAGTATAGAAATATTAATTTATTTTATTTTTAAATAGCTTTTTTATACATTTTAATTTCCATCTAATCTAATTCACATCGTTTTCCGTCAAAATAATTTAAAATTTACCTTTTTAATTATTATTTTCACTCTTCTTTATTTACTTTATAATTTCATCTATTTTATAATTACCTATGATTCATTGATTTTAACTTTTTTTTCTTCCAATACTAAAACAAAATTTTGATTTGACTTTTTTTACCAAATAATTAAACAAAATTCACCCTGGAAAAAAAATTAGAAACCACTTCCATTCATTCTTTTTATGCTCACTAACTTGTTAATATTATATATATACTTGTTTGCATAAGAAATGAGAACTTAAAAATTATGATTCGTTAATATTGATTTATTCTATTTTGTTGTTGTCTTGTTAATGTTATTTGAGGTTGGTGTTACTTTTGATAAGATTAAAAGTATGTGTGCAAAGTTCTAGCATAAACAAAGTATAGAAATATTAATTTATTATTATAAATATTTTTTTTATACATTTTAATTTCCATCTAATCTGATTCCAAGCATGCTTTCTCCACAAAATAATTTAAAATTACCTTTTAATTATTATTTTCACTCTTCTTTATTTACTTTATAATTTCATCTATTTTTATAATTACCTATGATTCATTGATTTTAACTTTTTTTCTTTTAATAATACTAAAACAAAATTTTGATTTCGACTTTTTTTACCAAATAATACTTAAATAAAATTCACCCTTGGAAAAAAAATTAGAAACCACTTCCATTCATTCTATTTTATGCTCACTAACTTGTTAATATTATATATATACTTGTTTGCATCTGAAATGAGAACTTTAAAATTATGATTTGTTAATATTGGATTTATTCTATTTTGTTGTTGTCTTGTTAATGTTATTTGAGGTTGGTGTTACTTTTGATAAGATTAAAAGTATGTGTGCTAAAGTTCTGCATAAACAAAGTATAGAAATATTAATTTATGTTATTATTAAATAGCTTTTTTATACATTTTAATTTCCATCTAATCTGAATCCGAAGCACGTTTCTCCGTCAAAATAATTTAAAATTTACTTTTTAATTATTATTTTCACTCTTCTTTATTTACTTTATAATTTCATCTATTTTCATAATTACCTATTATTCATTGATTTTAACTTTTTATTTCCAATAATACTAAAATAAAATTTTGATTTTGACTTTTTTCCCAAATAATACTTAAACAAAATTCACCATTGGAAAAAAAATTAGAAACCACTTCCATTCATTCTTTTTTATGCTCACTAACTTGTTAATATTATATATATACTTGTTTGCATCTGAAATGAGAACTTTAAATTATGATTCGTTAATATTGAATTTATTCTATTTTGTTGTTGTCTTGTTAATGTTATTTGAGGTTGGTGATACTTTTGATAAGATTAAAAGTATGCTAAAGTTCTCTATATAAACAAAGTATAGAAATATTAATTTATTTTATTTTTAAATAGCTTTTATATATTTTAATTTCCATCTAATCTAATTCAAGCAACGCTTTCTCCGTCAAAATAATTTAAAATTTACCTTTTAATTATTATTTTCACTCTTCTTTATTTACTTTATAATTTCATCTATTTTTATAATTACCTATGATTCATTGATTTTAATTTTTTCTTCCAATAATACTAAAATAAAATTTTGATTTGACTTTTTACCAAATAATACTTAAACAAAATTCACCCTTGGAAAAAAATTAGAAACCACTTCCATTCATTCTTTTTATGCTCACTAACTTGTTAATATTATATATATACTTGTTTGCATAAGAAATGAGAACTTTAAAATTATGATTCGTTAATATTGATTTATTCTATTTTGTTGTTGTCTTGTTAATGTTATTTGAGGTTGGTGTTACTTTTGATAAGATTAAAAGTATGTGTGCTAAAGTTCTATAAACAAAGTATAGAAATATTAATTTATGTTATTTTAAATAGCTTTTTATACATTTTAATTTCCATCTAATCTCGATTCAAGCACGTTTTCCGTCAAAATAATTTAAAATTTACCTTTTAATTATTATTTTCACTCTTCTTTATTTACTTTATAATTTCATCTATTTTATAATTACCTATGATTCATTGATTTTAACTTTTTTCTTTAATAATACTAAAACAAAATTTTGATTTCGACTTTTTACCAAATAATACTTAAATAAATTCACCCTTGGAAAAAAATTAGAAACCACTTCCATTCATTCTTTTTATGCTCACTAACTTGTTAATATTATATATATACTTGTTTGCATCGAAATGAGAACTTTAAAATTATGATTCGTTAATATTGGATTTATTCTATTTTGTTGTTGTCTTGTTAATGTTATTTGAGGTTGGTGTTACTTTTGATAAGATTAAAAGTATGTGCTAAAGTTCTCGCATAAACAAAGTATAGAAATATTAATTTATGTTATTATTAAATAGCTTTTTATACATTTTAATTTCCATCTAATCGATTTACGCTTTCTCCGCAAAATAATTTAAAATTTACCTTTTAATTATTATTTTCACTCTTCTTTATTTACTTTATAATTTCATCTATTTTCATAATTACCTATTATTCATTGATTTTAACTTTTATTTCCAATAATACTAAAATAAAATTTTGATTTTGACTTTTTTCCCAAATAATACTTAAACAAAATTCACCATTGGAAAAAAATTAGAAACCACTTCATTCATTCTTTTTATGCTCACTAACTTGTTAATATTATATATATACTTGTTTGCATAAAATGAGAACTTTAAAATTATGATTCGTTAATATTGAATTTATTCTATTTTGTTGTTGTCTTGTTAATGTTATTTGAGGTTGGTGATACTTTTGATAAGATTAAAAGTATGTGTGCTAAAGTTCTGCATAAACAAAGTATAGAAATATTAATTTATTTTATTTTTAAATAGCTTTTTTATATATTTTAATTTCCATCTAATCTAATTCGAAACCGTTTCTCCGTCAAAATAATTTAAAATTTACCTTTTTAATTATTATTTTCACTCTTCTTTATTTACTTTATAATTTCATCTATTTTTATAATTACCTATGATTCATTGATTTTAACTTTTTTTCTTCCAATAATACTAAAACAAAATTTTGATTTTACTTTTTACCAAATAATACTTAAACAAAATTCACCCTTGGAAAAAAATTAGAAACCACTTCCATTCATTCTTTTTTATGCTCACTAACTTGTTAATATTATATATATACTTGTTTGCATAAGAAATGAGAACTTTAAAATTATGATTCGTTAATATTGGATTTATTCTATTTTGTTGTTGTCTTGTTAATGTTATTTGAGGTTGGTGTTACTTTTGATAAGATTAAAAGTATGTGTGCTAAAGTTCTGCATAAACAAAGTATAGAAATATTAATTTATGTTATTATTAAATAGCTTTTTTATACATTTTAATTTCCATCTAATCTGATTCCGAAGCACGTTTCTCCGTCAAAATAATTTAAAATTTACCTTTTTAATTATTATTTTCACTCTTCTTTATTTACTTTATAATTTCATCTATTTTTATAATTACCTATGATTCATTGATTTTAACTTTTTTTCTTTTAATAATACTAAAACAAAATTTTGATTTCGACTTTTTTTACCAAATAATACTTAAACAAAATTCACCCTTGGAAAAAAATTAGAAACCACTTCCATTCATTCTTTTTATGCTCACTAACTTGTTAATATTATATATATACTTGTTTGCATCTGAAATGAGAACTTTAAAATTATGATTCGTTAATATTGGATTTATTCTATTTTGTTGTTGTCTTGTTAATGTTATTTGAGGTTGGTGTTACTTTTGATAAGATTAAAAGTATGTGTGCTAAAGTTCTGCATAAACAAAGTATAGAAATATTAATTTATGTTATTATTAAATAGCTTTTTTATACATTTTAATTTCCATCTAATCTGATTCCGAAGCACGTTTCTCCGTCAAAATAATTTAAAATTTACCTTTTTAATTATTATTTTCACTCTTCTTTATTTACTTTATAATTTCATCTATTTTAATAATTACCTATTATTCATTGATTTTAACTTTTTATTTCCAATAATACTAAAATAAAATTTTGATTTTGACTTTTTTCCCAAATAATACTTAAACAAAATTCACCATTGGAAAAAAAATTAGAAACCACTTCCATTCATTCTTTTTTATGCTCACTAACTTGTTAATATTATATATATACTTGTTTGCATCTGAAATGAGAACTTTAAAATTATGATTCGTTAATATTGAATTTATTCTATTTTGTTGTTGTCTTGTTAATGTTATTTGAGGTTGGTGTTACTTTTGATAAGATTAAAAGTATGTGTGCTAAAGTTCTGCATAAACAAAGTATAGAAATATTAATTTATGTTATTATTAAATAGCTTTTTTATACCTTTAAATTTCCATCTAATCTGAATCCGAAGCACGTTTCTCCGTCAAAATAATTTAAAATTTACTTTTTTAATTATTATTTTCACTCTTCTTTATTTACTTTATAATTTCATCTATTTTCATAATTACCTATTATTCATTGATTTTAACTTTTTATTTCCAATAATACTAAAATAAAATTTTGATTTTGACTTTTTTCCCAAATAATACTTAAACAAAATTCACCATTGGAAAAAAAATTAGAAACCACTTCCATTCATTCTTTTTTATGCTCACTAACTTGTTAATATTATATATATACTTGTTTGCATCTGAAATGAGAACTTTAAAATTATGATTCGTTAATATTGAATTTATTCTATTTTGTTGTTGTCTTGTTAATGTTATTTGAGGTTGGTGATACTTTTGATAAGATTAAAAGTATGCGTGCTAAAGTTCTACATAAACAAAGTATAGAAATATTAATTTATTTTATTTTTAAATAGCTTTTGTTATATATTTTAATTTCCATCTAATCTAATTCCGAAGCACGTTTCTCCGTCAAAATAATTTAAAATTTACCTTTTTAATTATTATTTTCACTCTTCTTTATTTACTTTATAATTTCATCTATTTTTATAATTACCTATGATTCATTGATTTTAACTTTTTTTCTTCCAATAATACTAAAACAAAATTTTGATTTCGACTTTTTTTACCAAATAATAATTAAACAAAATTCACCCTTGGAAAAAAAATTAGAAACCACTTCCATTCATTCTTTTTTATGCTCACTAACTTGTTAATATTATATATATACTTGTTTGCATAAGAAATGAGAACTTTAAAATTATGATTCGTTAATATTGGATTTATTCTATTTTGTTGTTGTCTTGTTAATGTTATTTGAGGTTGGTGTTACTTTTGATAAGATTAAAAGTATGTGTGCCAAAGTTCTGCATAAACAAAGTATAGAAATATTAATTTATGTTATTTTTAAATAGCTTTTTTATACATTTTAATTTCCATCTAATCTGATTCCGAAGCACGTTTCTCCGTCAAAATAATTTAAAATTTACCTTTTTAATTATTATTTTCACTCTTCTTTATTTACTTTATAATTTCATCTATTTTTATAATTACCTATGATTCATTGATTTTAACTTTTTTTCTTTTAATAATACTAAAACAAAATTTTGATTTCGACTTTTTTTACCAAATAATACTTAAATAAATTCACCCTTGGAAAAAAAATTAGAAACCACTTCCATTCATTCTTTTTTATGCTCACTAACTTGTTAATATTATATATATACTTGTTTGCATCTGAAATGAGAACTTTAAAATTATGATTCGTTAATATTGGATTTATTCTATTTTGTTGTTGTCTTGTTAATGTTATTTGAGGTTGGTGTTACTTTTGATGAGATTAAAAGTATGTGTGCTAAAGTTCTGCATAAACAAAGTATAGAAATATTAATTTATGTTATTATTAAATAGCTTTTTTATACATTTTAATTTCCATCTAATCAATCCAATCGTTTCTCCGTCAAAATAATTTAAAATTTACTTTTTTAATTATTATTTTCACTCTTCTTTATTTACTTTATAATTTCATCTATTTTCATAATTACCTATTATTCATTGATTTTAACTTTTTATTTCCAATAATACTAAAATAAAATTTTGATTTTGACTTTTTTCCCAAATAATACTTAAACAAAATTCACCCTTGGAAAAAAAATTAGAAACCACTTCCATTCATTCTATTTTATGCTCACTAAGTTGTTAATATTATATATATACTTGTTTGCATCTGAAATGAGAACTTTAAAATTATGATTCGTTAATATTGGATTTATTCTATTTTGTTGTTGTCATGTTAATGTTATTTGAGGTTGGTGTTACTTTTGATAAGATTAAAAGTATGTGCTAAAGTTACATAAACAAAGTATAGAAATATTAATTTATGTTATTATTAAATAGTTTTTTATACATTTAATTTCCATCTAATCGATTCCAAGCACCTTTCTCGTCAAAATAATTTAAAATTACTTTTTAATTATTATTTTCACTCTTCTTTATTTTCTTTGTAATTTCATCTATTTTTATAATTACCTATGATTCATTGATTTTAACTTTTTTTCTTCCAATAATACTAAAACAAAATTTTGATTTCGACTTTTTTTACCAAATTATAATTAAACAAAATTCACCCTTGGAAAAAAAAAAATAAAAACCACTTCCATTCATTCTTTTTTATGCACACTAACTTGTTAATATTATATATATATATACTTGTTTGCATAAGAAATGAGAACTTTAAAATTATGATTCGTTAATATTGGATTTATTCTATTTTGTTGTTGTCTTGTTAATGTTATTTGAGGTTGGTGTTACTTTTGATAAGATTAAAAGTATGTGTGCCAAAGTTCTGCATAAACAAAGTATAGAAATATTAATTTATGTTATTATTAAATAGCTTTTTTATACATTTTAATTTCCATCTAATCGATTCAAAACGCTTTCTCCGTCAAAATAATTTAAAATTTACCTTTTAATTATTATTTTCACTCTTCTTTATTTACTTTATAATTTCATCTTTTTTATAATTACCTATGATTCATTGATTGTAACTTTTTTTCTTCCAATAATAATAAAACAAAATTTTGATTTCGACTTTTTTTACCAAATAATACTTAAACAAAATTCACCCTTGGAAAAAAAATTAGAAACCACTTCCATTCATTCTTTTTTATGCTCACTAACTTGTTAATATTATATATATACTTGTTTGCATAAGAAATGAGAACTTTAAAATTATGATTCGTTAATATTGGATTTATTCTATTTTGTTGTTGTCTTGTTAATGTTATTTGAGGTTGGTGTTACTTTTGATAAGATTAAAAGTATGTCTTCTAAAGTTCTGCATAAACAAAGTATAGAAATATTAATTTATGTTATTATTAAATAGCTTTTTTATACATTTTAATTTCCATCTAATCGAAAGAACGTTTCTCCGTCAAAATAATTTAAAATTTACTTTTTAATTATTATTTTCACTCTTCTTTATTTACTTTATAATTTCATCTATTTTCATAATTACCTATTATTCATTGATTTAACTTTTATTTCCAATAATACTAAAATAAAATTTTGATTTTGACTTTTTCCCAAATAATACTTAAACAAAATACACCCTTGGAAAAAAATTAGAAACCACTTCCATTCATTCTTTTTATGCTCACTAACTTGTTAATATTATATATATACTTGTTTGCATAGAAATGAGAACTTTAAAATTATGATTCGTTAATATTTGATTTATTCTATTTTGTTGTTGTCTTGTTAATGTTATTTGAGGTTGGTGTTACTTTTGATAAGATTAAAAGTATGTGTGCTAAAGTTCTGCATAAACAAAGTATAGAAATATTAATTTATGTTATTATTAAATAGCTTTTTTATACATTTTAATTTCCATCTAATCGATTCAACACGTTCTCCGTAAAATAATTTAAAATTTACCTTTTTAATTATTATTTTCATACTTCTTTATTTACTTTATAATTTCATCTATTTTTATAATTACCTATGATTCATTGATTTTAACTTTTTTTCTTCCAATAATACTAAAACAAAATTTTGATTTCGACTTTTTTTCCCAAATAATACTTAAACAAAATTCACCCTTGGAAAAAAAATTAGAAACCACTTCCATTCATTCTTTTTTATGCTCACTAACTTGTTAATATTATATATATACTTGTTTGCATATGAAATGAGAACTTTAAAATTATGATTCGTTAATATTGGATTTATTCTATTTTATTGTTGTCTTGTTAATGTTATTTGAGGTTGGTGTTACTTTTGATAAGATTAAAAGTATGCGTGCTAAAGTTCTGCATAAACAAAGTATAGAAATATTAATTTATGTTATTATTAATTAGCTTTTTATATATTTTAATTTCCTTCTAATCTAATTCCGAAGCACGTTTCTCCGTCAAAATAATTTAAAATTTACCTTTTTAATTATTATTTTCACTCTTCTTTATTTATTTTATAATTTCATCTATTTTTATAATTACCTATGATTCATTGATTTTAACTTTTTTTCTTCCAATAATACTAAAACAAAATTTTGATTTTGACTTTTTTTACCAAATAATAATTAAACAAAATTCACCCTTGGAAAAAAAATTAGAAACCACTTCCATTCATTCTTTTTTATGCTCACTAACTTGTTAATATTATATATATACTTGTTTGCATAAGAAATGAGAACTTTAAAATTATGAATCGTTAATATTGGATTTATTCTATTTTGTTGTTGTCTTGTTAATGTTATTTGAGGTTGGTGTTACTTTTGATAAGATTAAAAGTATGTGTGCTAAAGTTCGCATAAACAAAGTATAGAAATATTAATTTATGTTATTATTAAATAGCTTTTTATACATTTAATTTCCATCTAATCGATTCAAACACGTTTCTCCGTCAAAATAATTTAAAATTTACCTTTTAATTATTATTTTCACTCTTCTTTATTTACTTTGTAATTTCATCTATTTTTATAATTACCTATGATTCATTGATTTTAACTTTTTTTCTTCCAATAATACTAAAACAAAATTTTGATTTCGACTTTTTTTACCAAATAATAATTAAAAAAAATTCACCCTTGGAAAAAAAATTAAAAACCACTTCCATTCATTCTTTTTTATGCTCACTAACTTGTTAATATTATAAATATACTTGTTTGCATAAGAAATGAGAACTTTAAAATTATGATTCGTTAATATTGAATTTATTCTATTTTGTTGTTGTCTTGTTAATGTTATTTGAGGTTGGTGTTACTTTTGATAAGATTAAAAGTATGTGTGCTAAAGTTCTGCATAAACAAAGTATAGAAATATTAATTTATGTTATTATTAAATAGCTTTTTTATACATTTTAATTTCCTTCTAATCTAATTCCGAATCACGTTTCTCCGTCAAAATAATTTAAAATTTACCTTTTTAATTATTATTTTCACTCTTCTTTATTTACTTTATAATTTCATCTATTTTTATAATTACCTATGATTCATTGATTTTAAGTTTTTTTCTTCCAATAATACTAAAACAAAATTTTGATTTCGATTTTTTTCCCAAATAATGCTTAAACAAAATTCACCCTTGGAAAAAAAATTAGAAACCACTTCCATTCATTCTTTTTTATGCTCACTAACTTGTTAATATTATACATATACTTTTTTGCATCTGAAATGAGAATTTTAAAATTATGATTCGTTAATATTGGATTTATTCTATTTTGTTGTTGTCTTGTTAATGTTATTTGAGGTTGGTGTTACTTTTGATCAGCTTAAAAGTATGTGTGCTAAAGTTCTGCATAAACAAAGTATAGAAATATTAATTGATGTTATTATTAAATAGTTTTTTTATACATTTAAATTTCCATCTAATCTAATTCCGAAGGACGTTTCTCCATCAAAATAATTTAAAATTTACTTTTTTAATTATTATTTTCACTCTTCTTTATTTACTTTATAATTTCATCTATTTTCATAATTACCTATTATTCATTGATTTTTACTTTTTTTCTTCCAATAATCCTAAAACAAAATTTTTACTTTTTTTCATAAATACTGGTGCTGAACTTGGTAGGGCGGACGGTCCGATCCCCCTCAATTGTAATTGGATAAAGAGTACCAAATATAATTACGAACTCCTAGCTAGATTATAAAGATCAAAGTCACTAACCTTACTCCACTATGTGCGCGTAAGGTAAAGGGCTTAATGTGATTTGCAAGAAATGAAAATGGGTGAAACAAAGCGAAAGTGTTAGGTCGAGTTATAATTCATGACTTAATTTGGTCTACATAAATAAGGTTATCTAGTGTTATTACGGTAATTTTAATGGCTAAGTCTAAACTTGAGTTATCCAACAAAAAGTGAATAGCAACCAAATACTGAATTGAATTGTGTTTTATATTTCGTTTGACTTATCCTTGCTTGATTTTAATTTCTAATTTTTGCTTGAGGACAAGCAAAGGTTTAAGTATAGGGAGTTTGATAACGAATTTATATAACATATTTGGCGTAATTTTCAGAACAATATTACTATTTTTATTTAATTATTCTATTTTATTTCAGATATGTTGGTATTTCTTTCGTTTTGAATTTGCATTAAATAAAGATTAATTGAGCAAAGGAACAAAATCAAGGCAAAATCGGATTAAAAGATAAAGAAATGAAGCAAAGGGGTAACAATAGTAAAAGGATGGGTAAAGAAGAGAAAACAATTATACAAGCCAAAGGAGCAAAGCCCAAAAGAAAAGCCCTTAGTCCACTATTCATGGTGCGTCCGTATACCACGACCGTAAGACATCCATGAGCGCGTGGCGACCGTAACACCATGGCCACGACCGTAACACGGGAAAACATGAAACCTGCTCGTAACGCACTTGTGGCGACCGTAATCGCCTAATATCGATTCTGAACAAGTGCGAGCATTGGAAAAGCTAGCGGAGAAACTTCTCAACCACCCACTCATGCCACGTTCAACCCACTTCCTTCTTACATCCCATGTTCTCCCACTCGGAAGTTATGCACATGATCCCACTAACTCTTCGTATGAAATTGCAAAGGAAGTTACAAGTGAAGGCTAAATATTCAAGCATTCGATTACAAGGTTATTTCTTCAGAACAATCGTTCTTCCATTCCGCATTTTTATTTTTCGCTTTTGTATTTTATTCGATTTTATACGTTCATTTTATTTTCCAGTTTCTTAGTTTTTGATTTTCTATTTTAATTTCTTTGTTTCTATAATTTTCTCACAACAATTTCTACACGGAAATTGTTGTGTAATTTCCTGGATCTAACCTTACGTTAGATCTAGTGCTTTTATTTTCTTGTTGCAATTTTCTTTTCGATTCAAGTGAAGAACAAGATTATTCAAGTATTATTATTTCAGGTTCTTATATAATTATTTTATTTTGTTTTAACTATTGTTGCTTGATATTTATTTATTTAATTATGGGAATGTTTAAATATATTGAACCTTATTATTTAGGCAAATCCGAATTAATAAAAATATGTATAAACCGTTTAGGTATCGGTAAGTAATAGTAGTAAAAGTAGGAATTAAATTGTTTCTAAGCTAATATATTAATTAACATAATTTCGTTATAACTTTTATAATTAAAATCTATCTTTTTTCTGAAAGTAAGTTAAGTAGAATAGGTTAGGATCGAGACCACGAAAGTGTGAGGTTTTTGGATAGCTAAAGTTAGACATTTGCTTTAAATACTTTGAAAGCGCTTTAAACCAAATTAGAATTAATTAAGTTTCAAAAGTACTTCTAAACACTTATAGGCTAGCTAAGCGGTATAGGGCTTTAGGCGAGTATAGACCATGAAAGTGTGAGTTGAGGTTTTAAGCGATTAATTCTGAGATAAATTAAGTTAACCATCTTTATCGCTTAGGTTCGATTTAATCCGCTTAGGTTTACTACGTTACGTACGATATCCGTTTATTATATTTCTATTTTTCCTTAAACCAAAATCCAAAGAATTATTCGCCTTAAGTGTATACCGTAACTTAGGATAACAATAGATCGATTTATAGTCTCGTGGGTTCGATATCTTTTTAAAACTAGCGATAGAATTTGTGCACTTGCGGTCTCGATTCATAGGCGAATAAGTCCTGCGATCAACCATGTCTCTTCGTATATATTATAATTACTTCCTTTTGGTGTAGATGATAATACTATCTTGAATAGACGTTCAACTTTGTTGACTTGAACTCATAGGAGATTTCTTACCTTCATGTTGATTCTCATTTATTTTGGCTGGAGGAAAGGGTCATATTATAAGTTTTAATGACGATGTGGTACATGATCCTTTGTATTCACTCTGAATATCTGATCATTTCTATGTCTTGGTGCATTTGATCATTTAGTCTTGAAGTATAGATGGTAAAATTTCAAGTTATCTAACATTTAATATTTTTCCTTCCAAATAAATAACTATTCTAATATATTTAACTACATATATTAAAACTACTGAGGCACTCTAATAACCTCATCCTCACATTTTACTAACTTTTCTATGAAATGTATATTTGATACATTTGAGATGAGATCCTAAACAACATATATTAGTTTTTCAAACAATTATAAAATATATATACTTATGAGTGATTGTTAACTTAATAATTGAAATGAAATTCATGGTAAAATATTTTTGATGAGTGGAAAGATTAATAATAAAAACAATTTTGCAGTTGAATATAATTTATCAGTGTTTCAATTCTGATGTTATGATGCAATAAATGTGTTTTCACTAAGATAAATCTATCATTTAAGTTTTGTGGTTTAAATTATTTGTTGACTTAATAACCTATTAATTTTAATGTTTTGAAATAAATGTTTTGAGAGTTTTTATAAGGCAAATGACGAGTTTCTAAAATTGGTTATGTAGAGGTAATTATTTTAATTATTTCTAAAATGAATGATATTTTTAAGCATTAAAGTTGTACAATATCTGTTTTTTTGTAAGTTAAGCGAGCTACATAGTTTCTACAACTATTTAAAGTAATTATCATCTTAATTTTAAATTTTAAATTTCATTGATACAAATGTAAATCATAATTTAGTTTTCTAATTAGTAATTAAATAAGCCTACTTAGCTCATGATGAAGTAGCGTTGCTTTAACCACGTGGTCGTGGGTTCAATCCCATGTCGGCATTTTGTTATTAAGATTCAATAACTTTGATTTTGAAGGTATGAATCATTAATTTGACTAGAATAAATTGGGGTTTGACTTCTATTGGATTAAAACAACCACCCTTGAGATTTTTAATATTTGACCATAAGCGTACGATAGGACGGTGATTCTTACATTTCTCTTCATGCCTTACTACCTTTAAAGGCTTCCTAACCCTAGATTGTTTTTGAAAATGTCCAAAGTTCTTTGTTTACAACATCTCACAAAACTATAGTTCGAATAAAAAATTATTACACATTATTCACTTTTCTAAATGAAGAATAATGAATATAGGTCTAGTTCTTCCTTATTGATTGTACTTTTCTGTGTTTCTATTGGTTTGCAAAACTTATAAATTCATAGTGACACAATAATTGAACAACTCACTAGTAGTATGTATGTGTAAACTAAAATTTTAAGAGTTATCGTTTATTAAGGATTAAAGATTCTGAGTTGTTGCATGTAGATTCCAAGCTAATAATTTTTTCATTCAAGAAATAGTCTATGGAGTTTTAGTATCTATAGAGAATTTGTATACATTCATTCCTTTTGGGTTCAATCCCCACGATCGTGGTTTAGTTATTAAGATTCAATAACTTTGATTTTGAAGGTATGAATCGTTAATTTGACTCAATTAACGAGATAAAGTATGATCTTAGATGAATATGACTATCTTATTGATTCCATTAAAACTCAATCAATTTTATTTTGAAGGTATGAAAAACATAATAAATTGGGGTTTGACTTCTATTGGATTAAAACAACCACCCTTGAGAGATTTTTAATATTTGACCATAAGCGTACGATAGGGCGACTCATTCTTACATTTCTCTCTTCATGCCTTACTACCTTTGAAGTCTTCCTAACCCTAGATTGTTTTGAAAATGTCCAAAGTTCTTTGTTTACAACATCTCACAAAAACTATAGTTCGAATAAAAAATTATTACACATTATTCACTTTTCTAAATGAAGAATAATGAATAGAGGTCTAGTTCTTCCTTATTGATTGTACTTTTTTGTGTTTTCTATTGGTTTGCAAAACTTATAAATTCACAGTGACACAATAATAGAACAACTCACTAGTAGTATATGTATGTGTAAACTAAAATTTTAAGAGTTGTCGTTTATTAAGGATTAAAGATTCTGAGTTGTTGCATGTAGATTCCAAGCTAATAATTTTTTCATTCAAGAAATAGTCTATGGAGTTTTAGTATCTATAGAGAATTTGTATACATTCATTCCTTTTGGTTATCCTTATCTTTTTATTATTTGTAATAAAATAGTATTTATTATGTTATCAAAACAATATGCCAAAGAATGGAAAAGAAAGCGATTTTTAGGCCTTTAACAATGCTTAAAAGCGCTGCCTAAAATGGCGTTGTTGTAGGTAAAGACAACGCCTCTTTTATGCAAAAAATTGCCTTATGTATACTTTAGGCACTTTCTAAACTAGGCCTATAGCAGCGCTTTTCACGGAAGCGCTTTCTAATGTGGGCCTTTAACATCGCTTTGTCAATCCTATTATCATTTATATTGGCATCTTTAGGCGGCGTTTTCAGGAAAAAAAACGTGTTGTATTGTCCCCTCTATATGGTTTTAAAAGCGTATCTAATGTATTTTAGGCATCTTTAGGAAGCACTTTTCGGGAAAAAGCATTTTCTATTGTGTCCTATAGGCGGCGTTTTTCCTAAAAATCGCTTTCTTTTCTTCATGTAAAATTTAAAATCACTTTTTAAGAATCACATTTTAAGCGTTTTTATGCAAAATCACTGCCTATTCTTTCTTTTTTAGAAACCATTTTTTTGGGAATAATCCCATAAATCTGTAATTCAAGCCTCACATTTCAACGAGCCTTTATTTCAACAAACGAACCTTTATGTAAACATAGGCATTATATACCATTATAATCCAAAATATATACATCATTATAATTCAATTCATATAACACATTTGATATAGCAACCAACAACCAGTGACGTCTGTAAATTAAAACAAAAGTTTAGATGGAAATTTTTTATGCAAAAGATACAAAGATTAGAATGAACTTAGAATGAAAATATAACCCTATGCTAGCATGATACGGTAAAAGATACAAACTTTATGTACTTCTGGTTATAAATCTCTCGACTAAGTGATCTCTTACTGAATTTGGATCCTTAACAATTATTGGTGCGTTGAAATGGGCGGAAGACACGAAATAGAATATGTTTGGCAATTGATTCCCGCCCATGAATTTGTCATACAAGAACCTTAAATAAAAACATAATAAACATTAGAGTATTTTCATTGAAATGTGTAAATAAATTGTTCAACTAATTAAATAATAGATTGATCGGAGTTCTCGATTTATGAATGTACAACAGATGCCTAATTGTTGATGCGAAAAATCGATCCGGTCCTCGTGTGCAATTGTTTGAGTAAGAAAACCAAAGATACCTTACTCCATATCTATTTGACAAATAACAATGCATCAAATTTGATGTTCCCACAAGTGTTTCAAGACACATGAAATCAAGTACAAAAGCTTTTTGGCACGGTCCTTGGAAGATCCTTTTTGTTAGATCGTTACTAATTTTTCGGTGACTTGTTGTGGTATTGGCGGTACCTAAAAATCATATAACTTAGGTAAATTATAAAATCATGGTTTTGAATTCGGATCATAGAATTAACACTTTCAATGTACCTCATTTTGTGATGCAGACTCGTTGTGTCATAAAATCCTTTATCCTTAGATGCGAGTTATTTCGATTCTAAAATTACCATGTAAAAATGTATGTAAAGGTTCATAATTGACATTTGAATATTAAAAGATTCATAATGGGTTTCAACATACCTCATCATCTATCAAATTAAGGTCGATAACTATGCAAGCGATCCTATTGCATCTCGCACCAATGTTGTCTACGCAATAGTGTCGTATCGGTAGCAATGCATTTAAATATAATGCAACATCAATGATACTTTCAAATGTCCATCGGGAGCGGTATATGGTGAATTAAATCTCCCAAAGTGTTATGCACTTTTCCTTTTCCAACTATGGATACGCGGTTTCGATGCTCTTTGGCGATTTGTGTCACTCACATTAAAATTTCCGGTTCTTCGTTTGCTTACAAAACTAACCCATTCTTGGTGTAATCAAGTTCGCATAATTCATTGGATGTTACGCTTCAACAAAATTTCCTTGTTCATCCTTAAGAAACTTGTTTGATAAGAAACTTGAAGGCGATACTTTTTGGTTATCATCAATGTTAAATGACCTCTACGAAAAACATCGCATAGAGTGTGTTAGTATAGGTAATTTAAACATATTATCGTCAATAAAAGCAAATAACATCAATCATATATGGTACTTGTATCTCGGTCCATATTTTATCATTCTTGGATTGCAACTCTTGTTTACTCCATCTATCACATGTGATTGGAATGTGAGATGAACAAGTGAACCAATGTAGCTTGTCAACTTTGCATCGTTAGGCTCAATTAGTTTCTCATCGACTCAATGTACATCATATTTTATTCCTTTATCTCTATCACGAATGATTCCCTTCATAATAGTTAGGCCTCGTGTAATTTCTCTTTCAAGTGCAGTGCGGATCATTTATATCGTGTGAGTTTTCTTGATTACTAGCCATTTGACGGTAATAAAGAAAAAATAGAAATGAAATGACAAATATAAAATCCATAATCCATAATCTATTGAATATATATAAAATGACAAATATTTAAATTTTATTGAATGATATAAGCTATAACTATACTAGTACCTTTTTCACTAACATCTCTTTGTTTTCTTGGTTGGAGTATGTTCTACTCGTCTCTTAACAACAAGGACATTTGGATTGATCCAAATACCCTCATTATGATCATTTCTAATATATGATTCATTCGCTATAATATTCTCATCTTGATCATTTCTAGTAAATGATTCAATCTCAACATCAATATTACCTTGATCTCCAATGTTTTCATCAATTACTTTGTTAGATAAAAGCACTATAGACCATTTCGTACTTGTCAGATTAGTGATATAGAACACTTGTTTAACTTGAGAGGCTAGAATAAAAGGCTCATCTTTGTTCCCCACCCTATTAAGATCCACTTGCATTAATCTTGACTTATTCATTCGTATTCCATTATTATTTTCAACCCACTTGCAACCAAATATCGAATCTGAAACTTCTCATGATCAAACACACAATCGCATTAACCCCAAAATATGACAAATTTTCAAATTTGGGGTTTAAGTCCTTCACACTTGATATGTGCATTGCTTGACTACCATGGTGACACAACTATTTTTCATAGTACTTTTATCATCTTGTTCTTTGGTAAAAATGTGTATCCATTAATTGTGTATGCACTATAAGAAAACACAACCAAACTTGGACCATATGCTAAACATCTCAACCTTTTTGTTATTGAGCGGGATCTGAATAATACTTTGAATAAATATGATCCGTAAACAAAGGTATGAAACTTAGATTGTGCTCTCGTACTATCCATTTCTCCTTTCTATTCGGATTTAAACCTCGGAGAGCACCCTTGTGCATTTCAACATCTGCTCAACCTCAATCTTATTATGCGAGAACATACAAATGCACTTGATCCCATTCGACTCTTGATATTGTCACAACTTTATTTCCAATTAACTTGTTTCCTTCTTTTTCGAAAATATGAGATTTGTTAGTCAATTGATTGAACATTTGACATATATTGATTAGAACGTATACCTATTGGTAGAAATTGTTCCCTTATAACATAGAAATCATCGTCTTTAAAATCTTTAACTTGAGGTATTTCATAGACACAAATCTTCTAATATCGAAGAGTATCATACGGAACTTTAACTTCACTTAGAAACTTACATAATATTCTTTTCTCCTTTCTAGATAGAGTATAAGAAGTAGGTGGTAGATATGTTCGTATTCCTTTCTTCACTAGTCCTAATTCAGTTCTTATTCCCATCTTTACCATTTCTTTCCTTGCTTTAAGGCCATCCTTAGAATTTCCTTGTATATTGAGTAATGTACCAATAACACTATCAAATACATTTTTTTCAATATGCATAACATCGAGAGAATGTCTTACATATAATGATTTCCAATATGGCGGTTAAAAAAATTGACCTCTTCTTCCACCCTCTTGACAAGTGTATGTGCAAAGGCTTGCCAAGCGAGTACTCACATCTTTCACCTTTTCAAAATTTGGTAGTGATGATTAGAATTTAAGAATCTCGATGACCGAGAAAGACATTCTCGACCAAAATCAATCACGTCAATTTGTGTTATATTCACAAATAGGACACACATTGACCTTTTATGTTGTAACTGGTAGATTTACGTATGTTGGAAAATCATTAGTTGTTCGAACAACATTTCCCTCAAGTTGAAACTTTGTTTTCTATATCCATCATAAACCTCCACTGTTCTCCCATAAAACTTTAAATCTTTGATTAAGCGTGTCAAGTATCGTCTATGTCATTCCACAGTTGTTTAGGCCGAAACTAACATAGATAACATCATGTACTTACGCTTCATACATAGCCATGAAGGTAGGTTATAAATGATAATAATTATAGGCCATGTGCTATCGAGATACTTTGAAGACCGTGTGTGTTCATTCCATCAATAGACAATGCCAAGCGAAGGTTTCTTGCTTCTTTCCAAATTCGGGATAATCATTATAAATTTTCATCCATCGTGGTGAATCTTAGGATGTCGAAACTTTCCATCAATAATTATTTCATATGCATGCCAAGTCAAGTGTCTTGAACCGATTTCACTACGAAACATGCATCTAAATCTCGGAATTATTGGAAAATACCATAAGAGTTTTGATGGAGATAACTTTTTATTATATCGAGAGACACCGTATTTAGGAAACTCATTTAACAATGCATACTCATTTCGAAACAAAACGCAATCGTTTGGACTGGCATGTATCTTATCATAGCTCATGCCAATAGAGAACAACATCTTTTTGGCCTCATATGTTCGATTGGGAAGAACATCCTCTGGTAGCATATCTTTCATAAGGGCTAATAACTCTGTGAAATTTTTATCCGACCATCCATTGCCCGCCTTTAAGTTGTACAACTTTAATACCACAGACAATCTTGTGAATTTTTACAACCATTATACAACAGTTTCTCAACATCGCTTACCAACCTCTCAAACATTTTGGGACAATCCTTAAGATCCTCTTCAAGTTCTTATGTAGTCTCTTCGAGTCGATCATAATCATATGTATCTGTGCCATTGTTGTTTGAAGCATAAATCGTATTATCCCCCGATTCAACATTCCTGTTACTTTTCTCACCATGTAAATTCCAACATTCAATTCCATGCCTCTTTAAATGTGATGCCAACTGAACCGCGTCAACACGACTCCCATAACAGCAACCCAAGCAAGGACATGTCATTCGACTAGGGTCTTTGGCGTGCTGTGACAAACTTAACAATTCGATACCTATTCTTGTACTCTTTTGATAATCAATTGGAATACATCATGTCTTATCCATGGTTTTACTAATTAAGCTAAACAAAATAAAATAAAAATATTTTGTAGGAAGCGATCGACTTTCATACTTCACAAGTAGAAGTAAGCAACTAATTATAATTCACTCAAAGCAACTAATTATAGTTCATTCATAAGTAGAAAGTAAACAACTAATTAAATTGGAAGCGGTCTATCATAGCAGTTCATTCAAAGCACAACTAATTACATTGGCGAGAGAACAACTAATTACCTATCTGATAAGCAACTTCTAGACCCATGATAACAGAAACACATTACGTTTTTACTCGAATGTCACATGATTAATTATAGTTTTATTATATTTTCTGCTTTATGTTTTCTTTTCTTCCTTTTCGGATACCAACTATTTTAGAGCCTTCCTCCAAAGCGAACCGTCGATAAAAATCAAGTTTTCAAGCCATTTGTACATGTGGCGGTCGCAATGGCGGCTGCCATAGAGGACCCGTGATGTGTCAAGGACTTAAACTACCTCAACTTCCACATGGCCACGTTCTTCCTACATTAGCACTTGTGGTGGGCGCCATGCTTGGTCAGGTTTTCCCGCCTAAAAAGGAGTTGGAGGGCAAATCCGTAATTAGTTCGGTTTCTGTTTTTCTATAAGTAGAAGTTTTCAGTTTCAGTTTTCTTAAATCAACCTTAGTTACAAACTTAAATCATATACTTCCAGTCTTGTAAAGCGATAAACTCCTCACATCGAAGGGTTATTGCACCAATAGTTGAGTCTGTAATGAAGTTTGGAGCACTTTGGTAGAAGTTAAACCTGCCGCCATTTACATTTTCGCACTTTACTTTCAGTTGTTTTCAGAATTAAAGTCTCCGTTTGGAGCAGGTTTTTATTTATAAAATTTCGCATTTACTTTATTTACTTTATCGCATTCATCTTTATTTTACTTTACTTTCTCTTTACTTTATTTACTTCCATTGCACTTGCTTTACTTTATATATTTTCTTGCCCTTACACTACATTATTTATTTTCTTGCACTTTTTACCCGCTTGTTTATTTTGGCAACACTTAACTTCTTTTAAAAGTTTTTAACATGTCTAAATTTATCATCCTTAATTTATTTTCCATGTCTGGCTAAATTTATAAAGGAAAGAATGTAAGGACCGATGTTAAGATAACATTCCACATTGTATCTATATAAACACTTTAAGGGTTGTTTTAACTTTAATCGAAAGTCGTCCAATCCTGAAGATAAATTTGGTTACTTTCAACCGATCAAAGAAGAGCGAAAGCGCTTTGTTCGATTGATTGAGGATTTCTAATCCTTAGAAAATTGATTTTAAAACTATTTTCGGACGCGTTTATGGGTTTAAAATCTGGTTCTTAAGTGAAAGCCACAAACCTCTTTAGTTAAATTTTCTGAGTTAAAAGCACGTTTCAACTAAGTCAAGTCATATTTCTTAAAAATAGGTTTTCTACTTTAACATGTCTGCGCCTTTTATAAGTGGCAATAAAGGGATTGATTAAAGATTAAACTCGATTACGGTCAATGGCAATTCCGTTAAATTTACTCTTTTCAAAGTAGAAAATATTGCGCTGTAAGTATGTTATCCATAAGCAGTTAGGAATGGTCTTATCATTAGAAATTACATTTGAGCCTCTCTTTTATCTGTATTTATTGATAATCATATTTATTTTCTCTACACACTCCCAAACAAACCTGAATATTGATCTGCTTTAGATAAACACCGTGACAATAGATTATGATAGATTGATACTTGATCTTTGTGGATTCGACAACCCTTTGTATTACTCTGACGCGATTCGTACACTTGCAAAACAACGCATCAAGCGCCGTTGCCGGGGATTAATTTTGCCAAATTTCGTATCCTGTTGTTACACGGTCTAGACTAAGGCTTTGTTAGTCGGTAAATGCAAAGATCTCGCAGTACCTGAAGTTTAGTAGACTCGATAGCGGAACCAAAATGTTACGCTACGTGTGCTTTTGCTCAACGGATTAGAAGAGCTATGGCAAGAACGTGATGAAGACCACTAAAGGTTTTGACCATCCAACGGAACCCATTTCGATATAGTAAATCCAACAATTCCGCTAATAAATTTGAATTGAAACTCTACATTCATACATTACTCATAACATTGTCATATGCTCACATGCATCATAATGCATAGTACTAACCATATCTTGTCAAGATTTATTTCCCAAGGGTAAAAGCTATTTTCCAAATAGAAGGTCAAAGATTAATACCGAAACAAGGCGGAGAACTATCGAATGACCATACAAATTATTTCGGACAAAGGATCATGGATTAACACCGAAACAAGGCGGAAAACTATTTGCATCTTGACAACTATTCATCACGGGAATAGCCAAGACAAAGGCTTAGTATGACTCTCTTATTATCAACCTCCTAGATGGCATCTTTAAGCCCATCTCCGATATTTCTCTCATTCAAAATTTTCCTCCCACTTCTCAAGACAATTCCAACTCCATACTCAAGAATTTCACAGGGTTGACCAAACAAACCTTCTCTAAGCAATCAATCCAAGCTAGGGTTTTGCTATTCTCAAGCCAAGATGGATTTCTAATACTTCAAGTGGTCATCATACCTCATCATATATGGATCACCATGTCAAGTTTCAAATGTCAATTGCTCGGATCGGATGGTTGAAAATCGGTTATATTAGACAAAAGTCAATTGTGGTCAACATACAGTCAAACTTCATAATTTTTGGTCAACATCAATATTTTGAAGTAATGTTCATCATTTGATCAAGGGTTGATCATGATTCCTCAAGAAAAGTCAAGATCTGATCAAAAGTCAAAGTTTCTAAATTAGGGTTTTTTAGACAAAAGTCAATAGAACTTTGACCAATCATAACTTTCATATGCTTTATCAGAAAATTTTCAACCAAAGCTCATTTTTAAGGGAATCCAATTCTCTACAACTTCATGTCTCACAAGCTTTGGCTATAAATGCTTCATTTGGAAGTTATGGATCAAAATATTATAGGTCCTTTTAAAAGTCAACAAAAATTCATCTTTTTGTAAAGTAGTTTTCATGATCATGGAAACTTCAATGAAGATGAAACCAAAAAGGTTGTTTAGAGGACACCTGGAGCTTTCTAAAAAGTCCAAGAACACCCAAAAATGTTGAAAATTGAACAAGATACAAATTGTACAAGTTGAGTATTTTTGAGGAGGTGCCTGAAGAGAAATACTTGAAAAAATCAATTTTTTCTAAATGGGCCTAACTTTTCTTGGTTCAAGCTTGTTTCTTATCTGAATTAGAACCTCCAAGCCCAAGGCCACGTTTTTTATCTTTTATTTTTATTTATTTTGGATTTTTATTCATTTAAAACCAATTTAATTAAAATAAAAGATATAAAATCAAAATATTAAGTGCAATATTGATTTTCTCTCATTCTTGAGGTCCAAGCAAGCCCAATAGTGGCAAATTTATGGAAAGCATGAGTGGCATGAAGATTGACACATTTTTAGAAATATTGTATTTGAATCTTCAATCAAATATTTTCCAATCAAAGCAAGATATTTTGACATAACTCTTGACCTAATTTCTTCCTCTATATATACATAACACATCCACAGGCCTCAAAAACGAAACCCTAGCCTCAAACAGCAACCCTAAAACTCTCAAAAAATTCCAAGAAGTTGGCAAATTCGTATCCTATTTTCCAGCCACTTTCAGTCACTTTCAAGCACTCTATTGTGCTCATGGGGTAAGTTTGAGTAAGTCGAGGCCAAGAACCATGGCCAAACATGCGTGAATCGTGCATACCATGAAGCTTCGATTTGCATTTTTTCCTTGTTTTAGAAATTTCAAATATTATTGTGTTTTAATTGAAACTAATCGTTCTAACATGTTCATGAGATGTCATAGAGCAGATCTGGGCCATCATTTACAAGGTTTGACGTCCAATCGCGTTACACCATTGTTAGCGCATAACCTTGTTGTAACCCGTATCTGTTTCAGACACTTTCAGACCAAACCGACACCACCGCTGGGTTCACAAGGGTCGATTTATGGGGGGTAGCCATGATATCTTGCTTTGAATTTGACTATTTTGCAGGTTCTAGGTTTGGAGATAGCTGGAGAAGACGATCGGAGCTCTGCTCCGGCGTCTCTGAGTTCTCTTGACTCAGACGAGAACTTCTTACCCTAGGCGTGGCATGCTCTCATTCACTTGTTCCAGCATCTGGGTCCCACGCGTGTATTGTTTAAAAAACTCAAAAAAAATAAAACATGTCAACACTTCTGATCTGATGCTTGTGTTTCCAGAACAACTAAGCCTTCTGGCTCAGTTGGCAGCGCGCATAGATAGCCAAAGGTTCTGGGGTTCAATCCCCAGCGCCTACCCTTTATGTCCCTTGTTTTTTCTAACATACTTTTGATCTATGCAGGTAGCGTACACAACCTCCAAAAATTCTGGAAAACAGGTTTCCAGAAGCTCTAGAGGGAACTTCCGTCCAAGCCTCCAGAAGTTCTGGAAAATAGGTTTCGAAGTTACGGAAGGAACTTCGCATAGGTTCGGAAGGAAGGAACTTCCGTGCGAGACACTAGAAGTTCTGGAAAACAAGTTTCCAGAAGCTCTGGAAGGAACTTCGTCGCCTTGAAGTTACGGAAAACATGTTTCCAGAAGTTCTAGAAGGGACTTCCATCAGAAGTTCTGAGACGAACTTAGTCAGAAGTTCTGACCAAAAATCATTTTTTTTATTTCTTTTAATTTCCTTTTAATTAGTTTTCCTTGCAAAATTAATTTAAACTATTTTCAAAAATCACAAAAATAATTTGGTTTCAGATTTAGGTTAATTAAACATTTAATTAATTTTTGACATAAAAATAATTTATTTTTTCTCATAATTTAAATTATTTTTTCATAATTAACTAATAATTAACTTAAAACTAGATTTTTATGCATTAAAATCAATCCAAAAAAATATCAAAAAATATTTTTCCTTTGCAATTAGGGTTTAGGCACTCTCTCTTATCATTAGACATTTTCTTGCAATTTATTTCTTTTATTTCGCATTTTAAATATTAAAAATCGATGTATAGGTCGTAAGGATATTTTTGTAATAGCGTAGGATTTTATTTTCTGCCTTTACTTTCCGCACACCTATTATGTATCTGCCCAAAAGCTATGTAATAGCGTAGGACCTTCTTTTCGCACTTTACATTTTCGCAATTTACTTTCCGCATATTAGCGCTAGTAATTAGGCATGTATGGCAAGATTAACTCAATCAATCTAGATCACTAATAATCAAGATAAAATATCTGAACATAACACACTCTTTTCACATGCACCACCTTAGGGTATCCTCTCTCATTGCCTTTCGAATACATGGTCATGTCCCTTTAACGTAGGGATATCTTAGCTAAGACGCTTACAAACATATCATCATAGTCCCTTCGAATCAAACATCATAGTCCCTCGATGACCCTCGATGTTGCCTATGAATATATGATCTCGTCCCTCGATTGTTGCCTACAAAAAAGTGATGATCGTCCCTACGAATATGCTAAGGTATCCCTACAAGTTGCATTCTACGACCACCCGATGTCCCTTCGAATGTCCCTTTACATCCAATGAATAAGGTTACCTATCAACCAATGGTATGGATAGCCTTATTCTAAAGGAAATCAAAATAACACGGAAACGACCGTTCTGAGTAGGTAAATAAGTCTCTTTTGCTTGCTCAATCAAAATATTTTCTACACCTCACACTTTTCAAAATATTTTTCAAAAGCGCTTTGTATACATTCAGCATGAATCATTACAAAGTCCTTTTCCAAAACAAAACATTTCCAAACACTTGTATACATTCCAGTGAATCATTACGAAGTCAAGCGAAATGCCTTTTCAAAACACTTTTCAAACACACACACAAAAGCAATTTATAAAGTGAGCTAAGCAATTAAGAGCCGTAGATAACTACGGATGGAAAGGTGCTAACACTTTCCTTTTCATAACGCCTCCGTACTCGAGAATCTAACGAAGGTCTTTTCATTCTTTTCGCCTTCCCTTAATTGGATAAAAGAAAAGTCGGTAGGGACTCTTGCTATCCGCAACATTTGCGATAAAAAGCAAAACAAACAAGTTAGTTCTTCCACCGTATTACAGCGTCTTAGCTAAGATATCCCCACGTTCGAGGGACATGACCATGTATTCGTAAGGCAACGAGAGAGGATACCCTAAGGTGAGTGCATGTGTGAAGAGTGTGTTGTATTCAGATATTTATCTTATGATTAGGGTTAGCTATGTTTATTGAATTAGTCTTGTCATACATGCCTAGTTACTAGCAGTTAAATATGTGCAGAAAGTAAAGTGCGGAAAGTAAACCCTAGACTATTACATGGCTTTGGGGAAGATACATAATATAGGAAGATTAGCCCTTACTAGTCTTTGTACTTCGGTTTTCAGTGCTATGCAGTGTTCGAGATCATGACCTGGTGCCCCTTGATGAAAAGGGCAAGACATATCCGCTTTGTACCACCAAGGTAACTTGTCTGGTACTGGAGGTGGTGACCTTGTTTGCACAAGATTTCTTTCTATCAATGCAGGATATAATTCCGTGTAAGTCATCGAATTGGATCAAGCGAGATCAGGAATCAGTTCGATTGTTGTTGAATTGTTGAGCTGTTGTCGAGGTGATTTTTTGAAATTGCGGGGTAATTCCATGTTTGAATTTGTATTAACAAGCTGGTGCTATTGTGGCTACATTGTCGGTGGTGACATTTTCCTTGGTTTCCTTGGGATATCATTCCTCGTCATGTTCTTTCCTCTTCGGGAAACCAGTTCCGACTCTCTTGGTTCCGCTTGAAGACCCCATTTCTTTGGTTAGGCGTCCTGTTCGGACTCCTTCTTCTAGTCGCATCCCTATGCTTAGCATTTCGGTGAAATCTCCGGGAGCGCTAACGATCATGCGTTCGTAGTAGAATGGGCCAAGAGTATTGAGAAAAACCTTGGTCAATTCTTTTTCTTCTAACGGTGGATTAACTTGGGCAGCGATTTCCCTCCAACGTTTGGCGTATTCTTTGAACGTCTCTTTTTCCTTTTGAGACATAGAACGGAGTTGATCTCAATCTGGAGCCATGTCCAAATTGAATTTGTACTGTTGGACAAAGGCTTCACCTAGGTCATTGAATGTACGGATATTTGCACTATCTAGTCCATGTACCACTTTAGTGCGGCACCGGTGAGACTGTCTTGGAAATAGTGAATGAGCAATTGGTGATTGTCATTATATGTAGACATCTTCCTAGCAAACATTGTAAGATGACTCTACGGGCAGGAATTTCCTCTATATTTTTCTAAATCGGGGACTTTGAATTTAGCAGGTATCCTTACGCGAGGAACTAGGCATAGATCGTGGGCATTCTTCCCAAACAATTCCTTTCCACAGATTGTTTTGATCTCAAGCTGCATCTTATGGAATTGTTCCTGGAAATTTTCCATTTGGCCACAAGGATTCGTGTTGTCGCTTGGGTTATGATAGACTTCTTCGTCCGTAGTAGCGTGAACTATAGAAGCTGAGTTTGTCATGATCGGTTGAGAAACCTTCATAGTGACTTGCGGAAAAAATACTTCATCTTTGAGTAAATCTTGAGTTTTGTAAAGTAGGAACCTCAATCGTGGTTTCTGTACTTGAGTGGGTTGACAAAATCCAATGCCGAAATTGAAAGGCATGCCCATGGATAACGGCATCTTGAAGAGAGGATTCTGACTACAACAATGGCTGGAGTAGTAGTGATCTCTGAAATCGCCGCTTGATTTTGGTGTTCAATGTTGTTTTTGATTTTGTGTAGTTGTCAACGAACTTACCAAAAGTGAGTCTCTCCACCTCTTCACGAAGTGTTGTCTTTGTGCCTAAGCTCAACATTTTCTTGTTCAAAATCTTCCATTGCTTTTCTCTATTTGCACGAGTATTGTATCTGCGAGTTGGTGTGAGCGTAGTCGAGAAACTCTAAGGCGCGACGACAGCGATCTTTCTCTGGAAAAATTCCAAAAGATAAGACTCAAAATAACAAACTCGAAATGCAAAGTATGATGCATGATTATGAATGCAAAGAAAAGAATTTCCAAAATTTACGCTAAAGAGAAATTTCTAGTAAATATTTGGATGAAAACACTTATTTTATTAATTATTGAAAGAAGATTACAACAATTTTTTGGAGCATAGCTCTTACAATGATAAAATAAATGATAAAGCTAGAGCTAAACTAATTAAGCGTCTTAAATCGATGAAGACCAAATGTGATCGACTTCATCTTGAGTTTCTTTCAAGTAAGCTTTCGATTCGACTTTCTCGGCTTTCGACTTGATGACTTTCTTCCAATCATCGGGAGCGGATTCTTGGTTGTCATTTCTTCAAGCTTTCTTTTTCTTTCTTTGATGTATCTTTTGATCGCGTTATCTTTCCGATGAATCTTCTCATCTTTCTCTATGAGCCATTCATCTTGGAAGTAAAGTTTTCTCATGATCTTTGACACCTTCTTAAGCTTCTCATTTTCAAAGTCGGTCTTAAGAAACTTGTCTTCCAAAGCTTCTTTCTCTAACCTCATCTTGGCCAAAGCTTCTTGGTATTCTCCCATAGTTTCAACGGGAAAGGTGGTCGATTTAGCTATCGCTAAGAACATGGGTTCTTCATAAGCATAAGGCATTGAATTCCTTCGCTCTTTTCTTTACAAAGTGTAGATTTCCATGGCTACACAATTTTTGCATTACCTTTTCTTTCCTTGAATGTGATGCCAAGCTCTTATCATTCGGATTTCAAACCTTGGGAATCTTCCCCTCGTGATAAAAATAGCTTTCTCTTGTAAAACCAAGGGGTTTACTAGAATTTTCATACCGAGTTGACGTCTTGCCAAGAATGGGTTGTAGTTGATTCCTCATTTCGTACCAATGAGGAGTACGTTGGCAAACTCTCCACGACTTTCAATGATTTCCATCTCATTGTTTGCCAAGGTATACCAATGGATATCGTTGTTTGTAAGAGACATGAGTCTTGAGACCAATGCCAACCGTTTTTGTTTTCGGGAAGATAGGAGATTTAGGCAAGTGTGAGATAATCCATTTGAATAATAGAGGTACACAACACATAATAGTTCCATCTCCTTGGCGATTCCTATGATGAATGGAGAAATACATGTCACCAAGCAAAGTGGGAGCAGGATTTCCAATCGAGAAAGATCCTTATGCAATTGATATCAACGAAACTTGGGACGTTGGGAAACAACACCAATCCATAGATGAGCAAAGCTAAAGCGACTTCAAAGGCTACCATGTTACCGGCGAGAATTTAAGAGCCTTCTCCATTAGGAACTTTGAAGTTACTCCTAAGAGTTTTCCTTTGGTAGTTAGGTTTTGTCTATCTCGATTTCCTTAAGTGAGTCATTGTTGCAATGATGGTGACTTAGGAATGGCTTCCAAACCATTGAAAGGCACCTTATCGATCTTGAGATACCTAGGATGTATCGTACTCTTCAAAGTATGCATCAACGATAATCGAGGAAGCTGAAGCGCGATAGAATGGATCATAAAGCGAGCGAAAGTTGAGAAGTCCTTCATCAACGTTAGTGTTCGGGACGATTAAAAGAGTTCCATAGCGTTTTACGAAATTTGAGGATCTTCTACCAAGGATGCTAACTCTTTTAACTTTTCTACATCGAATTCTAAAGCTATTTCTTGGTAACTCTTCCTCGGCGTCCATCACTCTAACCTAAAATATTTACAAAGAAAAATCTCTAAATTCTTTGGAAATGGAAGAGAAATGAAGTTTTGAATGAATGCATGAATGCCACAAAGATACAAACATGGTTAGTGGTTATACACGTTCAAGCGTTTGAAGTCACGAGCATGAGGCCAACGATAAGAACCAAACGTGGGTAAGTTCTAAGGGCTTATTCATCGTGAAACAGTTCTACGATTATACAAGTTCAACTTCTCTTTCAAATATTATCGGTTTGTTGAATACTCGAAGTCCAATAATATTTTTAAGAAAAACTTCGCTGGTCGTAGTCTCGCATGACAACTATTCTAAGCTTACACAATAGCACACTACATCCTAAATGGCGGACGGGTTATGTGTTCTATAGCCACTCGACCGTTAGTTCTCTCAAAGCAAAATATCTTCGCAAATACTTGCTAAACACAAATACTCCCAAGACAACCTCCAGAGAGAGGATCTCAAATTAACTTAGTAAGTAATGAAACTTCCCACAAGTTAATAGGACTATACCCCACCTAGATCTTAAAATGTTTCTTAAATCCAGGTTAGGATTTCTTTCCATCGAGATGAAATCGCGAAACACACAATAAAGAAAAACAAACATATGCACATATGAAAGCTTAACCCCTTTTTTCTTTTTGAAAACAAAAAGCTTGGTGCTCTTGGCGAGTCACGATTTTTTGAAAATAAAAGTTTAGCGTACTCCCAGTGTCGCCATTTTTTTCGCGTTAAAAGTGGCGAGGGAATCGAATCGAATTGGATTCTGCTCAAAACGATTTACTCTTTTGATTTGTTTATAAAGATACCGCGAGAATCAAGCTTTATTATTTCCAACACAAGAAAAATGATTGTGAAAAGGGAAAGCAATACCCTTAATTGATATGATATGCATTACGACTAGCGAACTAGGCATACGCATTGGGAGATTTCGGGTGGGGTTTGTTATATAAAGGAGTAGATGTGGCACCCTAAATATATATAGTTATCTATAGCTTTATATATGAATAGTTTGATATGTTTGTGTGTTTTAAATTGTTATTTCTATTGTTGGGAAACTTTCTCCTTTGGATTTTAAGAAAGGTAGATTATATGGGATCCTAGGTTTTGTTATTATTGTGCTTGCAAAGATCATTGGGATCCTCTGCATACATATCCCTTAATGGGAATCAGAGCATCTGTAGCTCGGATCTAAAGGGAGCTATAGTTTTGTTTGGTTTGAGGAGAAAGAAGTTTGCTCGCCAAGGATGAGACCTTGTGCCTACGTATTCTCAAAAGGAGGTTGAGAAAGTCAGAGCAATCGTAGTTCCCACTTATGCTAGTGGAAGCAACGGGATGTTATTAAGAGACAAAGACAAATGTCATATTAATGAAAAATGTATCTAATCTATTTCATCACATACATTTTGAAGGGTTGATTGATTGAATCTTTCATCGTAAGTTATAGGTGTTTTGCTTGAGTGTACAAGAGTTACCACTTACGAGTTAAGGAAGATGTTTGAAAGATGATTGAATATTTAATTGTAAGCATTGGGTGTTTTGCTTGAGTGTACAAGCGTTACCACTTACAGATTAAAAGATGTTTTTGTTTGAAAAGTGTTTGATTTAAAAAGAGTTTGATTATATGTGATGTGATAGATGAGATACTTCTTCCATAGAGATAATAAATGTCTAAATATCTTTAGGAGAAATTGATTGGATTAGGGGGATGCTTTTAAGAAGCCCGTGGGCCCTTGTATTGTAAGCCCAAGAGGAGGCATTAGGGTCATCGAGGTCCTTGTATTGTTAGCCCAGAGAAGGCATTCGAGGGTCATCGAGGGTCCTTGTATGAAACTCAAGAGGAAGCTATAGGGTATGGTTGGCTTTGGCTTTAAGAGTGGTTTCACCGGGAAACCATCCTCTTAGGATTTCAAGAGTGATTTCACCGGGAAATCATACTCTCAGGGTTCTATCCTAGCGCGGGTGATTCTTTGTATTGGAAGCCCAATAGGAGGCATTATGATTTCGAGTCTCTTTCTTGTTTGATGCCCGAGAAGGCTAAACTCAAAGAGGAGTTCTTTTGAATGAAGACCAAGAGGAGGCTAACTCAGGAGTGTTGTCTTATATGAAGCCTAAGAGGAGGCTAAACTCAGTAAATGAGTTTTCTTATATGAAGCCTAAGAGGAGGCTAACTCGGTGTGAATGAGTTATCATATCGAAGCCTAAGAGGAGGCTAAAGGGACCTAGTTGTTAGACTAGATGTTATGTTATAACTAAATAGTTATATAAACAAGTGTGTGATGTGTATTCACGAGGAGTTTATGAAGGAAATATATACAAGTGTATAAAACAAGCGTTTAAAGCCGTGTAACTTGAATATTTATAAGGTTTTAGATGTGTATAAGGAAATAAATATGTACGAAGTGGTGTTTATGTACAAGGAAATGAATATGTACATAGGAGGTTGGGACTTACTGTGAGGGAGGATCATTGGTTTTAAGAGTAGTTTCACCGGAAATAATGCTTCTCTTAATACCAATGGATTTGGTGTATAAACAAGCGAATGAAAACAAACGAAAGAATTTTGTTTATGCTTGGATATTTATAAATATGATTGAATATGTGCAAGGAAATTTAATATGTACATAAAAGTTGGGACTTACATCGTGAGAGGCCCATGATCAATTAAGAAATTCGAGGAAAAAGCGGTTCGGTTTTATCTTCAAATCAGTCGATCATGGAAAAAGGTGTGTAAGTTTGTTGAAATGTTTTGAAAAGGTTTTTGAAAATGATTTTGAAAAGTGAAATATATTCACAAGAAGTTTTGAAAAGATTTGAGTTTGAAATTGGAAAGAAAACATTTTTGAAAAGTATTAAGAAATACTTAAAATGCCTCATTTTTAACTTAATAAAAATATAATCAAAAAGAAAATATTTTTTTGGATTTTTTTGACATAATCATAAAATAGGCATATTAAATGACAAATGTACAAAACATCATCTCAAAATGAGAAGTTTTGATTAGTTTTTGAAAATGTTTTAAGTTTGCTAGAAACTTGAGAAAAAAGAGTTTTTTAGTCCTAAGGAGGTTTGAACCTTGGACATTTGTCTTAGAAAATGAAGATTTTCCATTGAGCCATTTGTTTGACTTGTCATTTAATCACCTTGTTTAGAAGGAATTTTTGAGAAAAAAAAAGTTTTGAAAATGTCCAGAAATTGGATTTCGAAGGGTTGAAGTTGTTTTGGAAAAGTTTTGAAAAATGGAAGTTTGGAAAAAGTCCGAAGTTGGACTTGAAAGGTTCGAGTTGCTTGCTTACGGAGGATCGAAACTAGCTGGCAGGGTGTGAGAAAAAGCACGGGCGCTTTGGCTAGAAACTTTTGGGCGTGAGAAGGCTTATGGCTGCGTGACTTGGGCATGAGAAGCGCATTGCTTCTAGAGGAGTTAGAAACATGTTGGAAAGCTTGCTTCTATGGGTAGAAGCATTAGAAGCTTGAAGCTTCTAGAGATAGAAGTACTAGAAGTACTTCTGGATAGAGTGTAAATTGAGAGCCTCTAGGCATAGAAGCTTTAGAAGTACTTCTGGAGGGTTGAACCTCAGAAGTGCTTCTGAAGTAGCAAGCTTCAGAAACTTGCTAAGCCTTTTATTAATAAAAAAAAGGTTCCAAGGGGATTCGAACCCTGGACCTTGAGGCGAAGGAAAGTGTTAAGGCGTGCTGGCTTTACCACTGGGGTGGCTATACATCCATTTTTTTAACTTAAACTACAAATATATATTTTAAGTCCAGCTTCAGAAATTGGAAATTCAACTTCATCTTCTTCGCTGAAGTAGCGCGACATGGCCATGGCTCCAAATTTGAATTTCTTCATTTCTTGATCAATTTTAAAAGTTCAAAATACCATTTTGTCTAGATTTTCATCATGATTTTGAACATGTATCTTGTTTAAATTAATGATCAAAGATGAACACGAATTTTGTTAATCCCAATTTAAACCCTAACTGAAAAAGTGATTAATTCTTTAAACTCAGTTGATTTTAGTTCAAATTAAAGACCCATATAGCTTTAGTGATTGAATATCTACATTTTCCTTTTCAATTTTAAAGCTAAAAATGCATGAATGGAGGAATCAAAGTTTGAAAAAACTCACCTCTTGGTATGAAATATCAGTTCGAGCTAGGCAACTTCCAGGTGCAAAGTAACAATTGATTTAGCTTCCTTGAACCTCCATGAGTGTGTTCCTACTCTTAGTTTGTTACGAAAGTGGTGGAACTCTCGACCAAGTAAAGTTGCAAGTTGCTTAATTTGAAAATTGAAGATGGTGATGGAGTTGTTCCAGAACTTGTTTAAGTGTATGGACAGTCTCTATATGTTGTATAGGATGTGTTTGAAGTGAGAAATCAAGGCTATACGAGTAGTTTTCTAGTTTGGCAGTTTTGGCTCAAAGCTTGCACAAATGGAGTTTTGTGTAGAAAACTGTTTTTGGCTTGTTTCTTGATGGTTTTAAGTTTTAAACTACTTCTAAATGATGATTAGAACATGTTAGAAACTTAAGTTTGCTCGATTTTGCAAGGTTAGAAGATTGCAAAATTTTCCCTCTTTGAACTTAGAAACTTGGAACTTAAGAAAGAAAGAATGAAAGCTTGATTATGATAGCTTTGGAGTGATTTGAAAAGGAAGAAATGACCTCTATTTATAGGCCAAGAAATCTGAATGACAAGGCATGGCTATCATTGAGAGAAACTTACAACTTGCTTAAGAGGTAAGAAGGAATCTTTTGCATTTAATGCAAAAGTTACTTTTCTAACCATGGTTGGAAATTTCTCTTTGATTCAATCCTCTTCTCAATCATTCAAAACTGATATTTATCAGTTATAATCTACCTCTAGCTGATGACAAAGCTTCTAGAAGAGAGAATTATGAAAAATGACTTATAATTTTGAAGCATGAACTTGGAATTCCATGGTTTTGGAGCTCTATGTTTCAAAATCAAAAGCATAGATAGACAAAGTGTTTTTGCAAGTTCTTGGACTTTTTGGAAAGCTTGTAACAAGGGCTACAACTTTCATGTTTTGAGTTTTTTCTGAATCCAAATGGATCTAGGTGAAAAATGGCCTAGAAAGTGAGGAAAAACCATGTTTCTTAACACTTGAAAAATTTTCTAAGTGTTAGAAAACTTTCAAATCTTGACTTTTTGTTGACTTTTTCACATTTCTTGATTTTTTTATGATCATGATGGATTATTTGAAATGTTTTATGATTGAAAAGTTTAGTCTTGAAAAGTTGACCAAAAGTCAAACTTTGACTTTTTTGAGCAGATGAATTTTCATCAGATGATTCAGAATTTGTCTGATGAAGAAACATGGATTTTGTAATGTTTTGAATCAAGAAATTAGGTAAAGATGTTGTATTGAAGATGTTAAGATCAATCTTCAAGTAAATAGGTCATCCATTGAGCAGAAAGTCAATAATTCACTATCTTGATCAAAACCCTAATTGGTCGATTCAAGGTAGATCATGAGAAAAAGTTGGGAATCTGAAGATCAAATGTTGATGATTGATTAAGATAGATCATTTGAGGTGAGTGGAAACTCAAACCCTAATTGATCATATCTTGAACAGATGAAATTTTGATGAAACCCTAACTTTGACTTCTAGAAGCCACGCACGATCTATTCTGTTTTGAAACTGTTAGTGATGCAGTGATGCATATGTGGATAATGTAAGGTGGTATCTTAGGTCAAAATTGGGGTATGAAAGTTAGTAGCATGGAACAAAAGGTTATAAGCGAAATAAATTTCTGAATATGAAAACACGCGCCAAGAACATCATCGTCCCCATTTGAATTTCCCATGCTTTTTACCTACGGACGCTTTCGTTGCTAAAGCCTATAGTGACGGCTTTGTCCGTCACTACAACACCTGCAAGTTTAAAAAATTCACAATACACAATGTAAATTTATATGGAAGGCATGGTTCAATTGCAAATTGTCCCCTGAGTTCACTGGTACCACTCGTATGGTCCAATTTCACCTATTCTAGAAATCCCTAATTCAAGCTCGTGAAACCCTAACAACGGTGTAGCTCGATCCGCATCTAAACTCAAATCGGACCACCAGATAGCTTTCAAACATCATTCTAAGCATGAACAAACAATCAAAACATGTTAAATATGCATATATTATCAAAACTGAAACAAAAAATACAAGTGCAAAATGTGTTCTTGTTTTTGAGTTTCAGGATGTCTTGATCGATGGTTATGGCCCGGTTAGCTTCAGAAAACACCAAGGAATTGATTGGAATGCTTGGAATGGCCTGAAACGATGCAAAACCTTGACTGCTAGGTAATTTGAATGCCACTGTTTTTTGAGGTTTAGGTTATGGTTCTTGGTCAAAAATTTGTCCTTGAGGTTTAGAAACCTTCGAATATATAGAGGAAGGATTTAGGTTAAAATTATGAAGGAATTATATGTCAATCAATGAGAAAATATTTGATTTGGAATAAAACCAAATATTACCTTTTGGATCAATTTCAATCAATTCTCTTGCCAATCTCCATAATTTGAAATTGATGACTTGTATGGTTTGCTTGGACCTCAAGAATGAGAGTAAATCAACCTTGCACTTAATGTTTTAATTTTATATCTTTTATTTTAATTAAATTGGTTTTAAATGAATACAAATCCAAAATAAATAAAATAAAAATAAAAATTCAGATGAGAAACAAGTTTGAATCAAGAAAAGTTAGGCCCATTTAGAAAAAAAAATTGATTTTCTCAAGTATTTCTCTCCATGCACCTCCTCAAAATGCTCAACTTGTACAATTTGTATCTTGCTCAATTTTCAACATTTTTGGGTGTTCTTGGACTTTTTAGAAATCTCAAGATGTCCTATAAACACTCCTTTTGGTTTCATCTTCATTGAAGTTTCCATGTTCATGTACACTTTTTTGTAAAAAGATGACTTTTTGTTGACTTTTAAAAGGACCTATAATGTTTTGATCCATACTTCCAAATGAAGCATTTTTGGCCAAAGCTTGTGAGACATGAAGTTGTATAGAATTGAATTCCCTTCAAAATGAGCTTTGGTGGAAAAATTTCTGATAAAGTATGTGAAAGTTATGTTTGGTCAAAGTTCTGTTGACTTTTGTTTGAAAAACCCTAATTTAGAAACTTTGACTTTTGATCAAATCTTAACTTTTCTTGAGGAATCATGATCAACCCTTAATCAAATGATGAATATTACTTCAAAATATTTATGTTGACCAAAAATTATGAAGTTTGTTGTATGTTGACCACGATTGACTTTATGTCCTATATAGTTGATTTTCAATCATCGAGCAATTGGATGAGCAAATTTGACTTGTAAGGCTTGAAACTTGACATGGTGATCCCTTGAAACATATGATGAGGTATGATGACCACTTGAAGTATTGGAAATCCATTTTGGCTTAAGAGGAGCAAAACCCTAGTTTGGATTGATTGCTTAGGAGAGGTTTGTCAGTCAACCCTTGTGAAATCCTTAAGTATGGAGTTGTGAATTGCCTTGAGAAGTGGGAGGGTAAATTTTGGGGTATGAAATAATGGATTAGTAGTTAGGTGAACAAATTTTTCGAAAATGGTGACCCCAATCCTAGATGGAGTGGACTCGATGGAAATCTCGATCCGCATGCATGGTGTCTTTGTTGAGTTGCATTCCATAATTGTTGATGATGTTGGTTGTGAATTTTTATATTGTATAACTTATGAAAATTGTGTAGTGGTGATTAGATGTTTGATCACTTATAATTATGCATTATAATTTCGTATATTTCACCCCTTCTCCTTTACATGGGTAACATGCAGATACTCAGGAGTAGCTCGAGTAGCAGAATTCGAAGAGGTTGCTCTTTTTTAGTTTGAGTCGACGTTATGCTCGATCGTAACACTCGGTCGGGGATAAGCGTTTGAATGATTTGTTTTAATTTGGTTTTGGTTTTCATTGTTGATTCCAATAGGATAAATTTAAACTCCGGAATGATTATTTGAAGTTGTTTTGTTGGATTTGAAATATTTCCGCTATTTCAATAAAGTTTTTAATTCATACTATATTACATTCATCTTAATCATGTGTTATCTATCTAATTGAATGAGCTATTGTGATTTTGAAGCATGAGACATCCTGATTTATGATGTTTGAAAATTTAAATTCACTCTGATTTTTTATATAAATATGCCATGGGGAAGTCAGGGTGTTACACAACTTCCCCAGTTCGAATGAACTTTGACGGATATAATCCTGAGTTGAATGCCCCGAATTGGCGCAATTTTGAGATTGATCGATGTAGTTGCCTTAAATCGGCTAAACTAAATATTCTTCTCAACTTGATTGCCCCAGACTGGCTTAGCTCTCACTAAATAGAGTATTCACATTCTTCTTCCCTTCAGGGAAATCAGATTTTGATACTTCATCTTTTTGCTCAACAAAGCATTATCATTGAATTAACTGCCTCTGCTCGATGGAGTCTCGGCAAACAAATCATTACCACCTATTCACAGGGGAATGAGAAATCAACAAAGTCTTTGGATGACAACATCTTCTCAATGTAATTGACCTACACCCTATCAGTAGGTTAGCACACAACCATCTTTCTCAGCTTGGAGTGCTTCGTTCTCAAACAGATACTTGAAGTGATTGGTCCCTTCAAACCAACGGGAAGTAATACCACTACTCGACAGAGATTTTTGGGCAATCAAAACTCCCACATAATTTGTTTCAGATCATCTTTTACTCAACAAAGTCACTAGACGGCATGCCCCAAATTAAGATGAACTAGACGTAGTTCCGATTTGGGGAAAGATGTTTGTCGTATCCGAATAATGATTGTTTTGAGTGGATGCACTCAAGTGTACATGTTTCCATACAACGCGATAATTTCCCCATACTTAAGTCTTTTTCCCATGTATATGACTTAGGATATAATTGATTAGAAACCTTATAGAGCCCAGTGGACTCATAGAATAGGGGGACTCACTGAGATTATTATCTCACCCCATCATTATTGTTATTTTTCAGGTTCTTTGCAGGTTAAGGATAAGAGGAAGCTGATGGATGATGTTTCAGGGATTTGAGTTCATAATCTTCCGACACGTATTTTGTACAATGATGGATATTGCACTTAGATCTTAGTTTTTATTTGTAGGCATTATTGTATGACATGTACCATGTATTCTTTTTTTTATTAGGGACATGTATACAAAGTTGCCGTTAGTCACTTATGATTGTATCAGTACCGAATAATACTATGTATAATGTATATTCTAGACATATATTATACACGGTGTTGCAACCTACAATTTAATTTGAATACACGTATTGTGCATTCTTGAGAACAGGGCAATGGAAACTGATGTGCTTCCCCATCTTATTTTGATTTTAATGTTTTAGTTCTACCATAAGTGGAATTTTCTATTCAATAAAATCTTTGTTTTTTGATTTTGACAATTAAATTTTATTCTTAAATTATACTTATGGATTTATTATTTGTAGAATTGTTGCTAATGTTAATATTATTTATTTATATTCAAAAATTGACATTTTTTCATTAATGATTTATAATGAGTTATTTCAATTTAATGATATCTAATATTTTTCTTGAAGGTTGAAGGCACACAATTTTTGGAATAATTCGATGTTAAAGTGACTATCCTGTTCCAAATAAACGAATTTCTTCAGTAATAAAAATAATTCAACTAATTTATCTCAATTTATATAAGAAAAAGCTAAAGTTGATAGCAAATTTGTTTGAACTTAAATTTTTTCTCTTATTTTTGTTATCTATGGGTCTTAACTCAAGATTATTTCTTAACCATTTTATCATTTCATTAGATAATTGTTTCGTAATAAAAATTATAATATTATTCCATTAAATTAATATTCAAAAACCAAATGTTTTATGTTAGTAGAATTTTTGCTAATATTTAAATTCAAAATTTGACTTTTTCTCATTAATGATTTATAATGAGTTATTTTAATTTAATGATATCAAATATTTTTCTTGAATGATGAAGGCACACAATTTTTAGAATAATTCGATGTTAAGTGATTATCCTGTTCCAAATAAACTAATTTCTTTAGTAATAAAAATAATCCAACTAATTTATCTCAATTTATATAAGAAAAAACTAAAGTTGATAACAAATTTGTTTCAACTTAAAAAAATTTTCTCGTATTTTTGTTATCTATTGGGTCTTAACTCAAGATAATTTCTTAACCATTTGATCATTTCATTAAATAATTGTTTGATGTTATAATATTATTCAATAAATTAATATGCAAAAGCCAAGTGTTTTATGTTAAAAATAATTGTTATATATTATATTAATTTTACAGAAATCTATTATCTCTATTATTTATCTATAAAAATTAAAGTATCTAGTAAAATCAGGATTAATCTTTTAATCCCATGCTTAATTTTTAAATAATTCAAGGACAACACAATATTTTTTTAATCAATACTCTCACCATATTGATTTAGCATTTATGAATGCTTAGTGTCACTCCACAATTTATGTTGCAATTTTATTTTATTTTTTAATAAAAAATAAAACTATTACAACCACCTAATTAGTAGAGCAAATCTTATAATTAATGGGGAAATTAATAGCATCTACAATTTAAATTGAATACACGCATTGTGCATTCTTGAGAACAGGGTAATGGAAACGGATGTGCTTCCCCATCTTATTTTGATTTTAATGTTTTAGTTCTATCTTTAGTGAAATTTTCTATTCTATAAAATCTTTGTTTTTTGATTTTGACAATTAAATTTTATTCTTAAATCATACTTATGGATTTATTATTAGTAGAATTGTTGCTAATGTTAATATTATTTATTTATATTCAAAAATTGACTTTTTTTCATTAATGATTTATAATGAGTTATTTTAATTTAATGATATCTAATATTTTTCTTGAAGGTTAAAGACACACAATTTTTGGAATAATTCGATGTTAAAGTGACTATCCTGTTACAAATAAACTAATTTCTTGATAATAAAAATAATTCAAATAATTTATCTCATTTTATATAAGAAAAAGCTAAAGTTGATAGAAAATTTGTTTGAACTTAAATTTTTTCTCTTCTTTTTGTTATCTATTGGGTCTTTACTCAAGATTATTTCTTAACCATTTGATAATTTCATTAGATAATTATTTGATAATAAAAATTATAATATTATTCCATTAAATTAATATTCAAAAACCAAGTGTTTTATGTTAGTAGAATTTTTGTAAATATTTATATTCAAAAATTGACTTTTTCTCATTAATGATTTATAATGAGTTATTTTAATTTAATGATATCTAATATTTTTCGTGAAGGTTGAAGGCACACAATTTTTGGAATAATTCGATGTTAAAGTGACTATCCTGTTCCAAATAAACTAATTTCTTCAGTAATAAAAATAATTCAAATAATTTATCTCAATTTATATAAGAAAAAGCTAAAGTTGATAGAAAATTTGTTTGAACTTAAATTTTTTCTCTTATTTGTGTTATCTATTGGTTCTTAACTCAAGATTATTTCTTAACCATTTGATCATTTCATTAGATAATTGTTTGATAATAAAAATTTTAATATTATTCCATTAAATTAATATTCAATAACCAAGTGTTTTATGTAAGTAGAATTTTTGCTAATATTTATATTAAAAAATTGACTTTTTCTCATTAATGATTTATAATGAGTTATTTTAATTTAATGATATCTAATATTTTTTGTTGGAATAATTCGATGTTAAAGTGACTATCCTTCCAAATAAATTAATTTCTTGAAATAAAAATAATTCAAATAATTTATCTCAATTTATATAAGAAAAAGCTAAAGTTGACAGAAAATTTGGTTGAACTTAAATTTTTTTCTCTTATTTCTGTTATCTATTGGGCCTTAACTCAAGATAATTTCTTAAGCATTTGATCATTTCATTAAACAATTGTTTGATAATAAAAATTATAATATTATTCCATTAAAATTAATATTCAAAAGCCAAGTGTTTTATGTTAAAAATGATTGTTATATATTATATTAATTTTACAGAAATCTATTATCTCTATTATCTATCTATAAAAATTAAAGTATCTGGTAAAATCAGCATTAACCTTTTAATCCCATGCTTAATTTTTAATTAATTCAAGGACAACACAATTTTTTTAATCAATACTCTCACCATATTGATTTAGCATTTATGAATGCTTAGGTGTCACTCCCAAAATTTATGTTGCAATTTTATATTTTTTTATATCACAAAATAAAACTATTACAACCACCTAAATAGTAGAGCAAATCTTACAATTAATACGGCAATTAACAACATCTACGATTTAATGCAATCTTGGGAAGAGGGCAATGTAAAATGATGTGTTTCCCATCTTATTTTGATTTTAATGTTTTTATTTTAATGTTTTATTTCTATCATTAGTGGAATATTGTATTCAATAAAATCTTTGTTTTTTGATTTTGACAATTAAATTTTATTCTTAATTTATACTTATTGATTTATTATTAGAAGAATTGTTGTTAATGTTAATATTATTTACTTATATTTAAAAATTGAATTTTTTTCATTAATGATTTATAATGAGTTATTTTAATATAATAATATCTAATATTTTTCTTGAAGGTTGAAGGCACACAATTTTTGGAATAATTCGATGTTAAATTGACTATGCTGTTCCAAATAAACTAATTTCTTCAATAATAAAAATAATTCAACTAATTTATCTCAATTTATGTAAGAAAATTTTTTCTCTTATTTTTATTATCTATTGGGTCTTAACTCAAGATTATTTCTTAACCATTTGATGATTTCATTAGATAATTGTTTAATAAGAAAAATTATAATATTATTCCATTAAATTAATATTCAAAAACCTAGTGTTTTATGTTAGTAGAATTGTTGCTAAAGTTTATATTCAAAAATTGACTTTTTCTCATTAATGATTTATAATGAGTTATTTTAATATAATGATATCAAATATTTTTCTTGAAGGATGAAGGCACACAATTTTTGGACTAATTCGATGTCAAAGTGATTATCCTATTCCAAATAAACTAATTTCTTCAGTAATAAAAATAATCCAACTAATTTATCTCAATTTATATAAGAAAAAACTAAAGTTTATAACAAATTTGTTTCAACTTAAAAAAATTTCTAGAATTTTTGTTATCTATTGAACCTTAACTCAAGATAATTTCTTAACCATTTGATCATTTCATTAAATAATTGTTTGATAATAAGAGTTATAATATTATCCCATTAAATTAATATGCAAAAGCCAAGTGTTTTATGTTAAAAATAATTGTTATATATTATATTAATTTTATAGAAATCTATTATCTCTATTATTTATCTATAAAAATTAAAGTATCTAGTAAAATCAGGATTAATCTTTTAATCCCATGCCTCATTTTTAATTAATTCAAGGACAACACAATATTTTTTTAATCAATACTCTCACCATATTGATTTAGCATTTATGAATGCTTAGTGTCACTCCCACAATTTATGTTGCAATTTTATTTTATTTTTTAATAAAAAATAAAACTATTACAACCACCTAATTAGTAGAGCAAATCTTATAATTAATGGGGCAATTAATAGCATCTACAATTTAATTTGAATACACATATTGTGCATTCTTGAGAACAGGGCAATGGAAACTGATGTGCTTCCCCATCTTATTTTGATTTTAATGTTTTAGTTCTATCATTAGTGGAATTTTCTATTCTATAAAATCTTTGTTTTTTGATTTTGACAATTAAATTTTATTCTAAAATTATACTTATGGATTTATTGTTTGTAGAATATTATTTATTTATATTCAAAAATTGACTTTTTTTCATTAATGATTTATAATGAGTTATTTTAATTTAATGATATCTAATATTTTTCTTGTTGAAGGCACACAATTTTTGGAATAATTCGATGTTAAAGTGACTATCGTGTTCCAAATAAACTAATTTCTTCAATAATAAAAATAATTCACCTAACTTATCTCAATTTATATAAGAAAAAGCAAATTTGTTTGAACTTAAATTTTTTCTCTTATTTTTGTTATCTATTGGGTCTTAACTCAAGATTATTTCTTAACCATTTGATCATTTCATTAGATAATTGTTTGATAATAAAAATTATAATATTATTCCATTAGATTAATATTCAAAAACCAGGTGTTTTATGTTAGTAGAACTGTTGCTAATGTTAATACTATTTACTTATATTCAAAAATTGACTTTTTTTCATTAATGATTTATAATGAGTTATTTTAATTTAATGATATCTAATATTTTTCTTGAAGGTTGAAGATACAAATTTTTTGGAATAATTCGATGTTAAAGTGACTATCCTGTTCCAAATAAACAAATTTCTTCAGTAATAAAAATAGTTCAACTAATTTATCTCAATTTATATAAGAAAATGCTAAAGTTGAGAGCAAAGTTGTTTGAACTTAAATTTTTTCTCTTATTGTTGTTATCTATTGGGTCTTAACTTAAGATAATTTGTTAACCATTTGATCTTTTCATTGGATAATTGTTTGATAATAAAAATTATAATATTAATACATTAAATTAATATTCAAAAACCAAGTGTTTTTTTGTTAGTAGAATTGTTGCTAATGTTAATATTATTTACTTATGTTCAAAAATTGACTTTTTTGTCATTAATGATTCATAATGAGTTATTTTAATTTAATGATATCAAATATTTTTCTTGAAGAATGGAGGCACACCATTTTTGGAATAATTTGATGTTAAAGTGATTATCCTTTTCCAAATAAATCAATTTTTCCGGTAATAAAAATAATCCAACTAATTTATCTCAATTTATATAAGAAAAACCTAAAGTTGATAACAAATTTGTTTGAACTTAAATTTTTTCTCTTATTTTTGTTATCTATTGGGCCTTAACTCAAGATAATTTCTTAACCATTTGATCATTTCATTAAATAATTGTTTGATAGTAAAAATTATAATATAATTCCATTAAATTAATATTCAAAAGCCAAGTGTTTTATGTTTAAAATAATTGTTATATATTATATTAATTTTACAGAAATCTATTATCTCTATTATCTATCTATAACTATTTAAGTACCTGGAAAAATCAGGATTAACCTTTTAATCTCATGCTTAATTTTTAATTAATTCAAGGACAACAAATTTTTTTTAATCAATACCCTCACCATATTGATTTAGCATTTATGAATGCTTAGACGTCATCCCACAATTTACGTTGCAATTTTCCACCTAATTAGTAGAGCAAATCTTATAGTTAATGGGGTAATTAACAACATCTACAACGAAGGCATTTAAAAGCAAACCCTAAACTTTAATTTGAATATACGTGTTGTGTATTCTTGAGATTATAAACAACTACCATTGATAACAGCAAAAGCACAACTTCCCATGTATATTTTATATATTTCAAAATATGTATGATTGTAATACATAAAGAGCAATGGAAACTGATGTGTTTCTACATCTTATTCAAATTCTTCTTCCACATTCACTTTATTCCTCTTCATCTCATTTGTTTTTCTTCATGTTATTCTTATTCACAGTAATAAATTTACATTAAATCAAAAATGAATGTATTATTAAAATTATTATTCAAAATGAGTTAACATAATACTACATTGAAAATTTTAAATACTATATTTTAAAAAAACATACTAAGGTAAAATAAAAAATAAAAATATGAATAATTTTAAAAAGGGTATGACTAGACTGATTCTAAATAAATAAATAAAAATTATTTTCTAAATCAATTTATTATCTTACTTATATGTTTTTAAATTAATTACTAATTCACTTATGAAAAATAAAAATTTATTTCTATCTTTATAATATAATAAAAAATAAAATTTTATTTATATCCATAAAATTTTGTAATGTAATAAAAATCAAAAGTTTAAGTTTGTCTTTTTTCTCCATATAATTTAGTTAGAATAGATTAAAAAAATCACTTATATTATTATACATTTTATTATAATAAAAAATAAAATTTTATTTCTATATTTATAAATAATAGAAAATAAATTATAATATTATTGTCAAATAAACAAGCAATAATCACAATACATAAAAGGCATAAATTTATTTATACAATCATTTTATAAACGGAATAAATTACATTTGATTATATTTTAAATAATATTTTCTACTAACAAATATTTAAAATCATGTATTTTATGAAATATTAATAAAAATCACATATTTTTATGAAATATTTACTTAACTAATCATTTCATCCATTATACGTATGGTAAATTTATCAAATAGTTAATTGATCAATTAATTTAATTAAATTATTTTCAAAATATTAATAAATCCATTAAAATTCAATTTAATGTAAATAAATTATATAATATTGGTATAATTTTAAATACTATTTTGAAAGTAGTTTAAGAAAAACTATATGATTTTGAATGCTATTGATATTTTTATTTTAAATTGAAAATCATATCCATAAACATTTCTATATAATTTTTCTTATGAAGTTTCTATTGATTTAGTTGTATATGTGTTGTGATACATATTCTTTAAATTTTGGGAACCATTTCTTTAATCAATGTTGTTATTAAAGTCTACGATGACTTATAAATGAGAAATATTATAGTCAATGAAAATTGATGAGGAGTTGTCATACATAGTTTGTAAAAATTATAAATATGATATATAAAAAAAAGATTTAAAACTGATATTTGACGGGAAGTTGTCATAAGTTTTAGGTTTAGAAAAATTGACCAATATCTAAAAAGTAATATTATTTGAATTGGAAAAATAATTTCATTCTTGAGTTTTGTTAACTCATCTGGATTCACGGGTAGATGTGAACGTATCTATGAGATACCGGCTAGACTGTTTATTTTAACGTCCATCTTTTAACTATTTCTTTTGTTGTTGTTATAAATACGAATAAATGTTTAAAAGATGGTAGTGAAAAACATGTAATGTGTATTTTGATTCAAAATACTATTTCGTTCAAAATAGATTGAATTTTTTTGTTGAATTACGTAACTTATATTTATCTTTCATATATATAAAGGAACTTTACAAGTCATAATTAGATAAATGTAATATAAAATCCAGACAGAACCCGTGCGACAGCACGGGTTACTTACTAGTTCTTGTAAAAATATACCCACTTCATAGAGAGTAGTAATATCTGTTGTTCCTGAGATAATGATGCAAATGACTAAACCACACAAGCCATATTATGAAATATGAGGAATAACTATGGAATCCTTTGTTGTATGAAAATAAAACTCATTGGGAACTTGAGCACCTAGAGAGAAACAAAAATTCATATGAGAAGTTGGTATATTCCAATTGCCATGTGAACGGGTTCGGTTGTGTAACATGTCCTCACGTGTACGAACCTCCTCTAAAAACTTTTAGTCATGTAAGTATCTTATTACACAACATCAATAAAAAAAAATCCATGTACAACAACACCCCATAACAACAACTCCATCATTTCCTCAATATTGTCACCGAAAATTCCACAAGAGATGAAGAATTAGAAAGATTAAGTATTTGGAGAGAATGTGAATGAATGTTATTTTTCAGGCTTTCAATCTTTGTGCAACCAGATAAACATAGTTCTCTAAGCTTGGGGGAACTATAAATGGATGGATGGAGTTGACAGAGACTCTCACAATAAGAAAGGGACACTACTTGAAGATTTGGGGCCCTTGATAAATCTGGAATCTCAACCAGGTCTTTGGAGTAAACAAGATCAAGAATCATTATATTAAATTGTCAAGTCTCTATATGAGAAAAAACATCACATTGTTGAGAAATTTTAAAATAAATTCATGATCACACATAAGTTGGTGATCGACGAAGGGAATGGTAGTGGTAAGAGCTCTTAGACTGTGGTTTCTAGTTCAGTTGGTGACCTCCAAGTTACTTTCATTAACCCTGAAAATGGTAAGGAGGAATGAGATAATGGTGTACAGGAGACCAAAGTTACTAGCAGCAATGGTGATGATGTCGGGCATGGGCAGAAAGTTACTTGCATGTTTATTATTTCAAAATATATATTATAAGTTATTAATATATTTCAGTATATTGTTTAAAATTAAATGTAGTTATTAAGATAATTTGACATAGTAATTTAATATATACACTAAAATGGATAAAATAAACAGTTCAACCCTGGTACTTAGAGGTTTGTAGTTTGAGAGAGATGTTGTGGATTCAATTCCCATTAGTGCAATATTTTGGTATTTTTAATTTTTCTAGTTTACAGCGCCACGTCACTAATTTAATTCCCAAATGAAAAAAAGCCAACAGCTCCACGCCATTAATTTTGTTGACTAAATTCAATGAGGGGGCAAAATAGTGGAATCTACAAATTGCAGGGATGAAATCTATGTTTTTTTTACATAATTGTTTTGGGATTCACCGTATATGACATGGGCCAAAATGAATACTAACCCTTAATTATATCTCACTTAATTTTTTTTAATAACACATGAAATCATTAAATTTCTATTAGTTGATTGTTAAAAGCTTTACACTAACAACTAACATGTATAAAAATTATTCAAATATACTAAATGTAAGTAAGCATCATTTTTAAATATATTTTCTAAATTTACTAAATACTTAATATATTTGAACTATAAATAAAACAAATACATTAATTATTTATTAAATCTTAAAAATCGACTTTATTTTAAAATTAAAATTAGATGGTGTACTACTTAAATTTTAACATCTCAGATCAAATAGCTGGAAAGTCGAGTAGTTGGAAACAACATACTCTATTCTTGACAAGAAGAATCACTCTTGCTAAATGTGTGCTTGAAGGGATGCTTATTTATCCTATGATGACCACGAAACTTCTGAAAGCCAGTATAGATGAGATACATTGTATGCATTGGAAATTCATATGGGGAGATACTGTGGAAAAGCGAAAAATACATGCAGTATGATGGGATACACTTACTAAACTAAAAGTGTTGGGTGAAATAAGCTTGAGAAACACAGGCGATGAACTCAGTTTGCTTAATGAAGCTTGGTTGGAAGCTGCATAATAACACAGAGGACTTGTGGTGCAAAATTCTTCGTAATAAATATATATAGAGAGATAATGGTGTTATTACTAAAGCCAGGAGTTACAATTTGAGTCTTTGGAAGGATATTATGAGATCTCTAGCAGGCCTGTATCAAACTGGTGTATGGTGCATTGGTGATGGCAAGAGTATTAAGGAATGGGAAGACAATTGGTTGGGACATAATTTTAGTTTTCAAAGTAAAGTTGTGACGATTTCGAGCGAGTTAAAGGAAGCCAGAGTGTGTGATTTAACCAATGAAGATGGCGATTTAGATTTTGATATCATTTGCGACTGGTTGCCTACTCAATATATTGAGAAGATCCATTCATGTCTGCCACCGAAAGAAGGATTTTTTACTAATGTTTTTTGTTTTGCAGGTACCACAAATGTGTTTTTCTATGAAGGAGGTTTATAATGAAGTGTTAGGCTACTATTTCGAGCAGGACAATGATGAGACATGGAAAGATATTTGGAAACTTGAAGCTCCTGAGAGTTGTAGGAGTTTTATTTGGCTTCTCTATCACGATAGACTTTTGACTTATTTAAGCAAAAGTAAGAAAGGATTAGGAAGTGCAGCGTGCAATGTGTAAGCATATTTGGAGAGGTATGTGTAAGCATATTTGGAGAGGTATTAGTCAAAGCGATATTATAAGTGAGTTTTTTTCATCTGATCTTCATGCTTGGATAAAGATGAATGTTTGATACAATGAAGTGATTAATAAGAGTTGGATTGGTATTTGGGCTATTAGATGTCATGCGATTTGGGATTGGAGGAATAAGGAAGAGCACATCACAAATTATATTAGACCTCTGGATCCTATCAACATAATTTTAAACATGAAGCTTGATTATAAGAGTGCATGTGATAGTTTCAAAAACTCTATGGGTGATAATGGGAACAGATGATGGGTTGGAAGCGTCCAACTCTAGACATGGTAAAACTCAACGATGGAGCTAAGAAGGAAAATAAAATTTCCGGATCACGGAGGTTATATCGAGAGATAACAAGGAATTTGATTAAAGCTTTTAATAAAAACTTGGGCTTATGCGGTTTCTTGTTAGCGAGTTTTGGGGAGTACTTGAAGGCCTAAAGATCACAAAAGAGTTAGACTTGAGAAGGGTGGAAGTTAATCTGATTCCCTTATTGCCGTGAATGTTATTCGTGATAGAAGCGTCAATGTTACCCTAAGAAATATTAAGGTATTCAAGCACGTGTAGTAAATGAAGATGTTCCCATAAGTTAAGGGTGATCTTAAAATAAGGGTTTTAGGAAATTGAAGCCAAGGTGTTTGAAATTTGGTTTTATCAAACTAGATAAATTAATGACCAATGGGAATATTAAGCCAAAATGTCGAAGCTGAGCCTTGTCGACCATAAGGAGAAGAATAACACTTGGCAAAATACAAAAGAATTGGTATAGTCGACCAAAAGAAGACAAGAACAAATGTTGAGATGTTTGGAAATTGGTGTAGTCGACTAGAGTTTGAAGAACAAGAAAGGCGGTCGAAGTTGGTCTTGTCGACCAAAAGGAGTTCTAAACTTAGAAGAATTCTGTTGATTTAATCCTGCCAAAGGAAACGTGTTGAAGCAATTCAGAAGTGGGAAGATTCAAATTTCGAAGTTACAAGCAGTTACCAGTAGTTCGTGTGCTGATTGAGCGTCAAATAGGTGGCGGCATCCAGTGGAGCAGTTACCTCAAGATTCAAATATGCCCTTAGATTACATCTAGGAAGTTACATTATAAATACTATAAATAAGTAGATTCAGTGTAGCTTTTTGGTGTGTTCAGTTGTACTAATATCACTTGCCAAAAATTTGTCATTTCGAGCGTTAGGAAACAAAGAGTGAAGAAGTGCTTGATGTACGTGAATCACCACCTTTATTTCAATGCAAATATTTTATCTTTCAATTTCCTCTTTTGATTATTTTACTTGCTTTCTGTTTACTTTCGAGCAAACCATTTACCTTATGTTCTACTTCGCGTAAACAATTCAATACTCTCTGTTGGTCACGAGTCACCAATCAGTTAGTTTATTGAGTCTTACTTCGTATGAAAACCTGTTGTTGGTCCCGAGTTACCAGTCATTCGGTCGAATCATAGTGTGGAAAGTCGTTATACTTGTTCCCTTATTCATAGAAACCGTTTCTCTTGATAAGGATTTCGACAGAACCAGTATAATATCAAAATCTTAGCACATGTCTTAAGATCATCTGGTCGATCTTGCGAGTAAACCTTAGTTTTTAGGGCTTTGGGAGGACCAACGGTTGTTTACCATTTTCCACAGTAAACAATCAGTAATAAAGAGTGTAAACCAATCCTCCGAGATATTTTCCATATTATTGAGGAGCATGAGACTGTGATTGTTTCTCATTGTTTTTGGGAGAATAACAAGTGTGCATATTCCTTAGCTAATATTTGTTGTTCTAGTAATCAATATGTTAGGTATGATAACTCTTTGGATACCTTCATCCCTTGATAGAAGATGTCCTTCTAGGTCTTCACACTCTAAGGAGTGTTTTCTATAGTTTTTTTTCTTTTGGGCTTGCCCTCTCTTGTATCAATTTTTTTAACTTGTCACATATTTCATGAACTAGTTTTATTCTTTAGATAATTGATCTTAATATTATGACTGTATAAAACTTCTACACTCAACATGAGTCGACACAAGACTTATTAGTATCGACACATGCTCTAACTTTTCTAAAAGTTAATTTTTTTTAATTTTAAGTTTTCCTTTTGCCTCTAACTTACACACATATAAATACTTTATATATGCATCATTTTCAACTTGATGAAACTATAAACACATATAAATATTTTTCTTTATATTCAACCTTCTATCTATGCATACACACAAACAAACTACACTTTATCATTTTTTGTTTGGGTGTCATCTAGACAAGTGTTGATAACATGCAATTTATGGTTGTGTGTCGGTAAATTGGGTTGAGAATATTTGGGGATTTCATTGGGAATTTTTTTAGGGTTTGTCCTCTAAGATCATAGTGTTGATTTGAGGGTTTACATAAGATTCGCAAATATTGGATTTGATCGAGTATGACTTGAAGAACAATGGGTTTGGTCGAAGGGGCAGCGTGATATGGGAATCATTTGGAAATCTTAGGACACGGTAATACACAATTGAATTCGATCTAGTGAAATCTTTGGATAACATGGGTTCTTGCAAAGGAGTAACATGAGACGGTGAATCAATTGGTGTTATCGAGATACTTGGTCGAGCACAAGATCCGGGAAGATAAATGGTTAGAATCATCATCAAATATTAGGTTTGTAGGATTATATTGCTAAATTTCTCTTGTAATCGACATTTTTACAAAGTAAGATTGATATCTCAATTTCATTTAGAATTGGGGGCAGCCGTAGCCATATCAAGGACGATTGGTGAAATACCTAAATAAATCTGTGTGTCCTCTCTCCCTCTTTTATTTGCTTTCTGTAGAAAATTGTTAAATTTATTGTGTAATCGATATGTATAGACAAATAATTTGATTGTTAAACTTGAAATTATTTTGCTGATTACATTATAACCAATTAGATTGTAAGTGATATTTCATATAAACAAAGTCAAAAGGAAAAACTGAAAAATCGATTGCACACCAAGCGTTCGATAATTTGCTAGGTTTTGATTTTATCAATAATTTCATTAGAAATATGTTAACATTGTAATCATAGTAAAACAATATATTGCGCATATCCAAGTTTCCAATAATCGGTTCAACTTATTTAATATAGGCTAAAACTTCTGCTTACCATAGTTTTACATTCGCTTTTAAAATAATAACTTTTAAAAGGTATTTTTACTTTGGGGAATTTATTCACTCACAATTTAGAAAAGTTGTCGTTGTCTAACATGATTGGTTCCCTTTATCTTCCTACATCTTATCCTAATATTATTTAGCCCAAATGCAAGTAGATCTTCAATGCCTAAAAAATGACAAAGTAATTTTGCATGAATAAATGATCGTTTAGTTGAACTAAGTGAGGTAGTACTTATACGATTATCCTTCCGAAAAGTTATATGAGTCCAAAGCGAAAATCTTGCTCGACTCTAAACACCAACAATAATTAATCATGATGTAACACCCGTACATATATGTCTAGAATAATATGTAGTGATGCTAATTATGGTACAAGAAATATACAACTAGATGAAAAGACAAGAAATTAAAGCGAATACAACACAATTCTCAACCGAACATATCCAATACATCTTGTCTTCGTCATCATACAGAAAGAAAAGATCGATGAGGTCTTCCGCCTTGCACATCGCAATCTTAAACGATCATCTAACAATCCTACCACTTATAACTGTTCTCGAAAAATAATAAGAGGATTAGGGTGAGATTACTAAATCTCGGTGAGCCTCCATATCTTAAGGGTTTGCTCGGTTCTACAAGGTACATGCATAATAAGCGGATTCACCTAGAACACAGGGTTACATCTCACGTCATGGTGTAAGTACAAACAAGGGAAACACCGCCTGGAAGTCCTATAACTAACCAATGGGGTGAGTACACAAAACAAAAATCACATTATGCAAAATCGTGCCGTGCGAGGAATCGAGTAAGTTCTACCTTCATCGTTACACAAAACCACACCTCGATGAATTACGCAAGTGCTTTGTGTCAAGAGACTCGTATAAGTCCATCGCATGATGAGTCGGATCACCTCTAAGTGATATTTTATACGTGAGTACCAGTGACATTCGCCTATATGGTGTCACAACCACGTCGATCATCCATACGCGGATGAATTACGCAAATATGAAACGTCTTCTTAGCACGAGTCCACGGGTGAAAGCCTAATGGTCTTGCCTATATGGCACCATTAGAGGTGAGTTAAGACTACGGAGTGGTATTGCCTACATGGCACCACAACCCCACCATACCAAGCACGCCAACGCTTACGTCCGTTAGAATGCCCTCAAACGGCCCACTCGGAACGCGCCGCAATGGTAGCTCAGGTGTGTATGACAAACCGTATATCCAGATAATTACGCCCTGTGGAAACACCCAATAAATGGTCCACTCGAGTCATCGGAACGGTAATAATAAATTCAAACCGTATATCCAGATAATTACGCCTTGTGGAAATGCCCAATAAATGGCCCACTCGAGTCATCGGAACGGTGATAATAAATTGGATCTTGTCCAAAGTCATATATGATTTACCATCTGATAGCCTAGGTCTACTTCGATTCAGCATAATCCAAACACTTGTGACATCAAGCCAACAAGACAAATTCACCCGAACATTCAACCGGAATGAACAGGTACAAGTAATGATCACATAATTGCATTTCCACATAATGCGCTTCTCAACACTTTGCACATAATATTCATACATATTCATGATTTTAGCATACGAGTGATCATAACATAATATCATACAATTCATAAAATTAGTCACAGAACAAATAGGCTTCTGATCCCTAACACAGACGGAACTACACTCGGGAATTAAACATACATTTTCTTAAATTCCATTAACGCTTATTCAACATCATGCACCTAAACATCTCTTTTCCATAACCTTTGAATGAACTAAAAGCATGATGTCTAAACATATTCATAAAGTTCATTAAAAGACCTTTCTAACGCTTCCGTGGGCTCCGTTTTGAGTTATAAAACTCAAGTTATGATCGAAACAATGAAAGTAATTTTTCAGTCAGTGAGCAATCGATTTACACTATATGCAAATCGATTTGCACCTGAAGTAGAGTCAAAAAAACGTATTTTCCTGCATAAAACCAGTTCCAAAGCATTTTAATACATTCCTAAGGTTCCCCAATGATCCAAATTCAAATTCAATCATGTATCATCACAAAAACAGAAACATGATATGTTATTCATCAAATTAGGCAAGCAATCATCATTATAATTAACATGCAACAACAATTTTTCTCAATTCCCAAATCCCAAATATTTTTCGTAAAAATCCCAATTTTCCCCAAAGTCTCTAACTAAGAGACTCACCTTGGTTAAATGAAGGTTTAGATGATGAGCTTTCTGCCATTGAATCCTTAGCATGCTCAAAACTTCATCTCCATCATAAACAATCCTGTAGCCACCTCTCTTCCAATTACCAGCAAGGATTGCTCAATTTCAAACAGGTTTTTCTCCTTCAATATAAAGGCTATAATCACGAATCAATATATCAAATTGAAGGGAATTTCGTCTAGATTCAAAACTTCAAGAATTTCTTAAATTGGAGTTACGAGTAAAAACTTACGACATGATTAGTGGAGCTGGTCAAGAAATCCCGTACCCAGATTTTTCACTAAAATCAACATCAGACCCATAACTTCAAATGCGTTTATCTCACTCATCACGAACATGCAGAACACAAACCATATATGCAAATCGAAGAGAATTTCGTGAGCTTCCGAAAAGTTAAGAATAAGCTTAAACGGAGTTGTGAGAGATATTACCTTTTTGTGCTGTTCCAAAAATACGAAAATGGTGTTAGTGATGGTGAACATAAGCTTCTACTCTTTGTCTCCCTCTACTCCACCATAAAAAATATGATTTGGGATATTCCATTTACCAAACAAGCCTTATAATGGCATGAAACTTATGTTTAGTGTCCAAATTGCCCTTTAACTAAGTGATATTTTCCCAATTGCCACTTAGTTGGTTTCTAACTAATTCCTCTTTAATTTCAACCAAGTCCTTGTATTTCGTTTAAAGAATTCTTAGTGTATAATTATATACATACATCTCATAAATATAGATAGGGATGTTACACATGAAGGAATGTGAAAAAGACGAGAGAGAATCTTTAATCTTCATAGATGTATTCTGAGATATACTCATTTGAATTGTCGGTGCGAAAAGCCAAACATATCTAATCCAATATTTTAGAGATTAAAGTTAATTATAATTTTTTGTGTGATTGTTGACTAATGATCAACATTTATTCAAATAAATATGTGAAGAGGAAGAATTGTAGAGAGATATGTCTAAACTATAGATTTTATATATTAAATATTATAACAACATCTCAAATAAACGTATCATATAGGTTTCTCAACAGTTAAATATTGTTTTTGGGCCACATGTAATTTATAAGTTCCACAAACTTAGTCAAAGTTTAAAAGTAAAGATACCTCAAAAAAAATCTAAATGACTAACATAATGTTATTTGTTTATGTTATTGATAAGGATTGTGGATAAATATATCTACATAATATATGAATGTAGTGGTTGAAAAGAAATGCATGTGCACGACTACAAAAATTTTAAATTAAAATTGAAATGTAAGATATGCATGATTTTTGTTAAATAGGTTTTTAAGACTATTTATATGTGAATGTTTATTTGGAACAAATGGAGTTTGTGTTTAACATATGTTTATTTTTATTTTTTTTCACTTTTGGAAGTTATTTATTTATATTTTTACATTTTTCTATTTTCACTCGTGTTCTCTTAAAATATTAAAAATTTAAGTCTTGCCAATGTTAAATTATAGGTAAAGTAAGATAAATTATAAGTAAAATAAAATTTTAGTATTGAATAGTAACACACTTTTCTAATATTCAAGAGCCTAATGAATTTGTATGCTTTATCTCGTGGAAATAGGCACCTCTTTAATATTTGATATTTTTCTATATATAATATATGTTTTCAAATTGTGTATACTATCTATACATATAATGTTTTAGATAGGAGACTTCATGCACTTATTATTATTTTTTACTTTTTTCTTACATTTTATTCTATTTGTTTATTTTAATCTATTAGAATAACAAAGCGATGATTGATCTGAATATCATTGTTAATAACATTTGTTATGTTTTTTCTTTCATATACATGTATAAAATAAAATAAATTTTTTGTGTTTTTTCTTTCCATGTATTTATTTATTATTTCTATTCTATTATATAAATACTCATTCAATTTAAGTAAAGAAAATAATAATTAAAATATTTTTTATTGTCTTAAAAGTATGATTTAAATAATAAAAGATTATAGAACATTTTATAAATATTATTAATTTATTGCCTTAATTATATTTTTAGTCTTCTATTTTATCCAACTCACAAAATTAATTCCCTATTATTTTTTAAACAATTTTAGTCCTTATGCTAATTTTTACGAAAACTGAGTTGTAAGAAATAGAGACAAAATTCTTTTAAAAATAAATAGGACCCAAACTATAATTACACCTCAGTATTTTCTTACTACAAGACCAAAGCTTTTAAAAATAATAGAAAGACGATATCGTGAGTTAAGAAAATTAAAGACATCAAAATTGCAATTAAACATAATTTATTAATATAAATAGAGACTCATACCCATTTAATTTAACTGAACTAACATTATAATAAAAGTGAAGAGACAACAAATTAGTGAGCATAAAAAGAATGAATGAAAGTGGTTTCTAATTTTTTTTCCCGGTGAATTTTGTTTAAGTATTATTTGGGAAAAAGTCGAAATCGGTAATTATGAAAATAGATGAAATTATAAAGTAAATAAAGAAGAGTGAAAATAATAATTATAAAAGTAAATCTTAAAATATTTTGACGGAGAAAGCGGGCTTGAATTAGATTAGATGGAAAATAACATAAATTAATATTTATTTACTTTGTTTATGTAGAACTTTAGCACACATACTTTTAATCTTATCAAAAGTAACATCAACCTCAAATAACATTAACAAGACAACATCAAAATAGAATAAATTCAATATTAACGAATCATAATTTTAAAGTTCTCGATTCGGATGCAAACAAGTGTATATATATATATATATATATATATATATATATATATATATATATATATATATATATATATATATATATATATATATATATATATATATATATATATATATATATATATAGAGATCAAATTACACCCGAAGAGTTACACCATGAGTTTCACTCGCTCAAAAACGTCACTTCGAATTAATATTTTTTAAAATCAACTGTTAGATTGAAACATACCGTCATATAGATTTGATATGTTTCTATATATAATACTACCTCCGTTCCTATATATAAGAGACAATTCAATTTTTAGATTCATTGAATAATCAATGTACCTAATCTATAAATTGACCAAATACATTGGTTATTCAATGAATTTAAAAAATGAATTGTCTCTTATATATAGGAACAGAGGTAGTATATGTTTTCAAATTGTGTATACTATCTATACATATAAGTGCTTTAGATAGGAGACTTCATGCACTTATTATTATTTTTTACTTTCTTCTTACATTTTATTCAATTTGTTTATTTTAATCTATAAGAATAACAAAGCAATGATTGATCTGAATATCATTGTCAATAACATTTGCTATGTTTTTTCATTCATATACATGTATAAAATAAAATAAAAATTTTGTGTTTTTTCTTTCCATGCATTTATTTATAATTTCTATTTTATTATATAAATACTCATTTAATTTCATTAAAGAAAATAATAATAAAAATATTTTTATTGTCTTAAAAGTATGATTTAAATAATAAAAGATTATAGAATATTTTATAAATACTATTAATTTATTGGCTTAATTATATTTTTAGTCTCCTATTTTATTCAACTCACAAAATCAATTCTCCTATTATTTTTTAAAACAATTTTAGTCCCTATGCCAATTTTTCTTTCTGCCAGAAAACGCTGAGTTGTAAAAGATAGAGACAAAATTCTTTTAAAAAATAAATTGGACCCAAACTGTCATTACACCTCAGTATTTTCTTACTAGAGGAAACTGTTTAAGAAAATAATAGAAATCTTGATATCGTGAGTTAAGAAAATTAAAGAGATCAAAATTAAAATTAAACATAATTTATTAATATTAATAGAGACTCATACCCATTTAATTTAACTGAACTAAGTATATCTGACACCTCACTTATCATGGTTTCTTCTCGTATAATTGTTAAAAATCAATCAAAAATTTTAGAATATTTTTTAATGAAAAAAAATACTTGAAATAACTAAAATAAAAAATATTTTTTAAAAGTAATTGTGCACCAAAACGTTATAATAGAAGTGAAGAGACAACAAATTAGTGAGCATAAAAAGAAGAATGAATGAAAGTGGTTTCTAATTTTTTTCCGAGGGTGAATTTTGTTTAAGTATTATTTGGGAAAAAAAGTCGAAATCAAAATTATGTTTTACTATTATTGGATAAAAATTTAAAATCAATGAATCATAGGTAATTATGAAAATAGATGAAATTATAAAGTAAATAAAGAAGAGTGAAAATAATAATTATAAAAGTAAATTTTAAATTATTTTGACGGAGAAAGCGTGCTTGAATCGATTAGATGGAAATTAAAATGTATAAAAACTATTTAATAATAACATAAATTTATATTTTTACTTTGTTTATGTAGAACTTTAGCACATATACTTTTAATCTTATCAAAAGTAACACCAACCTCAAATAACATTAACAAGACAACATCAAAATATAATAAATTCAATATTAATGAATCATAATTTTAAAGTTCTCGGTTCGGATGCATATATATATATATATATATATATATATATATATATATATATATATATATATATATATATATATATATATATATATATATATATATATATACATTCAATATTTTGTTACTAAGTGAGAGTTATATAATTTTATTTGGAAATTTATTAAAGGGAATGAGTTGGACGTAGTTAAGACAAGAAGGAACTAGTTAGAATGAGACCAAATGGCAAACTAGTAATTAAGGAATTGTTGGAGGGCATCTTGGACCTTGAACTTTGTTGCATGGAATCTTATAAGTGGTTGGAAGTAAGTAAACAAATCAGATTTGCATGATGAGAAATAAGGTGAGAAAGAGAAGTGAAGAACTTGGAAGCAAGTGAGAGAAAAAGGAAATCATGTTCATCAATTTCATTTTCGTATTTCTTGGACAGCCTTCACTAAATCAGCCATAACATCCAGATCGTAACTCCGATTCAGGTAAATCTGAACTTTTTAAAAAGCTTACGAAATTCTCTTCGATTTGGTATATTAATTCATCCTCATAGTTGTTGTATTAAAGGAGAAAAACGAGTTTGAAGTTGAACAATTCTTGCTGGAAATTGGAAGAGAGGTGGCTACGGGATTATTGATAATGGAGATGAAGTTTTGAGCATGTTAAGGGTCCAAGGGCAGCAAGCATAACATCCAATCCTCCGTTAACCTAAGGTGAGTCTCTATAGTTAGGACTTGGGGTAAGAATTGGGGTTTTATGGAATTGTATGAATTTGGAAACAAGGGTTTTGTGAGATACCTCGATGCATTACATGTTGATTGAATGATGAGAAATGTGTTTCCATAATGCTAATATATGTCATGGATTGTTCTTACATGATGGGATTCAAATAGGAATGTATTGGAATGCTTGGGACTGGTTTTATGCAGGAAAAATACGTTTTTTTGACTCTGCTTCAGGTGCAAATCGATTTGCACAGGATGTCAATCGATTGCTCCCTTGAAAAATTGATTTATGGACAAAAACTGAATCGAGCAATCGATTTGCATATAGTGTAAATCGATTGCTCACTGACTAAAAAATGACTTTCATTGTTTCGATCATAACTTGAGTTTTATAACTCGAAATGGAGCCCGGTCGGAAGCGTTAGAAAGGTCTTTTAATGAACTTTATGAATATGTTTAGACATCATGCTTTTAGTTCATTGAAAGGTTATGGAAAAGGGATTTTTAGGTGCATGATATTGAATAAGCCTTAATGGAATTTAAGAAAATGTATGTTTAATTCCCCCGAGTGTAGTTCCGTCTGTGTTAGGGATCAGAAGCCTATTTGTTCTGTGACTAATTTTATGAATTGTATGATATTATGTTATGATCACTCGTATGCTAAAATCATGAATATGTATGAATATTATGTGCAAAGTGTTGAGAAGCGCATTATGTGGAAATGCAATTATGTGATCATTATTTGTTCCCGTTCATTCTGGTTGAATGTTTGGATGAATTTGTCTTGTTAGCTTCATGTCACAAGTGTTTGGATTATGCTGAATCGAAGTAGACCTAGGCTATCAGATGGTAAATCATATATGACTATGGACAAGGTCCAATTTATTATCGTCATTCCGATGACTCGAGTGGGCCATTTATTGGGCGTTTCCACAGGGCGTAATTATCTAGATATACGGTTTGAATTCATTATTATCGTTCAATCACTCGAGTGAGCCGTTTATTGGGTGTTTCCACAAGGCATAATTATCTGGATGTACGGTTTGTCATACACACCTGAGCTACCATTGCGGCATTTCCGAGTGAGCCGTTTGAGGGCATTCCAACGGATGTAAGTGTCGGCGTGCTTGGTATGGTGGGGTTATGGTGCCACGTAGGCAATAACACTCTGTAGTTTTAACTCACCTCTAGTGGTGCCATATAGGCAAAACCATTAGGCTTTCACCCGGTGGGTGATCGTCGAGAGGGCGTTTCATATTTTCGTAATTCCTCTGCGTAAGGATGATCGACGTGGTTGTGATGCCATATAGGCAATGTCGCTTCAGGTACTTGTCGCGGATGAAATCCCATTTATGGGTAATCCAACTCATCATGCGATGGACTTATACGAGTCTCTTGAAACTATGCATTGGCGTAATTCATCGAGGGTGTGATTTTGTGTAATCTGATAGAAGATAGAACTTATTTCTGGATTCCTCGTACACGAGTACGGGTTTGCATAATGTGTTTGTCGATTGTGCATTTAACCCATTGGTTAGTTATGGGACTTCCAATGGTGGTGTTTCCCTTGTTTGTACTTGCACCTTGACGTGAGATGTAACCCCGGGTTCTAGGTGAATCCGTTTATTATGCATGTGCCCTGTAGAACCGAGTAAACCCTTAAGATAGGGAGGCTCACTGAGATTTAGTAATCTCACCCCAATCCTCTTATTATTTTTTAGGAACAGGTTATAAGTGGTAGGATTGTTAGATGATTGATTTCGAAGACTGCAGATGTGCAAGGCAGGAAGACCTCATCAGATCTTATCTTTTCGCGTGTGATGTTGAAGACAAGATGTATTGGATACGTTCTGTTTGAGATTTGTGTTGTATTCAGTTTTAATTTCTTGTCTTTTTCATCTAGTTGTATGTTTCTTGTACCATAATTAGCATCACTACATATTATTCAAGACATATATGTTTGGGGTGTTATAGTTGGTATCAAAGCAGGTCGATTCTTGTCCCTGCCATGAGACATCACTAGCAATTCTTTTCTCGCTCAAATGTGCGTGTTGCTAGCCTAATTTCTATTATCGTAGTATTCATTCATTAGGATTGGCCATCTCACTGACTACATATGCGATGGATAGGATCACGGTGGAGCCACCACGAGGACGCGTAAGATCCGAAGCGACTCGAGCCGAGGTGGCGGAAATTGTCGAATTAAGAGAGTATTGGGATTATTGAGTATTAATGGAGCGTTTTGTACTGAGTAATTGATGACCTTGCCGTGGTAAAAATCTGAAACAACGGGAGTTTCCGAGATTTAATTAGGCAAAATGAGACCTTATCTAGATCCCGGTAGTATTGGAGTACCCGAATTGGGAAAGGGCTACTATATCTCCATCCCTGCTAATCCGTGAATGAGTCCTAGAACTACGCTAGGCGACAACTGAAGAAAGTGGAAGAGGGATATGTTGTAGTCTAAGTTTCTTACTAGTTATGATTCGTCTAACCCCGAGTGATACCATAGAACTACGCTTGGTGTTGGGAAGTTAGATAAATGGAAACTAGTATCCTTCTGAAGCATCCGTAGGATGATCGAAGTCGTATCGACTGCTTGGAACCACAGTAGTTTTATGTGAAGAGCCATTCTTAGAATTTCTCATGCATGCACTGTGCAAGTGAGTATGCGCATGGCATAGTAATTCGAACCGAATTCCTAACCGTTCTGATCAAGCTTACTATTCCTAGTAGGTAAACCCTGAGCGAGGCACTCTTAGGTTTTAACATCCTAAGGCGTTTATTTGGAAGGCTTTGAATATCAATGACCTCGAAGGAGACTGTTAGAATTTGTCATTGTGACTATAGGATGCGGGTGGAAATCGTTATACGCTACAGAGTAGGTTGCATGTTGAATTGGCTTGAGAGGTCCCTCAATGGAAGACTGTATAGTAATTTCTCGTGATAGTGTCTTTTCTCTTGCGAACTGCATAGAACAAACAAAATCGATTACGTAACATCCGTAAAAACAAAAATTTAAAAATTGGAATCAGTACGAAGCCTCAACCCTTCATTTAATAATTATTATGTAAAGTTATGAAGAGAAATAATTAGGTTTCGGTAGATTAATAATACAACACAAAAGTCCCAAAATCTGATTATATTTTAGAAATGAGGAACAAAGAGAGTAATCAAAACCTAATATTGAAATACACTAAGAGAGGACAATAGCTCACACATTTCTTAGATCTAAAAATTACATTTGACACCATTAGTTGAATAAAGCTACAAAGTGGTAGAAATTAGTTTAAACAATTCTAAACTTTTCATAATGTCATAAAAACTCTCTTCCATATCTACAAATCAAACATTCAAAACATATTTTATTAAAATGAAAATAAAAACATCCTTAAAATTATTGTATATAAAAAGGCAATAACCTTGGAAGCCCACGACCAATGTAAAGTGACATGTTTTCTTGTAATTAAAGATTGTTATTGAAGAAGATGTTGTTATTGATGGAGATGTTGTTGTTGATGTTGTTGATGATGTATGAACCGAGTAATGACCATAATACTTTGAAAACACACATAAGGCCAACCACAATCGCATCAAAAAAACCCGATTGAAAATATTTTTTCTTCTTTCCATCTAATAAAAATCGAATCTTCTTATAGAAAACCGAGATCCATAAAGCAAAATTAAAATTCACAGCAGATACGTGATGTCACGAGAGAATGTTATGACACGATGTCGACACTTTATTTAATAATTCACACAGTAATGTAAAACCGTAAGAACACAAACAATTGTTTACAGTTTAGTGTGTAACTACACCTACATCCGGGGCTACCAAGCCAGGAGGAAATCCACTATAAGCGATTAATTGGGAATAAACCAACAGTTTATCTCCTTCACTTAAGACCTACCAATGCAACTTCAATCTAAGTCCTACTTAGACTTGAGTTCCTACTCACTCCCCTTAATCACAGCGTGATATCAACCTATTGATTAATTGAATTGTGAAGACACTCTTCAATAAACATACTTGATTTTGCTTCAAAGCTTTAATCAAGAGACACAACACTCGTGCTTCAAAGCTTTGAGTGATAAACAACCCTTACAAACAAATCCTAGTCCAAGGCACTTATCAAATGATAATTGCTTGGCTCACAAGAGTAACTAGAATACACAAATAACGCTAAATCTCCTAACAGTACAAAATCGCAGTAGAACAATGAGGTTTGTTTCCTATTATAGAAGCAGTATCTAGACTTCAGTTTGGGCTTCCATAATAATAGCTAGGGTTTACTTGATTTAACCTAAAGACTTGGTCTTTTTAACAAACCAATTTAGGGTTAAACAAGGTTAACCTTAAAGCCACGTGAGCATGTGATCCAATAACATAATGCATAATAAAAACAGCTCAACAGAAATCCTGAAAAGTCTCAGGAAAAGTAAATTTGCAGAACAGCAGATGTTGCACAGAATGTCATAACATTGGTCATGACATCAGTCATTCTTCTTGCAGATTTCAAGCATAACGATTAACTCCATCGAGTTGTACATATTCTTCGCATAATTTATCTTCAACTCTGAATGTCATGACATCAGTCAAGACATTGACATAAACTAGTTTTACAAAAAATTAAAGCCAACATACAAACACTTACAAAAATCACCCAAAAAAGAAAATTTGTGAAGAACAAAAGAGGATCGGGAAAATGTGAACCTAGAACCGAAAACATATAAGGACCCAAGGACATATAATAGTGAAAGGGTTGTGTTGGTCGAAGAGAAAGAGGAAATTTCAATTGAATGAATCTTGGGAAAGGGTGGTAAAACGTGAGTTCGTTTCTCAGTTCCAAGAACAAAATATTTTGGCTGCCCTTACAATTTCGTCTGCCAATATAAATGCACCTTATGATATCCTCTAATTAATAATGGAAATAGACATTAAAATAAATAAAAAATATTTAGAATAATTGATGTTGTGACACATCAGACGAATTTAATGTCAAATGCATATGGTTTAAGCAATGTAGTAATAAGTCATTTTTAACCCTGAAATTAGAAAAGTTAAAGCTTTTAATCAAAAGGGTTATAGTGTAATACACCCGTACTTTAAAGTTTATATATTTATATTAGACTTTTCTAAAAATATAAATATTTACAAAATACCGTTGATTTTAATTGGAATAAAATTAATGAGAATGGTGATATTAGTAGATAATAACTAAGTTGCATGGTGATTATTAACTTTTTAAGATAAAGTCACAGTATTAATAATAAATTAAATTATTTCAATTTAATAAGTAACTTATTAAAAGACAATAATAATTATGATGAATAATTAGATAAAAAATATTTAAATAATTATGATGCAAAATTCTTTAGTTAATTACAAAAATATTTATTTTATTAATAAAGTCTATGTACAACATCATAAGGTAATTGATTTGCATAAAAAATTAATGCGTGAAATTTAATTTACTATACAATCATACAATATAAGATGATTTAATTTCCAATTCAATAATAATAATTTAACACATTGCTAATGGCTAACAAATTGTATATTTTTTGCTTCATGCTCGACAACATCTGATCTTTCATCTTTCATGACCTTGTCATACTCCTTACATACAATATCAGAATTCAATTGGCGGAATCATCAAAACATGTCAATCACACATAAATACACCATTAAGTAATCCAAAATAACACATACCAATGTCATTTAGAAACACACATGTTTTTATTCATTTAATGAACAATATTACAATTAACTAATCAAACCATTGTATCCAACTTGTGGTTTCTCCAAAACACATGAATAATGTTCATTTTCTATGAGATGAAATAGTCTTTTCACCTCCCTAATATATCGATCTTTGAAACTTTAATATATATTTTCATTAAATCATGTTTTCATTTATTCTAATCTAAAAGCCCAAAATTTGAAATAAAATAAATGACATTTACACGAAAATATAATAAATATATATATATATATATATATATATATAAAAACAAAATATTATTTAATTTCTAATTCAATAATAATAATAATTTAATACATTGCTAATTGCTAACAAATTGTTTTTTTTTGCTTCATGCTTGACAACATCTCTATCTTTCATGACCTTATTTTTCTATAAGATGAAATAGCCTTTTAAGCCTTCCTAATAAATCAGTCTTTGCAGTTTTCCAATATATTTTTTATTAAACCAAGTTTTCATTAATTCTAATCTAAAAAGCCCAAAATTTGAAATAAAATAAATGAAATTTTACACCAGAAAATATAATAGGTTAATATATATATATATATATATATATATATATATATATATATATATATATATATATAAAAAATATGGAATACTTACACCAGAAAAAAATACTTTATTGTTCTCTCTTTATTTTTTAGCAGATCTGACAATAGTAATTTGGCAGTTTCCAATTAAGGAAGGTTTGGAATATGGAAGTTTCCAGTTAAATTTGATTAAAAAAATAATCAATCAAAATACTAAATATTTTACCATAATTTAATTTAATGAAACATTAATATCTCAATGATTAATAATAACCCACTGATTAATAGTATTAAAAGAAAGGTTGAGAGGTCCATCAATGAATCGACTTCAGAACCTGAAATTCGAACGTTGAATTGGCTTGAGAGGTCCCTCAATGGAAGACTGTATACTAATTTCTCGTAATAGTGTCTTTTCTCTTGCAAACTGCATAGAACAAACAAAATCGATTACGTAACATTCCACAAAAACAAAAATAAAAAAAAAATTTAATCAGTACGAAGCCTCAACCCTTCATTTAATAATTATTATGTAAAAATATCAAGAGAAATAAGTAGGTTTCAGTAGATTAATAATACAACACAAAAGTCCCAAAATCTGATTATATTTTAGAAATGAGGAACAAAGAGTAATCAAAACCTAATATTGAAATACACTAAGAGAGGACAATACGTCACACATTTCTTAGATCTAAAAAATACATTTGACACCATTAATTGAATAAAGCTACAAAATGGTAGAAATTAGTTTAAACAATTCTAAACTTTTCATAATGTCATAAAAAACTCATTCCATATCTACAAATCAAACATTCAAAAACATATATTATTCAAAATGAAAATAAAACATCCTCAAAATTATTGTATATAAAAAGGCAATAACCTTGGAATTCCGACCAATGTAAAGTGACATGTTTTCTTGTAATCAAAGATTGTTATTGAAGAAGATGTTGTTATTGATGGAGATGTTGTTGTTGATGTTGTTGATGATGTATGAACCGAGTAACGACCATAATACTTTGAAAAACACACATAAGGCCAACAACAATCACATCAAAACCAAAACTCGATTGAAAATAAATTTGTTTTCACTTTCCAACTAATAAAATTGAATATTCTTATAGAAAACCGAGATCCATAAAGCAAAATCACCCAAAAAGAAAATTTGTGAAGAACAAAAGAGGATCCGAGGAAAATGTGAACCTAGAACCGGAAAACATATACAGGACCCAAGGACATATAAGGTGAGAGGTTGTGTTGGTGAAGAAAGAGAATTTCAATTGAATGAATCTTGGGAAAGGGTGGTAAAACGTGAGTTTGTTTCTCGTTCAAGAACAAAATATTTTGGTGCCCTTACAATTTTGTCCCAATATAAATGCACCTTATGATATCCTCTAATTAATAATGGAAATAGACATTAAAATAAATAAAAAATATTTAGAATAATTGATGTTGTGACACATAAGACGTATTTAATGTCAAATGCATATGGTTTAAGCAATGTCGTAATAACTCATTTTTAATCCTGAAATTAGAAAAGTTAAAGCTTTTAATCAAAAGGGTTATAGTGTATTACACCAGTACTTTAAAGTTTATATATTTATATTAGACTTTTCTAAAAATATAAATATTTACAAAATACCGTTGATTTTAATTGGAATAAAATTAATGAGAATGGTGATATTAGTAGATAATAACTAAGTTGCATGGTGATTATTAACTTTTTAAGATAAAATCACAGTGATAATAATAAATTAAATTATTTCAATTTAATAAGTAACTTATTAAAAGACAATAATAATAATGATGAATAATTAAATAAAAAAATATTTCAATAATTATGATGCAAAATTCTTTAGTTAATTACAAAAATATTTATTTTATTAATAAAGTCTATGTACAACATTATAAGGTAATTGATTTGCATAAAAAAATTAATGTGTGAAATTTAATTTAGTATACAATCATACAATATAATATGATTTAATTTCCAATTCAATAATAATAATTTAACACATTGTTAATGGCTAACAAATTGTATTTTTGTTTGCTTCATGCTACAACATCTCTATCTTTCATGACCTTGTCATACTCCTTACATACAATATACGAATTCAATCGGAATCATCAAAAACATGTCAATCACACATAAATACACCATTAAGTAATCCAAAATAACACATACCAATGTCATTGAGAAACCACACACATGTTTTATTCATTTAATGACCAATGTTACAATTAACTAATCAAACCATTGTATCCAACTTGTGGTTTCTCCAAAACACATGAATAATCATTCATTTTTCTATAAGATGAGATAATCTTTTAGCCTCCCTAATATATCGTCTTTGCACTTTCCGATATATTTTCATTAAACCAAGTTTTCATTTATTTTAATCTAAAAAGCCCAAAATTTCAAATAAAATAAATGAAATTTTACACCAGAAAATATAATACGCTAATATATATATAAACAAAATATGATTTAATTTCCAATTCAATAATAATAATTTAATACATTGCTAATTGCTAACAAATTGTATTTTTTTTGCTTCATGCTTGAACCAACCTTGTTTGAGGAATTGTTGGGTAGGCGTGAAACCATGTCCGACCATCCAGTGACCTATCATGTGATTTACAATTACACTTTCGTTGGATCCCATATTAACTCATTTGCATTGCATTTTTGCATTAGCCATTCATTTTTCATTATATGTGTTGCCATTTACAAGTATCTTTAAAAGACTCATTCTTTGAAGCAATCAGATCACACATGGATTTAATCAAAAAGCATAACCCTCATCTCAAGTTCAAGATCCCTGACACTCAAACTCTGTTGAAGCTCAAGGGAAAAGTGAAATTTGTTCAGTTGAATAACTTTCATGCGAGATATGGGTGGATCTTGGAACTATTAGATACAACGGTTGATCATGATGCCTTGAAAGCCTTGGTGAAGTTTTATGATGCTCCTCTACGGTGTTTCACGTTCCAGGATTTTCAGTTAATCCCGACAATTGAAGAGTTTGAAAGGTTATTGAATTGGCCCTTGAAAACGATGTTCCTTTTACCAAGTTAGGAGAAAGCTTAGATGCAATTGATGTAGCAACTGCTCTACACCTCCCTATTAGAGAAATAGGGCGAAGCTAGTAGAAAGGGAATTTCTAGGAGATTTTTGGAACAAAGAGCCAAACAATTGGTCGTATCGGAAGAAGATTGGATGTCATTCATTTGTTCTAGCCTACTTGATCTATGGGGTGGTTTTGTTTCCCAACAATGATGGCGATTACATAAGCCGACCTATAATTAGTGTTTTCCTTTCAGACAACCCCGTGCCCGCTTTGCTTGCAGACATGCTCCTCAACATACATGTCCGATATGAGAAAAAGAGGGGAGTTTTAATGTGTTGCTCTGTTTTTCTCTACTCATGGTTGAAGTCCCATATCCCTCAGCGGGGGCCTTGGGTTAAAATCTTAGAGAATTTGAGTTGGTCTCAGAAGTTAGCTTCTCTTACTGCTAATGGTGTCTTCTGGTATTCTCTGAATTGGTATACACGGGAGGTCATCACTCACTATGGAGCATTCCCTAACGTTCCGCTGATTGGATCCCAAGGATGCATCAATTATAATCCTAAGTTGGTTCTCAAGCAATTGGGATGTTCTATGGAAACTGCACCAAAGGAAGAATTTCTGAAAGAGTTTATTTTGCTAGACTTCGGAAGAGAAGATCCTAGTTTGTTGAAGTAGATGCGAGCTTGGACCCAAGTTCACAGGAAGGTTACAGAGCTCAGAAAAAGGGGAAATGGCGATGGAGAACCTTACGAATCTTGGATACTTAGAAGAGTAATGGACGTAAAATTGCCATTTACTGTGGAAGTTCCATTTGAAGTGCCAGAACCTGAACTCACTCATGTCCCCATTGAGGAGTTCAACAAACTCAAGCTCACCATTATAGAGATGAAAGCTGAAGAGGGGCGACAACAAGCAATCCTTACTCGTGTTGCTCAAGAAAGCGATGATTTGATGCAAAGCCTCAAGGAAAGAGATGATGAGCTTCTAAAGAGTCAAGCGGTAGAAAGAAAGGAATGCAAAGTTACGTGTGAAAGATAATCGGATGCAACCAATTTTGAGTTAAGTGAATTCAACCGTAGGCTAGCCAAAGTTGAGCGAAGAGGACAAGCTTACGAGATGAAGCGAGCTATCAAGGCAAAGTTTGACCTAAAGACAACTTTCACCACTCAAATCTAGGGGTTAAAGGTTGCGTTAAAGAACATTGAATCCAGTTTGGCGCGTGAAACTCGCCTCAAGGAGGAAGCTTGTATGGCATGTAATGTAGACTCTAAAGAATTAGCCCAGAAGATTCAAGAGTTGAATACTGCAAGAAACCTTGTAGCCCAATGGGAGGCAACATATGGGGAATTGGAGGTCCAGTGTGAGGGATGGCAGGAGGAAGCCCGACGTCAGAATGAACTTTGGGTGAATCGGGGAGAAACCATTTTTAACCTAGAAGAACAAAACAAGAGTTTGTATGACAATTACTCAGGCTTGGTGGAATTCTGCAAACAGATGATGGTGGAAGTCCCATGGAGGCTTCAATCAGCTCTCGAAGATCTAGAGGAAGACCGAGTGCCCCCGGCGGTGGAGTACTTCATTTACCTTTGCAAAGGCATGGTGGAGCGATTCAAGAAGGAGATAAGAGAGTTCAAGCCCCGAAGAGGACAGCGCTTCTGATCTTTTGTTACCTTTATGCACTTTTCAACTTCATTGTATCAGTCAAACTAGAAGCAGACCTATGAGTCTTGCTCTTTATTTTCTCTATAAGCGATTGTTTGTATTCAACTTTTATGTTTGAAATGAAGGAGTTGATTATCCATTTGATTGTCTTGATTGCTTACAAGTGAATGAGTCCGATAAAGATCCTTGGGAATGGGAACACGAGCATAAGCATTTTGCATTAACCATACTTAATCATGCATTTTATTATAAAAAGGGGACGCCGAGCTCATTACGTTTCCTTTCACTCAGATCCAAGTTGAATTCTCGCCATTTCCACGCAACAAGAGCCAACATTCGAAGAGCCATAGAACAGTACGAAGCATCTCAGGCCGTTATGAGGGGAGAAATGGACTCCATGAAGGAAAAGATGGATCAAATGATGGAACTGATCTTGGCCCAACATAGGAGAAGAAGAGAGCTACCAATGAAGTCGCTTGCCGCCATATGATGCCAATGTTGCTTCTAATGAAGCCAATGCTTCTTCTAATGCTGCTAATGTTGTTAGTACTGCTGGTTTGACTAATCCTGCCAATGTTACGACGGTTGATGCCACTAATGACGCTAATAGAAACTTTCCTCTCGTTTATGCCGGTACTCCATTCCCACGAGTGAAGACTCCAAATCCTTTAATCTTTGGTATGCCTAAAAATTTAGTATCCACCGAGGAAGGTGCGAAGATGATCCCTGTGGCACAGGCTCAAGCATTCACTGATGGGCGTAATGCTCAGGAACAACCAAATTTTGATTATCAAGCCAACGCGATACATGATGAAGACTTGCAAGATGAGTACCACGCTCTTTTTCACGGACAAGGTCAAATACTAGTGTTTAATCCTACATCACTTTCCAAGATGTTCTTTCGGAAGATGTCAGATTTGGTGAACAAGTTAAAGCTCTAAAAGGAAGCGATCTGAGTCAAAGCGCTTTGGAAATGTGTTTCGTTCCGATGTGGTGATCTCTCCTAAATTCAAAGTACCGACTTTGAAAATACAAGGGTCTCACTTGTCCGAAAAATCATTTGAGGATGTATTGTAGAAAGATGACCGCTCATGTGCGTGACCAAAAGCTAATGATGCATTGTTTCAAGAGAGTCCGAGGGCATCGTTGGATTGGTATATGCAATTAGAAAGGAATAATGTGCAATCTGGATGATTTGGTGATGCATTTGAGCAATACCAATTCAATCTTGATTTGGCACCCATCGTACTCAACTTGAGGTATGAAGCGAAAGATGGAGAAAGTTTCAAGGAATATGCTCGAGAGATGGAGAGAGGTTCTTGCTAGGTACAACCCGCTCGGTTGAGCGAGTTAAATGATCTGTTTATGGGAACTCTTCCCAACCATTATTATGAAAGGTTGCTCGAACACATCTTCAAATTTTCTTCACTAGTGATTGTGGGTGAAAAGTTGAATAAGGGTTGAAGTCGGGAAGGGTGTCAGGAGGAGATAGTAACGCTTCCGCTACTAAGAAATCATACAACGGTTTCAAGAAGAAGGAAAGTGAGACTAATGTTGTGTTTGGAAAGAATTATAGAGGAAAACCTCAGCATGCTAATCAGGCTACAGTTCCTTATGCACAATATCCTTATATAGCTGTTGTCCCATATGGCGGCACCCCTTACTAGCAAACACATACAAGTGCCGCCTTGTTGCTGCTCAAGCTCCCCCAGTTCAGACCCAACAACAAAACAAAAATCATAATGAACAGCGTCCTCAACAACAACCTTTCCGAAGGTATACTATGCGTGACATTCAACCAATTCCTATGACATACTCACAGTTGCTTCCGTATCTGATCCAAGATGGTACTATAGTGCCTGGAGAAATGCGACCACTACCTGGAATAGAATCAAAGTCGTGGTATAATGCGAATGCTAGATATAGTTACCATGCTAATCCCGGCACTCAATCAAGATTGCTTTGCTTTCAAATGCAAAGTCCGTGGTCCGATTGATGATAAAGCTCTTTCTTTGTTGATGTTCCTAGTGTGGCTAATAATTGTTGCCTAAGCATGGGCACCGCTATCAATGCCATATGTGATGACGAAAGGTCTGGTGAAGGATGTGACAGTGAATATGTCCCTAAGGAGGTCTCGAACATTTGGGCAGAGCGGGTTTGATTAGAAAGGGCATGATAACGCCAAGTTTATTGTCTTGATCCGAGTGAGTGTCACGGATTCAAGTTGTATCTAGAAGCTAATGAATCGACATGAAATACGGTTTATTCAAGCGTTGGCTCGATGATGTTGCGGTCGTGGTACCGATGCGAAGTTTGATAGATCCCTAACGTTCGTTGTTCCAATCCCAAATGATGAGCAGTGTGGTTGTTGAAAGAAATCCTGCGAAGCTTGTTATCCCAATTCTGAGGAATGAATCCATGATGAGTATTGATAGACCTCCCACAGGTTTGGTCGTTCCAATTCCGAAAAGCAAGCTAGCATCAGCTGTTGAGCCTATGGTGATTTACCCTCCCATTCAAATCCCTTATGAAAGCACTAAGGTTGTACCATGGAACTACACCCCTGCAGTACATGTGGGCGGTAAGCCAATTGTCTTGAAAGAACCTGATGTTGTCAATATTGCCGAAACAAGCGGTATGACCCGCAGTGGTCGTATATTCAGCCCAGAAGTATTACAGAATAAGGTCGTTGAGAAGACATCGGTGCCCCCCATCGTGAAGAATACTAGTGTTACCCCAAACACAGGATCCTCAAAGAGCATGCCTACTCCGGATGAAACCCTGAAGATCATAAAGAAAAGTGACTATCAAGTAGTCGAACAACTCGATCAAACTCCTTCGAAGATCTCAATTTTGGATTTACTTGCAAATTCGGAAGCGCATCGAACAACATTGTTCAAGTTTCTCAATGAGGCTTATGTTAACGAGGAGATTTTTGTGAACCAGCTAGAAGGTGTTATATCCAATCTATGCTCTGGTAGTTGCTTGACATTTACTAATCCTGACTTACCCCCATGTGGACGTAATCATAACAGGGCACTCCATATCTACATTATTGTGGTGACACTACTCTAGCTAGAGTTCTTGTGGATACAGGTCGTCTTTGAATGTGACTCCCAGGTAACCCTTGATCAGTTGAATGTTGGAAATCTTGAATGAGACCCAGTGATATGGTAGTGAAAGCATTTGATGGCTCAAAAGGATGGTGATGGGTGAGGTTGATCTCCGGTGCTCATAGGACCTGGTATTCAATTAGCTTTCAAGTTTTGGATATCTTTCCACATATATTGCCTATTGGGAAGGCCATGGATTCATAGTCGGGTTATTCGTCCACATTCCATCGGAAGATGAAATCGCAATCCGGGGAAAATTGGTAATTGTTTGGGAAGAAGATTTCGTTGTTAGCCATTTGTCATCTTTCAAGTATGTTGATGTAGGTGATGGAGTTGTTGAAATACCACTTGATCATTTGAGATGGTGAATAATGTGCAAGAGAAGCCGAGGTGGTTGAAGAACCTAAAGTTCTTGAAGAACCCGAGGAGGTTGATATGAAAGAAGCTTAAAAGTCCATTGGAGCCTAAAGCTAGCTTGTTCTCTTGGAAAGATGTCAAAGCTATGATAAATGTTGGAAACGCACCGTTGGGGTGAAGTTATAGAGGTGGTGGAGAAGCAGGATAAGCATGGGCTCGGCTACATACCGTCCTTTTTGCGTGCCAAAGAACCGGAGTTTAAGAAGGGGGAAGTACCCAGCATTAAGAAGGTTTACTCAATGGCAGGAGTTCATTCTAAAGGGCATGTGGCTATGACTAATGATGACGATTAGAAGATCGAGTTGTCAAAGATGGTGTTCCGTACTCCTCTAGGGACTACTCTCAACAATTGGACTCTCACGGAAATTCCTCCAACCGTTTCATTTTGGAAGTAATTTCTTTAGATTTTTTTTAAAAAATCCTATGCTCTGCCCAAGGCACAATGGATAGCTTTTGTAGGGCCATCTTGTTTAATCAACTTTTCTTTTTATCATGAATAAAAGTGCATTTTGTTATTCAATATTTATATCTATGTTGTTCTTTTCTTTCCAAAACAAACCCTAATAAATTGGCAACTTTTCATTTATTTTTCTTTTTCAGTTTAAAAAATATAAATAATAGTAATAACTAAAAGAAAATCATTATCATGCAGATCATCTAAAAGCGAACCCATTGAACACGTAATGCTATGATTCCATATGACTTTGATTTCCGATCAACCAAGCGGAAGAAGGCAAGAAGGCGTGAACTCCCGAGGGTTGGAAAGACTATTGAAGCATGAGGAGAAAGCAATACAACCTCATCAAGAACCAGTGGATGTGATCAATCTGGGGACTGAAGAGGACCGCAAAGAGGTTAAAATTAGAGCTATGCTAGAACAAGGTGTCAAAGCGACTGATCAAACTATTGCAAGAGTATGTGGATGTGTTTGCATGGTCTTACCAAGATATGCTAGGACTTGACACGATATTGTAGTGTACAAAGCGCCTTTGAAGCGAATGCCCACCAATCAAGCGAAGTTGAGAAGAACTCACCCGATATGGCCAATAAAATTAGGGATAAGGTTAGAAGCGGTTTGATGCTAGTTTCCTAGCGTGTCGATGTATCCGAATGGGTTGCTAACATTGTTCCCGTTCCTAAGAAAGACGTAAATACGAATGTGTGTTGATTATAGAGATCCGAATAAAGCTAGTCCAAAGATGATTTCCCATTACCCATTGATGTTCGGTCGACAGTCAGCTCGATTTCGATGTTCTCCTTCATGGATGGTTTCTCGGGCTATAACCAAATTAAGATGTCTCACGAAGACATGGAAAAATGATTTTCATAACACCACAGGGCACCTTTTATTATAAGGTGATGCCTTCGGTTTGAAAATGTCGGGCAACTTATCAAAGGGCTATGGTAACTCTTTTCCATGACATGATGCACAAAGAGATAGAGGTTTATGTTGATGACATGATTGCTAAGTCCCAGACGGAGAGCATATCACTCACTTGAAGAAGCTGTTTGCAAGACTAAGGAAGTACCGTTTGCGCTTGAATCCCAACAAATGCACTTTTGGTGTCGGTCGGAAAAATGCTTGGTTTTATAGTAAGCGGTGGGCATTGAAGTTGATCTGCCAAGGTCGGTGTTTTTCAGACATGCACAGCCTCGTCTTGATAAGGAAGTTCGTGGTTTCTTGGGAAGTTTAAATTACATTGCAAGATTCATTTCACATTTACGACTACATGCAGAACCAATCTTCAAATTGCTCGGAAAAGATCAAGCTATTTGGTGGAATGATGATTGTCGAAGAGCATTTGACAAGATTAAAGAATATTTGCAAGAGCCACCTATCTTGATGCGCCATGCAGGAAAGCCTCTTATAATGTACTTAACTATGCTAGAAGGATCTATGGGTTGTGTATTAGGACAACAAGATGAATCAAAGAGAAAGAGCATGTTATATATTACAGAGTAAAAGTTCACTAAATGTGAAACCGGTATTCCACTAGAAGACTTGTTGCGCCTTAGCGTGGGCTGCTCGCCGTTTGAGACATGTTCGCGTTAAAAGTGGCTAGGGGAATCGAATCGAATTCGGATCCTGCTCGAAGCGATTTACTCTTTTGATTTGTTTATAAAGATGCCGTGAGCATCAAGCTTTATTATTTTCAACACAAGAAAAGATGATTTAATGATTATGAAAAGGGAAAACATTAATACCCTCAATTGATTATGATATGCATTACGACTAGCGCAAACTAGGCATAGCGCATTAGGAGATTCGGGTAAGGGGTTTGTTATATAAAGGAATAGATGGAGCACCTAAATATATATAGTTATCTATAGCTTTATATATGCATATATTTGATATGTTTGTGTGTTTTAATTGCTATTTCTATGATTGGGAAAGTTTCTCCTTTTGGATTTTAAGAAGGATAGATTATGTGGGATCCTAGGTTTTGTTATTATTGTGCAAAAGATCTTTGGATCTTACGCATACATATCCCTAGTGGGAATCGGCATTTGTAGCTCGGATCTACATGGATCTATGGTTTGTTTGGTCGAGGGAGAAAGAAATTTGCTCGGCAAGGATGAGACCTTGTGGCAACGTATTCTCAAAGGATGTTGAGAAAGTCGAGCAATCGTAGTTCCCACTTATGCTAGTGGAAGCAGCGGAATATTATTAAGAGACACAAACAAATGTCATCTTAATGAAAATGTATCTAATCTATTTCATCACATACATTTTGAAAATTTGATTGATTGAATCTTTCATCGTAAGTTATAGGTGTTTTGCTTGAGTGTACAAGCGTTACCACTTACATGTTTAAGAAAGATGTTTGAAAAGATGATTGAATCTTTTAATTGTAAGCATTGGGTGTTTTGCTTGAGTGTACAAGCGTTACCACTACGATTAAGAGATGTTTTTGTTTGAAAAGAGTTTGAAAAGTTTTTGATTGTATGTGATGTGATAGATGAGATACTTCTTCCATAGAGATGATAAACGTCTAAATCTAGGAAATTGATTGGATTAAGGGATGCTTTTAAGAAGCCGTGGGTCCTGTATTGTAAGCCCAAGAGGCATTGAGGGTCATCGAGGGTCCTTGTATGAAGCTCAAGAGGAAGCTATAGGGTGCGGTGGCTTTGGCTTTAAAGGGATTTCAGGAAACCATCCTTTAGGATTAAGAGCAATTTCACGGAAAATTATACTCTTTGGGTTCTATCCTAGCGGGTGATTCTTTGTATTGGAAGCCCAATAGGAGGTCATTAAGAGATTTCTTGGTCTCTTTCTTTGTATGATGCCCAAGAGAAGGCTAAACTCAATGAGGAGTTCTTTTGAGCGAAGCCCAAGGAGGTTGACTCAACGAGGGGTGTTGTCTTATATGAAGCCTAGCGGAGGCTAAACTCGGATGAGTTTTCTTATATGAAGCCTAAGAGGAGGCGAACTCGAGATGAAATGAGTTACCTTGTACAAAGCCAAGAGAGGCTAACTCAGCAGGATGAGTTATCTTGTATAAAGCCAAGAGGAGGCTAACTCAACGAGGATGAGTTATCTTGTATAAAGCCCAAGGAGGCTATAACTTGTGGGGAACCTATTGGTTAGGCTAGTTGTTCTGTTATATGATTATATAAACAAGTGTGTGTGTGTGTGTGATATGTATTCACGGGAGTTTATGAAGGAAATATAAACAATGCATGATGTTTATTTACAAGAGTTTATGAAGGAAATATAAACAAGTGTACGTGAAACGAGCGTTTAAAGCAGTAACTTGATTATTTACAAGTTTGAATGTGTACAAGGAAGTAAATATGTACGAGCAGTATTTATGTACGAGGTTGTGGATGTACATAGGAGGGTTGGGACTTACACCATAAGGGAGGCCCATTGGTTTAAAAGCGGTTCACGGAATAATGCTCCTTTCAAGACCAATGGTATTCAATGTATATCTGACGAAAGCGAAACAAGCGATCGAAGTTTATCGTGTTTAAGTATTTGGTATCTGTATTATTCTTTGATAAAAATTTATATGTATATGAAAAGAATTTGATATGTACAAGGAAAATATGTATGTACATAAAGAATGTTGGGACTTAGTAAAGGGAGCCCATGATCGGTTAAGAAAAAAGCGAGAAGGCAATTCGGTTTTATCGTTTAATCGGATCGATCATGGAAAAAGATGTAAGTTTGATGAAAAGTTTTGAAGAATGTTATTTGAAAGTGTTTTTGAAATGTGAAGTTCATTTATAAGAAGTTTTGAAAAGAATCGGGCTTCGAAAGTATGAAAAAATCACCTTTAAAGGTGTTTTGAAAAGTACTCAAAGTACGTTTTTCGACCGATCAAAATATAATCGGATGAAAGTTTTTTCTGAAATTTTTTGCACTATCATAAAATATATACATTAATTGACAAGTGTACAAAAAATCACCTCAAAATGAGGAGTTTTGATTGGGTTTTGAAAGAGTCAAAGTTTGTAAAAAAAATATGAATGAAAAATTAAAAGTTTGGCAAAAGGTCCCAAGGCTACCGGACCCGGGACTGTAGGCAAGGCATGGTATAAGTGACTTAAGAGTG